>CAJNDT010001891.1:382093-564593 GCA_905221615.1 Symbiodinium sp. CCMP2592 | reverse complement strand
GAGTCAGGATTGAGTACGACACGACTCCAAATCTGGAGTCACGTACTACTGCTGCTCGGCTCAGTGCCGACATGAAAAGCTGCTGAATACGCCGAATACGCGGAACGATGTTCATTCGGGACAATTCGGGCGGTCCGGGTGTCTGATGACGTTGAGGTTGAGGCTCGCATCTTGCGTCGTTCCATGATTCCATCGTTGTAGGTCTTCAGCATAGACGTGACCTAAGCCTTTTGCGCGGTTCCTACTATACTACTTCAGTTACCAAAAAGTTATAATTAGTATAAGAGCCAAAGCTCCCTTCCTGTGCTGAGCTGCTCTATCACCTACAGTCTCTTCCAGAAACGCCATTTAGGTTCGATTCAGGATTTCGAGTTTAGGGTTTAGTTTTCAGGTTGGGTCTGTCGTCTCTGCGTCTTTCTGCGAGGGCAGCAAGTTACACCGCGACTCGAACCTTTGGTTATGCCGCTGCGGCCGTTTGAAACTGAGGTCGACTGTTGCGGAGGTAGTATCGCCCTACCTAAGGAAGTGCTTTCGTGCCTTGTGCTTCAGCCGACGGCAACTCGCGGGATGCGGGCCTCTCTTGGACCCTCATGAACCCCCTAAACTTCGAAACAGCACAAGCCCTACAGAAACGCTAAACCTCAAAATCCCTGACTCCCGACAACCTGAGTTTGCTGAAACTGGAGTCCGAAACCGGAAACCACTCATGGCTCTAAGACCCTAAACCCTAAACCCAACCTGTATCCCCAAACCTATAAAATAGTAGGCTTAATGACCCTTCCCGAAAACAGTAGGTTTTTGGATACCCAAGAAGGCCTTAAACCCTCAACGATCGGAAACCTAAGCTCGAACAGTGGCACATCGTAGCCTAAATAGTAGGATCCTGATTATAAGGACCCACAAGAAGGTACCCTTGTTTTTCGGAAACTCTCACGCCCTAGATGAACCGCAGTATTGCGATTCCTAGGTTCAGCACGCCCAAGAGACTGGGTTATACTAAAAACCACAGAATCAACAGAACGTAGGAATCAATTGAATTTGTAAAACGGACAAGCTAAGGAATCAATTGATTTTCAGAGAAAAATTAAACGAACGTGAGTGGGCGCAAAATGAAACGAATTCGTGGGAATGAAGCTAAAACGGCGAAGAAATGTGTACAGATTTCTTCGTTTTCGGTTGTTCGGCGGAGGGGCTGCGGAGAGGAAGTTTCGAGGAAACTTCCACTAAACTTCCGGCCGGGGCTGTGGAAGTTTGGCCGGGTCGGAGAGGAAGTTTGGTGGAAGTTTGGGGCTGTATTTTGTCGGCACAAACACACAGAAGCAGCTGCCGAAAGTGATCATCTGTTGGTGGTTTGTGTCTTCAAAACCACGGAAAACCTAGCTTTCAAGCACCAAAAAGCGAGTGGAAGTTTCAGCCGTGGGGTGTGGAAGTTTGGTGGAAGTTTGGCCCCGGCCGGTTCTACAGAATCCGAGAGAATCTCTCGGATTCTACAAAACCCTGCTGTACAGATTCTCACGAAATCTACAACGCAATGGGGGTTAAAAATCTGTACGCACCTTCTCCTCGTTTCCACAAATTCGTTTGCAAAAGTGTGCTTCAATTTCGGTTAATCTTGGCGTTGACGAAATCGTAGGAATCAATTGATTCCTAAGAAATCAACTGATCTAAGTTTTTAGTATAACCCAGTCTCTTGGGCGGCTCGGGGACTTTAGGGATGTAGGAGTTTGGAGTTTAGGCATCTTTGCTGTCGAGTTGCTGTAGGCTTGAAAGTCAACGGACGCCAGGCAGGTTTGTCACTAGTCTGTGGGAGGGGAGCCTACCATCCCGAGCCCTTCCCAAAATACCCTAGCCCTTAACCCATTGCAAGGTTCGATATTGCAGGCAAAGTGTTCAATCAAAGCCTGTTGCACGATGCTGCCGGCTTTGAAGGTTGAACGGGCGAGTTCCGAAAACCATAAACCCTACCTGAACTCTGAATAACCTACTTTTTGAATATAAGGAAATCATAATAAGGAACCCTAAAAGGTAGGTACGCCCCAGACTCTTAGCTCTGAGCCCTAACTGCTCCTCCTTGGTCCGCCGTTGGACCTACATCTCCTGACCTGCCGCACGCGGCAGTGGAGTTTTCCACGGTCACGCCGGGTTATGTCATTGGTAGCTGATGTATTTCCACCCGCGTGATCTTAGAATTTTTCTCCTGGCATCGCTTGCGAGAAAGATACGCTCGGTACCGGCAGGGTGATTCGGATCGATGCTTTGCTATTGCAGTACTTGTGCAAAACGCTGAGGTGAAGGCAGGCAAGAAGTGTCTATGCACCGTGGCGCTCACAGTCTTCTATGCTCTGAAAGACGGCTGTGCTCTGAAAGCCCTGCGCCCAGAAACAAATCTAACATCCGGAACAACCCTATGAGACACAATGCAAGGTCCCATAAAACCCTGTAAACTCGTAGCGCCCTGTAAGACCCTTAACACCCCGACAGACTCTGTAGATCCTCGAAAACCCCATAAACTATAAACTCTTGTTCTTCCATATACTATGACCCTGTTAAAACGCATACAGTCAACCCTAACCTAAACCCTAAGTAAATAAAACCCATAGGCTCTCGTACGTCAGGTGGGGATCGAACCGAAGTTCGTTCGTGGACTGCGCGTGACTGATGCAGCTACGATGGAGGCGAGGCGACTCTGTTTGGTAGGGGTTTTGGGTTTAGGGCTTCAGGGTTTAGGGCTTTAGGGTTTTAGGGTTTAGGGCTTCGGGGTTTAGGGCAAGTTTAGGGTTTAGGACTTGGGGTTTAGGGTCTAAGACTTAGGTTCAAAGCTGTCCAGGTCGTTGGGTTTAGGGGGGCTCCGTCGATGGTTTCCTCGGATTGAGTTTAAACGAAGGCCGGAGTGTGTAGGGTTTTGAGGGAGTTTAAGGGTTCAGGGCTTACCCCAAGGGTCCAAAGGACACAATAATCAGGTACTTGGGTTCAGGATGGTAGTTAATGATTATTGGGTACTTGGACCCTTGGGGTTAGGGTTGGTTCTTGAGAACTACTGGATGGGTTATCTTGTATAAGGATCTCACATGGTCTTCACTTCGTGTAATGATCCTCAACCTTGCTCCGTCGACTCGAGACCAGCCAAAGGGGCTTAAATAATTACTGACACTATTTTGGGGGTTCCTTACTATAGTTATAGTGAAAGTATAGTGGGCCCCAAAACCCTATTGAAAATTATCAACGCCCTATATAAGAAGGACATGAGACCATTCAGAAGCAGGAGTTGAGAGCCTCCACGCCGAACCCGAGGTGTTGGTTCGATGTTCCACTTTACTTCCCAGTCTCTCTTGCAGGTTGTAGCCATGGTTCTCATGGGCAAGGCGCGACATTGCGGCAGTTTCGGCAGTCACAAGGGCATTGAGTAGACTTGAGGCGAAGTGCCCGATTGTCGTTGCATTCGGAGCTCTGCTGGTGTGACAGCGGTATCTTCGGGCAGAGGTCCTTACGGAGTCTGGTTGTGCAGGTTTGAGGCCTTGGCATTTAGGCGTTCCACTTTTTAACTTCTCTCAACCCTAAACCCTAAACTCCAACCCACCAGTAGCTTGCATCGCTGCTTGCTTGGAGTCAATGCTGCATCACACTTTAAATAGAATCCCAACCCATGAAGTCCCACAGACCTGCAGGTGAACAAAGGCATCGTTGCCACCATGGGAGCCGCTGGGGCCCATAGCTCAGAGTGGTCCGACCGCAAACTTGTGCTGAGATAAACAGGGATAAGAGTCTAAGCGTCTAGGGTTCTGGCGTTTGGGTCCAGGGTTCAGGCTCTGGGGTTTAGGGTCAACTGTTGAGGGTCTAGGGTTTAGGATCTAGGGTTTAGGGGTTGAGGGTTCCTCGCGGTTCGGTTTGCCTGTAGTCTTCATGATGGTTCTTTCTCGGGACTACCGTATGTAGGATCCTAAGTATATATGTTTGGCCAAGCCAGAACAAGCTCCAGCATAGTCGAAACAAGCGCAGCCGTCTCCTATGGAGAACATGGTACCGTTGCACATCCGTGCGGAATGTTGTCTAACCGCAGGTCTACGATAACATCATGTAACATCTAGAACATCATCGGCCCTGCAGGAACGACATGGAGAGTACCAACAAGAACGGCCAACTCGCTGATGATTGTGTATTAGTAGTTGTAGCATCAACGCCCACCAACACATCACATGCACCCAATGTCCAGCTGCAGCTGCTGCTGCTACTGGAGCTACAACTGCTAATGCTAGCACCAGTGCCACTGCTGCGATCTGCTGCGCTTGCAGCTGAGAATGGTCTCGGATTCATAGCGAGAACGCTCCAGTCAACACACTATACCATTGCCTGCCGTTTGGCGCTCCTTGGATGTAATGCAGCGTAGCTCCGCGCGAAGTTTTGCCTAGTCCCGCTGTCGCACCAGCTGTTGCCGCGCTCCATGCACAAGGTTCAGAGTGGAGTTTGGGCATGGGGCATGTTCGGATCGCGACGCCGTCCGCTTAATTCCACAGCTCGTCGTCGTCGTCGTTGTTCACCTCCCTTGAACCCTGAACCCTGAACCCTAAACCACCTAGTTTGTGAATAGGACCTCGCAGCAAACGTTACTTCTACCGAGCATGACTGTCAAGTTGAAAATGGGAGTTTCCGACAAGTAGGGATACCTATTTTGGGGTTCCTTATAATAAGGGTCCTACTAATCAGGGTACTATATGAGGGTCCCCCTATTTTCGGAAACTCCCATTTTTTCGAAACAACGCCGACTCTCAGGTTGCTGCAGTGGGACTCAGTGGCGTGGATGGCGGCTTGCTGCAGGCTCCGTGGACTCTTCAGCATGGTTCTCAATGATCAAGGTTAAGGTGACTATCGTGTTTTCGGTTGCCATGGGGATTCCTCAAAACTATTCCGCCTGTACCATCGCAGCATTAGTCATGTTCCCATGGCGGGTACCTACATGTAAGTACTGCCAAGTTTGTCCGGCGCACATCTTGAAATCAATCTGCCCCTGGCACCAGGGCGGTGTTATGGCAGCAGCAATCTTTCATCCTAACGACTGGATGAGCGCCAGCAGATTTTTCAAGTAGAGCCTCGAGGCAAAGAAGGTGGACGACGAGGAACTTGGCTTCGTGGGCGAGGTCACAGGCACTCATTGCTGTCACGCATCGACTGCAGAATGTGGAGCGCGCAACAGCATCGTTGATGATCGAAGATGCTCGCAGCTTCTATCCTGAATCCATCACAGTGCCTAAGTCACTTGACTTAGGGTCTCCAAACTGCATGGTGGCAGAAAGAGTATTTCACTTGCATTGGAAGTTGGCCACTACTTGGCGCAAGTTGCTGAAAACACACCGTGATGGATTCGCCAGTAGTTTGTCTGCTTCCTGAATTGTAATCACTGCAAGCTTCAGTGCTATTCCTGTCCCCGATGTTGCCACGGTTTGTATACCCAGCATGTCAGGGGTCAAGAAAGATGTCCTGGCTGCGGCTCTTGACAAAGGGTCGCGACCTGAGAAAGATGAACATCAACATTTTCAGATCCGTTTGATGACATGAACACATTACCAATGACGAAGCAGCAACACCAGAGGTAAGGTAGGTGTGAGAAGCAAACAAAAATAGGGGTGAACAACAATGTAGTAACGGTGTACCTAGCAACCAAGAGTAGCGAGAATACACGGCTGATGGTCGAGGCTGATGCTGCTGATACCAATGACGCCAATACTCGTCGTCGTTGCCGTCGTCGTCGTCGTCGTACAGGTTGTGACACCAGTTGTCGTCGTAGTGGTAGGGGTAGCAATGGTTGTAGTGGTTGCGGTAGTTGCTAGTCGTACGAGTAGCACGTGGTGGTAGTAGTAGTAGTTGTCGTCGTCGCACTCGTAGTCGTAGTAGCACTAGAAGTAGTAGTAGTAGTAGTAGTAGTAGTAGTAGTAGTAGTAGTAGTAGTAGTAGTAGTGGCAGTAGTAGTAGTAGCAGTAGTAGTAGTAGTAGTAGTAGTAGTAGTAGTAGTAGTAGTTTAGTAGTAGTAGTAGTAGTAGTAGTAGTAGTAGTAGTAGTAGTAGTAGTAGTAGTAGTAGTGGTTGTAGTAGTAGTAGTAGTAGTAGTAGTACTAGTGTAGTAGTAGTAGTAGTAGTAGTAGTAGTAGTAGTAGTAGTAGTAGTAGTAGTAGTAGTAGTAGTAGTAGTAGTAAGTAGTAGTCGTTAGTAGTAGTAGTAGTAGTAGTAGTAGTAGTAGTAGTAGTAGTAGTAGTAGTAGTAGTAGTAGTAGTAGTAGTAGTAGTAGTAGTACCAGAAGTCTCGTCTTTACACGGACGAACGAGGCTGGTGCCTGTGGTGGCCACTGTCGCAGCGGATTCCGAGGGCAACTTCCTGAATGCCCTCGCCCTGGATTAGGTCACTTCCGGGGCATAGGATTAGAGGCTCATGCCTTGAGATGCTTGCGAGTTCCAGCTAGCATTTTCGAAAGTGTACACACTTCAAGTGCAGCTGTACAGAGGCCCATGCCCATACCAGTTTATGTTCAAAGTTTCGAGTGTTATTTAAGCTTAGGCATCGGCTGTGAGGGTACCAGAAACTCAATCGTGCGATTCCTGTTCACCAACTATTCTCACGGGTCGTTGCTGCTGTCGTGCGGCTGTTGTTTGGTAACTGCTGATGATCGCTGAAAACCCCAAACCCCGAACCTCAAACCCACAAATCGAGAAGTGTACCAAGTTCAAAAACATGAACCTTAAACCCATAAACCTATACCTTAAACTTCAAACCCTGAACAATACCTAAACCTTAAAACCCCGAGCCCCGAGCCTGAGCCTTTCATACCCAAAACCCGTAAAGTCTCCCTATCTTAGATAGTGAACCGGGGGAACTTTAAGCTTTTTGGCCTTGTATATCAGCTCTATCTTAGAAAGTTTCAACTTTTTGTGGTCCCCCAACTACCCCTAATATACCCCAAATCCTACTATTCAGGGCCATTAGGGCTCCATTAAAGGGCCATTGGGGAGTCCTGGTTAAGGTGAATGCTGACATCGCAGCTGCCGCCATCGCTGGCGCTTTGGATGCCGAGGAGTTCGTGGGGCTCTCAGCAGTCGAAAGGGCTTTGGGGTTTGGGATTTAGGGGTTAAGGGTTTAAAGGTTTAGGGTTTTTTTCGTGTTTGGGATTTAGGGGTTTCGGGTTTAAGGGTTTAGGGCTTTTTAGTTTAGGGGTTGAGGCTCTGAAGGTTTAGGGTGTGAGTGTGGGTTGTTGGTGGCGTTGCGCTTTCGCCTGGGCGTTAGCCGTGGGTATAGAGTGTCCTGAGCAGGTAGAAACGAAGTACGGCATGCGGCTAATTCTCTGAATTATAGGGTCCCTTTGTAGGTCCCCAAAATAGTAGGACACCCTTATGAAAAGGACCCGAACAGGGAGCCTGGTTAAGAGAACTACCCATGTGGTTACCTTGCTTGTAGCCCGACTCGTAAGTTCTCCTAAAGTTAAATTGAAAGGCTACAAGCAGCAGCTCCACACTATATGACGTGTGGGCATCAAGCTGAAATGGGAGTTTGGGGTGGGAGCCCTAAAACTTTAGGGCTTTGCTTTTGAATTTGGCATCATGCCTGAGCACTCAAAACTTCTCATGCAAGTTTTCTGTTTATATCATAGTTATTGTGAATGACTTGTTGTAAGTGTTGTATGATCCCCACAAGCAGGCTGTCAACATGCTGACTGGGCTAGAACCAACAGCCTGCGAGACAAGAGCATCTAGATTGCATCCGTGTCGTGGTGTGTACATGCCGACGATGTCTGAGCCTGTCAACGGCCGCAATTTGCATTCTGGAATCACTTCATTGCAAGACTTTGATTTCTCTGAAAGGGTATGTGCTTCCCAGATCTAGGTGCTCCAATAAGGATATGCTGAATTGGGTGGATCAGAGCTGTGCCACGTGGCCATGCACGCATGCCACTGTGCGAGTTGGGATGGCCTTGCAACTGCAACATCTCCTGCCAGAGACCTCTGCCCAAGTAACATGAGCATCTGAGGTCCTCATGACGGACGTGCCGGGCATTCTGCGAGATGTTAAGGAGCAGCCCTGCATAATGTGAAGACGGAGGTAAGTCACTCTATTCAGTGGAGCTTCTCCGTTGTTGCCCATACCCTAAACCAGGCCACGCAATGCTAGACAAAAGAAACTGCTCTGGTTTTCAAAAGCATTCATGTGTTCTATAGCTTTTGGCTATCCCTCTGTCTTTGTCTACACGGCTCAGTACTTTAAGACGCACGCCACGATCATGATAATTCGCAGTTCACAAGGCAAGACCACGTCGACGCATGCATCATCTTGTCTATGTTTTCTGTAGACTGCTACGGCACCAAATGCCTACCCCCCTATACCCAAACCCAAGGCAAAACCACAAGCAGCGAAGTGCTTTCATTTCAAACCTTTCCAAACAGCTACTGTTCGCAATCTTGGAGCGAGTATACCGCGTCCCTCATCCTGAAAGCATAGACATGAATCACGCCATGAACATATCTTGTTCAAGCAATTGAAAGAACAAGCGCAACCTTGACGGTAAACTTCGCAGTATCGAGATGACTGATGATAGCCAGAAAAGGCAAAACTAATACAAGCACAGTTCGCCCAAGCTACAGAAGGAACCTTGATGGCTCTGTCTTTCGACTAGGGCGCCCAAAGCCCCTCAAACAGCAGAATATGCTGCAACCCAAGCGCAAGCCCCCGACCCCCTAACCCCCAACCCACCTAACACCGACAAACTAGAAGCCTGAATGACTACGAATGCTTTCCTACAAGGGTTAGGCCCTTATTCCCTTTTTTAGGGTTCAGGTTCCCTTATAACCCTCTTTAAACCAAAAAGGGCACCCTTTTTATTCCTAGGTTACTCTTGGGTCTAGACTGTAATATACTCCGACAGCCTGTTCGAAGCTCTCCGGCCCCTGTGACCCCTAAAACCCTAAATCCCAGGCCCTACAGGAAACCCCTAACCCCAAAAGCTCCCCTAAACCTCTAAACCTCTAAACCCTATAAACCCCTAACCCCCAAACCCCTAAACCCTAAACCTCAAAGTCCTAAACCCCAAACCCCTAAACCCTAAACCTCAAAGTCCTAAACCCTAAACCCCTAAACCCTAAACCCCAAAGTCCTAAACCCTAAACCCCTAAACCCTAAACCCCAAGCCAATCCGCGTGGGGGGCATCCCCTATCTCGAGGATTCCGGCTCCCTCATTTCCGAGGTGGATGAGACCGGGGCTTCGAAGCCGCCTGGCTTCAGGATTTTTGTTCAGGGTCCGTTACGACCCGTTGGGGTTATGGGTTTAGGGCCTCAGTACACTTTTAGAAGGGTCTGTTGCAGGCTTGTTAGGCTTGTGTTTGTTCGGCTTTGGGGCTGCATTGGGGTTTGTGAGGGTTCGTTTTGCGGCTTGAGGGGTGTACTGGGTCGGCCTTTAAGGGTTCTGGGGTTTTGTTCGGGCTATTGGGAGTTTCGGTTTTGGGTCCCCAGGCAGACCCAGGGGGCAAGGGCCACCATCAGGCCTCAAGCCCCAAACCCGTCAACCCAAAACCTAAACCCTTAAGCTCTAAAAACTAAATCCTAAACCCCTAAGCTCTAAACCCGAAATCTTGGACCCCGAAGCTCTAAACCCTAAATCCTGAACCCCTAAGCCCTAAACCCTAAGCCCCTAAACCACTAAGCTCTCAAACCCTAAGCCCCTAAATCCCTAAACCATGAACAGACTCGGCAAGCCAAAGCTGCCAGCAGCCTGGTTTGAGATCGCTTTGTCTGACTGCAAGGCCTGCCAGGGGTTGGAACAGGCTTGTAGGGTTTGGGGTTTAGGAGGCGAGCTCGAGACAGGGTACCTGGCAGCCGTTGTCCGACCGAGTGCCAATAAGTCGTGGGACTCAGGCTCATCGACGAGGGCATCGTTGTTGGAGCCTTAGTCGAAACGGTGCCCAAAGGGGTTCAGGCATTGGCGAACGATGTTCTAGTGACTCAAACAAAGCCCAGACTGTCCCAGGCCGGTGGGATGATTCCAAAAGTGACCTGCTGCCTGAGTGCCATCAAGGATGGCCAGATCCTTGGGGGTTGGGGGGTGCTCGACGAAGTTACGATGTGGCATGCCCTGTCACTACATAACTCTGTTAGTAACAAGCTCTCTACAGTAGGAATCAGTAGCTATTCGGCACTTCGATGATGCTGCTACATATCATACTCTTGAAAACCTATGTTTGGGTATATACAAGATCAAATACCTGGGGCGGCTTCGGTGGATTGAGCTATTTGCAGAGTCTTATTGGTTACATAATGGAAATAGAGAGGTCTTTTGAAGTTCTCTCAACGCTTTTTGGAAAAAGGGAGGTCGGTTCAGAGCTCAGGGAAGCAACTAGGGTCTCAATAACTTTGGTGTTGTGTTGGTTCTTTTGCTTCCGGGCTCCGGCCATTTCTGCTGGAAGGATCGGGGCCTGACACCAGGGTTCAAATACACGGGAATCTAGATCCCGGGTCAAATGCAGCCTTTCTTCTTTGAAGGGCCTTATCAATGATTAATTATTCGGAACCCTTCTAGATTCTCTTTCAATATGGAGGGCTTCATTAAATTTAATCAGGGTCTACAGTGCTACGTCTGGGTGGGTTTGCGAAGTGAATCTGGTGCCTGAGGTGTGCAGGCTACGCACATCATCGACGGCCGAAGACCTCATGCGCTGATCGAGGACCTTGTGCAGGATGTCTTTCGCAGAGGGCAATCAAGCCCTACAATCAAATCTTCTGCCCAGCCAATGCGAACACATCTGCCTCTAGCACCAGATGATTCGACCTAAAGCGAAAATGTGGTATGCTCCAGCACAACACCAGCACCAACGCATGCACCAGCACGTGCACCAGCACATGCACCGGCACCAGCACCCGCACCAGTACCAGCGCCAGCACCACCAGAACCAGCAATAACAACTACAACAAGACCAGCAACAGCAACAGTGCCAGTACCAGCACCATTACCGGCACCGGCACCGGCGCACTAGCAGCAGGAGCAACAAAATCGTGAACAACATCAGCGGGAATAGCAACAGCAAAACTATTTCTGAAAAGAACAACAACCAGAACACCGCCATCACCCATTGCCACTGCCTCTGCTGCTGCCACCACGGCCATGGCATCAGGCACCGACAGCAGCGGAAATAGACGTCTGTGCCATCCGTCTCCATTTGAAGGAGCTGTTTTCGGCAGCCTCCACGGGAAAGCAAGGCACCACCATCAGCCGAGCGCTAAGTTTGGGCTTCGATGGAGGATTCACAGTTTCCTGCTCTGCTGCAGAAGGTGTAGCAGCGCACTATAGGGGCCTAAATAATTGCCAATACTATTTTGGGGGTTCCTGATTACACTTAAAATAGAAGAGGCCCCAAGTCTAATTATTCAGGCCCCTCTCTTAGCTAGGATGCCCAGTAGTACCCTTATTCCCTTTTTGTAGTCCTAGGTTCCTTATAAAGTTACCCAATTTCAAAAAGAGAGGCCTTTTTATTCTTAGGTTACTGGGTATCCTAGTAAGGATTTTGTGCCTCGGACCGTTGGCCACTCAGCTCGGTCTTGCATCGCTCTTGGCCCTTGTCGTGGCGTTTTTGTTGGGGTTTGGGGTTTAGGGTTCAGTGTTTGTTTTTGTGATTGTGTAGGCACCATGCGTAGCATTTTGCTATTGAACCAGGACACTGAGTGCGGGGTCGAAGGACCGTCAATGTAGGCCTATACCTTGGCTCACAATCTTGAGCTTGTAATTTCAGGTGCATTCCTAAATCAAGGGCCGTTGGCTTTGAACCCTAAACCCTAAACCCTGACCGCTTGCGATCACAGGTCGCAACTCCTGAAACGGGGCTGTCTCTTGGCTTGCCTCTGCAAGCCAGGGCCTTTGAAGCATGTGAGATCAAGTAGGTCGCGCAAAAAGTCACAGGAGCACAGCAGAATTTTTGAAACCTGATGCAGCTATGGTTTTGAAGGTTAGGATTTGGGGATTATTTTTGCAGCATGATACGGCAAACGGTCTCCGGCTCTGCTCCTACCATCGTTTAACCTAGTTAGATTGCGAAGAGAAGTTGGCCGTTCATGAGTACACGCCTACGAAATCTCTACATGAGTTGTTACAATGGTGTGCGTTTTAGCGTACTTGTTCGTTCGCTAAGTATGAACTCTTTGTGACTACTAACTAGTCTGTTCACTTATTCAACACCTAATTAGTCGCACTTTCATGACAACCACGCTCGTCGTTCGGCTTTTGCTTCTGCAATTTGATAGCACCAACCCCCAAAGTCTCTATCCTCTGCTTGGAAGCCTTGAAACCCCCAAACCCTTAAAGCCTCTAGACTGTCCAACCCCAAACTCCGAACCCCTCAACCCTAAACCCCAAAGCCGAAAAACCCAAAGAATCGGAAGCTCGTGAACGGCTGACCGCTTGAATGTTTTGAACCGGCTCGGCTGGAGCGCCGAGACGGGCCCATCTTTTGGAAAGAACTATGCAACTGTGTGAAATCTACCAACTTTGCTGGTCTTGGGCTTATGACTGGGGGTTTTGGGTTTATGATTTTGGGGTCGTTTAAGAAGTGGGTGGTAGCCAGTGGCAAACCAATAGCATTCGTAAACAGAGTCTCTTGCTTTCGAGTGAAAGAAATGCTTGTTCGTCCAGCGGGGTGTCATGTGCACCCAGGGACACAGCTGCGCCGCACATGGAAAAATCGCCTTGCTTTTGCATCAGAGGCATTTTGTTGCGAGATCTTGCACATCGGCTGTCGTTCTTGTGCTGGCAACGCAACAAGTATGGGGAGAACAATTACAGCTGCATGGTGAAGCTGGATTGAAATTGACGCTCATCTTGTTCTTTCAATACCCCTACATGCTTTGTAGCTTATCGTGGTTTACTGCAATGAACAACGCTTACATTGATCCAACTAACTCACAACATTGTGAATCCCAAGGCAAAGAGTGCATGCTGTTACAGTCCTCCTTCTATAGGTTCATGTGAGTAGTATATACTCCGATATTAGCTGGGTATCTTATCTCTCACGTCTGATATTACATGAGTATCTTATCTCTCACGGTGAAATGGACAGCAGTCTGTCACGATTTCTCTGTGTTCAACCGGATGCAAAAAGTGTAAGTATATTGCTATCTTCGAGTCCGAGCGTCTCGCGGCACTCGGTGATGTAAAGGAACTCAACCTATACCGTGAGGTTTATTGGTTTGCGGCGAGTTTGGAATGCCTGTGCCTGTGCTTTCAGGCATGTAGACCTCGAGCGCCCCCGACGGTCTACCTTCCAAGTATTCATTCTCATGCAGCCTTCATGGAGCTTGGATTTGACTTCTTATCGTAAGTGCCAGAATCACGAGCAAACTCGCATCACAAGTTGCTTGGGAAGATCATCCTTTCTATCGTGATTCTTGATGGTCTCTGTTCCTTGTTTTGCTGTTGCATCAGTCCTACCAGCAATAAGCCTGAACTTCAGTTAAACCCGTAAACCGAGAAACCTTGACTGAACCCTAGGCCCAGGACTCTGACACGAGACACCATGAAAAGATGTCACCAGAAGCCACAACTCCTACTTGAAGGGTCATGGGACTTAGTAACTCGGGTGATAATTAAGGTAACTACACTTATAACCCCCATTAGGGTACTTATAACCTTACTTACTAAGTGCCATGATCCTCCCGGTAGAAGCCTCGCAGGACCTGGGCGCCATCAATGCCTCGAGGCTCTTGGACGACCTTTACAAGGCCCCAAATGCTTTGCATGCATATATGCAGATGTATACATGTATATATAGGTATTCATATGTGTGTGATGCTTTCTGTAACTTTATGAGTATACATGCATTCACAGAAGTTCATGGGTATATATATATATATATATACACACACTTTTCTGTATGTGTGTATGTATATGTGCATGGATATAGATATATATATATATATATATATGTATATATATATATATACACACATGTTCTTGTAGTATATACTTATTCTACATACATGTATATCATTTTTGAGTTTTCTAGTTCTACTGGGTCATATGCATATTCATATTAGGGGTTGGTTTGGGGGCCTAACACAGAGCTTGAACATTTCATATTGATACCAGGGCTTATACATCGTTTGCAATCGTCTTCTCATACTTTCGAGTTTGGTACTGCTGACATGGCTTTCCAGAGTACCGCCCACCAGAGCCTCACTGTCTCTGCAGACGGTTTAGGGCCTCAGGGTATGGGGTTTGGGGTTTGACTTATACCCTTAATATAGCTATTATATACCCATTACAAAGCCCATTATAGGGTGGGGGTTCCCATTAAGGGTCCCTCCTTTTCCCCTTTGATTTAAGGGTTTGATTTATACTCTAACAACATGATACGTCCCACAGCACTTGCGAAGCCCAAGCCGAGTGAGAAGCCTGTTGTACCAAAACCTGGCACTAGCGATATCAGCATATTCAGCATATCATGTCGTAAATATCCTATCATACAACCTACTTGAAGCAGTATACATCACATAGCGAATGCAATGTATAGCTTCTCGTCTCGCAAGGTGAAACGATCCTGGAGTGACGAGCGTGGCTTGTTCCAGCAAAGAGGGCTGACGCGGTCTATAACATACCATAAAATACATCCAGTGCAGCATGTAGGACATGGGTGGAGCTTAAGGGGTTGCGACTTTAGAGCTTGAGTCGAAGCAGTCGTCATGTGGAGCAATCAATCAGATTGCGGCCTTGAGCAGCAGACAGCTGCTCCCAGCTTCGCAAATGAAATATACTGATGCATCCACTTAAAGGGAGACCTGGTACCCTAAGGCCCCAAAGTAGTTCCTTTTTGGGGTCATATATAGAGTCCTATAAAGGGAATACTGATACATCCACTTAATCAGCTGCAGACTTCATAGCTCTAGGATGCCCAGTAGTACCCTTATTCCCTTTTTGTAGTCCTAGGTGCTCCCAGCTTTGCAAATGAAATATACAAAGATGCATCCTCTTAAAGGGAACTCCAGAAAGTTGGAATATGGAATAAGGGTATTATAATTGTAGGGTTTTATAATGGTTCCTTTGAAGGGATCTATAAGGGATCTTACTAGAAAGGGAACTCCAGAAAGTTGGAATATGGTTTCAGGGTAGGATCCCCTATAATTTACCATAAAGGGTTTAGGATAATCATATTCCAACTTTCTGGCTTCTACCTTAATCAGCTGCAGACTTCAGAGCTTAGAGGGACATCAAGTCAAGCTGTCAACCAGGGAGAGCCGTAGCAGGAGCTATAGAACCTGTCACTCACCAACTGCCTTTAGGTCTAATGAAGCAGCATCTCGCTATCGCCATCAAAATCGCAGGGAAGTTCGTTACATAGCCATTCAGAGATCCGGGCAATTTTCCCGAGGTCACATCAACTCCAAGCTACGGTCAGTTCCAAGACCACTTCCCCCTACCGTAACTATTTGTAGAACATGTCTTCTTCACAGGGAATGCTTGCCAAAAGGGGAGGTGCTGGACAGCAAGATAAGGTCTGTTTCTCTGGTTTTCATAGGGTCGCTCCAGGCTGTAGGTTGGCACAGGTGCCGATGCTCTGACATCTTGCCAAGAATCAAGCCACGCTGCAGCCTCCGAGAAGATCATGTCTGAGCAACAAGCCTTGCTGCTCTCAGATGTGCAGGATGAGCCGGAAAGCATTCCACGTGCCTCAACCTCGTCTTTCTTGCGCTTGTTTGTAACGTGGCTGGCAGCCATCATTTGTGGCGGGATAACTCCCGGAGCTGTCATTTTCAACGACCTTTTTGCTGAGGCCGGGATGTATGAAGGAACGTGCAAAGGAGATGGTTCAATACCTTGCAAGGAGCAGTATTTGGCAATCTCAGGAGTCCTGCAAGGGCTCGGGGGGCTCATTTACGTTGCTATGCTGCCTGGTGGCATGGTGCTAGATTCTGTTGGAGCACGCGCATGTGGAATTGTTGGGGCCTTGACATTGAGTGTAGGTGTGATGATATTGGCTGTTGCAACGGCAATGCGCGGAGATATCTTATTCGTACTCGCCGTGGTGATTGTTGACATGGGCAGCTTGGTGAACAACTTTGCTTTCTATGGCTTCTTGTGGCACCTACCAGGCTGGCAAGCACTGATCGTCGCACTTTCAAACGGCTGCATACAAGTGGCTGCCCTCCTTCCAGTTTTGCTAAAGCTGGCCATGCAGTCCTTCAAGCTGTCTCTTCCCATTGCTTTGCTGTGCTATGCAGTTGCTGGCTGTGGCTCTGCAGGACTTTGCTGGTTCGCTGTCCCCAGCCAGGCGGAGTTTTACGAGCAAGCCAAGCGTGTTCTCGGAATTCCTGTGCCACGACCATTAGGAGTGCAGTGGCGGCAATTTCGAGAAGCAGTGCTGAGCGGTCATAGCATCATGAAAACAAACAGGGAAAACTTCTGGATGGTCCTTGTCATAGGCGTAGGCCAGCTCTCCATGTTTGCCTACTCATCTCAAGCAGTGCCATTTGGCCAAGAGCTCTTCCACAGCAAAGCAGATGGAGAAAGACTTGGTGACATGTATGCCAAAGTCACAGCCTGCGTAGGAGCTCTCGGCACTTCACTCATCGGAACTATGGTGGATTGCCTTGGAATGCAGGCACTTGCCCTTGGAAATATCCTGTCCATCCTGCTGATTTTGTTTCTTCTGGACACTCCCACGTGGAATGCCCAGGTTACTTGTATCTCTTGCTCTGCCTTTTACATGAATTCCTTCATATTGTACTTGTTGAGGTGGATGGCCTTCATAGCACCGCCGCATCGATTCGGAATACTGCAAGGCTTGGGCATTGTCTACATGTTTGGATCTCTCATACCCATGTCTATCGGCATGGTCGTATGGATGGGTTCCTTCGACGATGCGGCTGGAATCGAGCGGTATGTGATTCCAATGCGGTCAGTGGGTGTCGCTGGTGTGATCGGTTGGAGCTTTATCAGCATCCGTCTCTTCCGCATGCCCCTGCCTGAAATGGTGCTCTCTGCAAGTGACGAAAAAGAGCTCATGCAGCGTTTCCGGTTGCAGAGCTTGGCTGATGCGGAGATTGTCTTGGCCTTGCCACGCAAGGAGATACTGCGGCGATTTGCTTCCGACGACGTGTCCGAGCAGAGGAAGTTGCTGGAGCTTGCCACATCAACTGCCTTCCAAGAGCGGTATCGGAAGTTGGCCCGAGAACGTGCAGAAGAGATGCCTGCAGCAGAGTGCCAACCCAAAGAGGTCACAGCAGAAGTGGGTCCAGCAATGTGGGTGAACAGTTCTGACCCAAAAGTCCTCATCCCAGCCTTGATGAACTCATGGAACGGTGATGTCAGCACACCGGGTGAACCTATGAAGAGCTCTGTCCTGCAGCATCTGCCGCACTCAGATCCTTTGCGGTGCAAGGTGCTTGAGAACATCGTTGGATTCGGTGTCGTTGCAGGTCATCACTTTGGTTATGCGCTGGCTTTACAAAACGAGGCAAAGGAGGTCCTTGGCGTTTGCATTTGCTATCCACCAGGCTGGGTTCTTGGTAAGGGACTTCATTCAAGTTACCATAATTACGAGGGATCTATAGTAACATATAGTAAAATAATATGGTTTCCTTATTATGGTACCTTATTTTATATGAGGGATCCATGGTAAATAGTATGGTTTCCTCATTAGGGTACCTTATTTTATACTAGGGATCCATAGTAAATAATATGCCTTCCTTATTATGGTACCTTATGTTAATCCCCCTCAGCAAGAACCCACCAGGGAGCCTGGAGGGCCGGGAGCCTGTCACGCAAGGAGGACAGCGGAGCTTCTTCTTACATGCCCACTACGAGACGCTAGGTAGGCCTTTGGGATGTTTTTATATGTTCCCTTATTGGGCTTAATAGGATCCTATTTACGAAAATTGTTCAGGGGCTTTAAAGGGCCAACCCAGGAAGCAGGCTTGGGCAGATTTTGGCATTTGGAGGCAACTCCCTTCAGCTGGTTTAGAGCAAGCTAAAGGCTTGAAGCTGTTGAATGTGAGTCAGCATCATCCTGAGAATCCACACTGGTACATCCATATGCTGGGTATCGTTCCTGGCCATCGTGCTAAGGGCTTGTCAAAGCTCCTTCTCACTCCGGTCTTCGAGTGGGCGAGGAAGGATTCTTTGCCATGCTATTTGGAATGTGCAACTGAAAATGTTCCGATTTACAGCAAGCTTGGCTTCAACAAAGTTTGGTCAGAGGAGATGGCAGGCCTCAGTGCTCAAGTTCACGGAATGTTGCGGCCTCCCGGCGTCTAGCATCGGGCGCAAAAGAAGTCTCAGGCGTCCTTTGAAGAAATGGGAGTTTCCGAAAATGGGGGACCCTGATATAGCACCCTAATAGTGGGATCCTTATTATAAGGACCCCCAAATACGGTACCCTAATTTTCGGAAACTCCAAAATCAAGCTCTAAGTTAGCAGCTTGGGTCCCTTGGCATACACCGCACCACCCTACTATAGAACCCCATAGTAGCCTTTCAAGGCACTCCTATAGTCCTATAGAACCTTTATATTTATAGTACCCTTTAGAGGTACCTTCCTATAGAACCCTAGAGTACCCTTTGAGGGCACTCCTCTAAGACTCCGATGAATGAAGACCAAACCCTAAACTCTAAACCCTACATCCTAAACCCTAAACCCTGAACCCTAAAAAAGTTTTGTCTCAGGTGATGGGCTGCGGTCTCAAGCCGAAGCTTTGCGGCGCCAGGCCGTGTGGGCAGTAGTAGCGGGGCAGTGTATTTTTAGGGGTTGGGTTCCCTTATGGGAGTTTCCAAAAATTGGGGTACCTTATTTGGGGGCCCTTATAGTAAGGATCCTACTATCTAGTCTACTATATTAGGGTCCCGTATTTTCGAAAACTCCCTTATAGCCCCCTTTAAACCAAAAAGGGCACCCCTTGTTCCTAGGGTTACTCTTGGGTCGAGTCTACCTTATACCCAGCAGAACCTACTTTTCTTGTAGGGTCCTTAGGAACTCCATATTGGGGGTTGTAAGAAGAATCTACAAAAAGTAGGGTTTGGTAGGTTAAGGTAGTAGCAGAGTAGAATCTAGGGTTTAGAGGTTTAGGGGTTTAGGGTTTAGAGTCTAGGGTCTATGAGAGTTTAGAGTTCAGCGTTTTGGGGTTTGGGGCTTTGGGGGTTTAGGGTTCAGTGTCTATTAGGGTTGAGGGTTTAGGCCTCAGGAGTTTAGGGCTTATAGGGTTTAGAGTCTATAAGAGACTTTATTAAACTCTACACCCTATAAACCCAAACTCTGAGTCTAGTCACTAGGGCTTATAGAGTGTATTACGGTTTAGGGGTTTACCGCCGAGGGTCTCGAGGCTCCAGATAGGAGTGGAAATCATCAGTTACATGAACCCTTCATAGTTTGGGGGTTTAGGGTTTAGGTTTAGGGTTCAGGGTTTAGGGTTTAGGGTTCAGGGTTTAGAGTTTAGGGTTTAGGACTTGGGCTCACTTGACTGGGTAGGCCACAGGGGTTTGTACATTGACGTTTGTCAAGGCTTAGTGAGTGATCCTAAACCCCCCTATCTCTAAACCCTAAACCTTAAACCCTAACACGCTAAACCTTAAACTCCAGACCCCACTCCCGGAAAAGTTCTGCAGGCCATGAAGCTCCAGTCGGAAGAGGCGCTGGCGCTCCAAAGAGCACATGACGTCGCTGTGCTCCGGGTTTTTTCCATTTAACTGTTGCACTAGCCATACTCATGCAGGGGCCTAAAACATTACCAATACCATCTTGGGGGCTCCTTCTTATTGTGGTTATCGTATAATATGCCCCAAAGCCGTATTCTAGTTATTATGGCCCCCGTATGCGCCAATCAGTAGAAAGCCTCAACCCTGTCTCGGGTTTGGCTATGGCTGTAGGGGTCCAGGGCTTTAGTGCTAGTTTAGGGTGTGGGGTTTAAGGTTTAGGGTTCCTGAGCTGTCATGTGCAACAATAGGACGAGGCAGCAACGTAGCTATAGTGGTGTGAAGGTCCTCATGTATGTATATGTATGTAAGAAAATACCCCCAGACCCTGTTCTTTTTTTGTAGGCCCCCGTGTTGCGTGAAAAGCGGTGCGTCGCTACAAGCCCAGATTTTAGCAAGTCTGCGCCCTTGAACCTGGATCTTGCAAAAGTTACACGGACACCTCGACCCCTCCAACTACCCTCCATGATTCCCCATACCCTTTATTCAGCACCATAAGGACGCTACTGAGGGCCACTTTGAAGGTCCGGTACACCCCGGCCCTTGTTTGCAGCCCCGAACTTAACAAACCCTGAGGCCCTAAAGCCGATATTCTTGGAACTGGCGATGGGGGTAACATGTATTATTCGTCGTATGCTACTGTAGACTAGGATATACCCACGAATCATGTTCTGATTATCAGAAGGCCCCCTCAAGCCCCAAACCCTGAACCCACCCAAGCCTTAAATACCCAAGCCCCAATTCCCACCTCCCCAAACCCTTGACCCCAAAGCGTAGACTTGAAATGATGTGAACCGTCTCAATACCATTTCAAGCCTGTTCAAAAGCCTCCCCTAAAGTTTTTCGACAACCCTGAGACCTAAACACTGTAAAACCCTCGAAGCCTCAAACCCCTTGAACTCTGTAAATTGAGAACCCTCTACACCCCAATACGTGTCATTATAAACCCTACAGCAACCTGACCCTGTGGCCCGACAGATCCTGAACCCTAAAACCCTCTGGAAAAAGGTCCGACCGTCAGCATAGATCAAAAAATCCCTAAGCCCTAAGCCCTAAAACCCTAAGCCCTAAACCCTCAACCCTAAACTAAACCAAGATCCTTATAAGCCTACCTTAAGCCTGAAACCCGAAAGCCCTAAGCCCAAAGCCCCAAAGCTGTTGCCCTAAGCCTTAATCTCACCCAGAGACTCCAATCAACCTGAACCTGGCAGATTGTTCTGCCGTCGCCGCGGTCGCCAGTGCGTCTGGGAGGCTCCGCACTCGGAATCCTCGGGTTTAGGGCTTAGGGGATTTCGGGTTTAGGGCTTAGGGGATTTCGGGTTTATGGTGACTTAGGGTTCGGGGTTTAGGGTTTCGGATTTATGGTGACTTAGGGTTTAGGGGGTTTGGGGTGTAGTTGTATCTGAGTTGGGGGCTGTGGAATGTGATTTTATGGAGTCTTGGGGTTTTGGTGTGGAGGACTTGATGCTTGCATACCTGGGCTTCACATTTCCTTGCGAGGTTTTGCGATAGCACGAGGAGTCTTGCTGAGTCCTACATCATTTTCTAAACGGTTTATCAGCTGCACGGCCTTGGCCGTGGTTTGCGGGCGTTTATTTTGTTGAAGGAGTTTTGATGCAATGTAAAGCTAGTACTAGCAGTTACTAGCGTCTCTATCCACTCCCTAGACAGGGTGGCGCGATTCATCTCTACATTATCTCAAACCCAAAACCCTTTGGCTCGTGGTGTTTAACTTTCGGGTTTAGAGGCCTTTCGCATTCAGGGAGCCACGAGAGTTCCTTGCGGACCGAAAGTCCTATGTCCTGAAGCCTAAAACCCTTGCATGTCCACTTCTAGTCGAATGTACTCGAATAGTCCCCCTGAAGAAGTGTTGTGTTCATCCTGATACTCCTTACACTCCTAAACTCTAAACCCTAAACGCCCAGATTCCGAATCCTTACAGCTGAACCTTTAGCTCTCAGCTGCAACATTCCTAAACGTCAACGCCAGGCCGGTCGCAAAGACTCCCGGATGCTGTCAGAAGCTGAGCACTGCTCAAGTCACAGGCTTCCTGGCCACCTTCCACCACAGGGGCCCAAATAATTATCAGTACTGTTTGGGTTCCTTATTAGATAATACGCCCCCTCATTATTGAGGCGCCTACAATGGGGTGTTGGGGAGTTTTCTTCTCTGTTTTGGAAGAAGGCGAAAGGTGAAGGGGAAGGGTTCTGCGCCGACGTTCACCGCGGCCTTCGGGTTTTGGGGGTCCTTTTTTTGGGGGGGTTTGGGGTTTCAGTGCTGCCGGGTGTTGGAGGTCCAGGCTGCCGGATGGAAGGTCTCAACTGTTTTGTCTCCCGGTGAAGAGGGTGTAGAGCTTTGAGGGTCTGTTGGACGTCGAGGGTTTAGTTAATTGGGAGGTATAAGTCATCTGATTACTTGGGGAAGGTGCAATGCTGCTATGGGATGCCGTTTTGTTTACAAAGATGCCTTAGCCCTAAACCCCGTGTTGCTCCCATGTGCCTGTCTACGATCTTTTCAGGCGCCCGTCATGTGTATGTGTCTTCAAGGCTCCCATCCTCGCAAAGAAGCAGTATTGCAGGAAACGGCAGTAATCGTTTTGTAGGTCCCGCCAAAAACATAAAGAGAAACAAAGCAAATATATTTTGGAGATGGAGAAAAAGAGGGATGTGTATGTATATATATATGTATATATATATATATATGTATATATATATATATGTTTATATATTTACATATATATATATATATATATATATATCGGTATACATATGTACATGTCGCATACTATACCACCTCTGGTCCCGACCAGACATGGGCTAGGGATGGAAAGGCCAGTCCGCGAAGGTAGAGCTAAACGACGAGCCAAAGAGCCTCAACTCTGAACCGTAAAACCCTATGAAGCCTTTAAGCCCTAATGCCTCAAGCACCCAAGACCTAACGGAGCCCTAAACCCTCAAATCTTGAAGCCCCAAATCCGCTGAACGCGCGAAATCCCGACCCCAAACCCAAATCCTCAAATCCCCTACTTGGAGGATCATGGGACTTAGTAAGTAGGGTTATAAGTACCCCAGTTGGGGCTATAAGGAATTATAAGTATAGTTACCCTAATTATAACTTTAGTTACTAAGTCCCATGATCCTCCAAGCACGCCCAAGGCCCCCTCACAGCCTGCGACCATGGGCTATCGAAGGCCCGTCGTGTAGGCTTCTGCAGTATATGGGAGTTTCCGAGACCTAGGGGTACATTATTTGGTGTCCTTGCAATAAGGATCCGAATATTTAGGTTGCTATATTGGGGTCCCCTATTTTCGGAAGCTCCCATATCAGCAAACCCTGTAGCTTTAGTGATGTCGTCACCGAAACAGTGTTGCAGAAGCGGCAGCAACGCTACTGAACTATGTGATTTTTTCTCTTCGTGGGTGGTTTCGGTTTTCGTACATCATAGTAGCATAGCATAGCATTATTCACTGACGCCATGAGCAACTTCTGTGTGGTATTCGCTCCATGCGCCTCAGTACGAGTCGCCATTTTGAGAAATTTTATTACACGTGCTCTTGATACCCACGATCTGCCCTCAAAGTGCGTCTCGACGACAAAGCACACCCTAAGCTTACCTTTGGTTAGTAGGGAATGGAGGAATGGGGTTATTACTACCATTCTTCCATTCCCTACTAACCAAAGGTAAGTAAACCATAAAGTGCGACTCGCAGCTTTGAGCGATCGATGGCACGAGTCGGCCAGGCAGCTGGCAGAGCCCTTGCCAGCACTGATGCTGCCAGAGTTCAAAGGCTCGGCCCCCATGTGGGTGGTTCTCAAAATTAGGTCCCTATTATAATACGGCACCTAATATTTAGGGTACGTCAAAACGAAAATGGGGAACCTAATATAGTACCCTAAATAGTGGTATCCTTATTATAGGGACCCCAAAATAGGGTACCCCAATTTTCGGAAACTCCCATGTCTTTCCTGAAGGCTCCCAGAGAGCCTTAGCCGTCTAACAGAGCTGGGTTGTCCTTTGGGATCTTGTTTAATTTCCCCTACTATTTTGTAGAGAACCATAGTAGATAATTTTCAAAGGGCTTAAAGGACAACTCCGAGAGGTAAGGTCTTTGAGGATCCGTCAGAATCAGAAGGGATCCTTACTTGGCTGTCGCTACCTTAGGCGAAAGTCCTGCAACAAAAAATCTGCAACTGATGAGGGTTCGTAGGTAATATAGGTGCCTAAATAGTTACCAAGATTATTGTGAAGGTTCCCTGTTATATGGCTATATAGTATAATGTACCCCAAAACCCTATTCTGATTATTAAGCAAAACACTGAGATTCTTGGGTCGAGGGTATTGAGGCGTGGATTTGCTTAGCATTCAAGCCTGAGTAATCACTAGCATTATCTCTCAGAGTGCCTCCATGTATATATATATATATATATACATATATATATATATAATATTGTTTCCTGCCCCCCCCCCCCCCCAAACTCTATTCTAAGAATTGAGGGCGCTAAACGGCCCTAAACCCCAAAAACCTTAAGCCCTCAAACCCCCAATCCCACAACCCTTTGAACCCTAAACCCCCAACCCCTACTCTGATTATGGAAGCCCCTGTTGTTTGGGCGTCAAGTCGGCCACGAACCCTTTGACCTCCACAAACAGGCCTACGGCCTTCAGCTACTCAGCCCAAAACCTCTGCAGCAGCTACTTCGCATATACTATGAAAATATGATAGTATAGAGTATATAGTATTGAGTGGACGGTATTTAGTCACTATATAGTATGGCAAAAAGCTTTGTAAGTCTCCCGAGTCCCTAAACCCTGTAGCGGGCGCATGCAATCTGCAAGGCCATTAACAAAAAGAAACCTGCAGCGGCAATGATGGCAATGATCCTTCCCCTTACGCCTACACTGCACGATGCCCACTGATATGGGGCTTGAATAAATACCAGCCTCAGTACTGTTCCTACATAGGTACGCCACTTATGGTATACCCCAAAACCCTGATCTGTTTGTTGAGACCCCTATCCCCCCCAAAGCCACCATACAGAACCCTTAAACGGTTGATGATATAAATCCTGCATTGCCCGTAATCAGAAATATCCCATAATTCCCAGAGTTTAGGGTCCTGAAGGTAATGCAGGGTTTATATCATCAACCGACGTACCCCTTATGGAACCCTCAAAGCGGACCTCCGTGATCTGACAGCTTCCCTTCGCTGCCTGGATGGAGGCCCTGGGCCAGGGCAGGGGGATTTCACCCTAGGATTTTAGGAGTTTCCGAAAATAGGGGACCCTAACATAGTGCCCGAAAAAAATAGGATCCTTATTGTAAGGGCTCCAAAATAATGTACCCCTATTTTCGGAAACTCCCATTTAGGGTTTAGATTTAGGGTTTTACGTTTTGGGTTGAAGGCTTAGGGTTTACGGTGTGGGGTTTAAGGGTTGATCAATGCAATGTTTCGGTGACGAATGCTCTTCTCAAGTTGTGTGGTTCTTTACATCAGAAGCCTTAAGCCCATCAAGAAGAATCCTGGGAGCCGTCGTTCTAATTGATCTGGCAACTAGCTTCACCGCGAACCTCACCCCTACTTTCGCTTGCCTTTGTAACATCCAGTGTACTTTTATGAGAATATCCCGTTGCGGTGTGCCCCATGCAACAAACAACCCAAAGGGTGTTGGTACTTCTTTTTACGCTAAAGGAAACAACTCTGAGGGGATGCCACTAGCAATGATTTAGACTCCTCTAACTTTAGTGGACAGTTTGGCTGCGGAGGAAAGTGGTTTCTTCATTCCATCGGGTTGGTTAGCGACGCCGTGTTTGTTGGCTAGGATTTTGGGTTATCAACCCTAACCCCACTAGCCCGGCCACATGCTAGCTTTGAATGTGCTTATATTACTCTCAGACCTTCGGCTCGAAAGCATGAGCCCCAAACCCTAATACAGGAGCGTAAATAGTTATCAATACTATTTCTTCGGGCTGCTTGCTATAATAGTACGATACTGCACCCCCTTATATTGACGCGCCTAAAGCGGGCCCTAAACCTAACGAGCTTTGCGTGCAGGAGCCGCCACTCTCTTCTTGGCAGATCCTGAGGCTCGGTTTAATCGCTACTAAGTTTTGTTGGCTTAGGCTTTGGGATTAGGCTTGAGGTTGCAGGATTAGGCGCATAGGTTTTAGGGTTGAAGGTTTAGAGTACACTGTCAGGATGTATATGAGGTTTCTAGAGGGCTTACGGGGTTTGCAGAGTCGTTTCACTTGGCTTCGACAAGGTCGTTTATACTCATTGTTTTGGTTTAAGTTAGAGACCACAAAGGTAAGCTATTGACAACATGGCATGTATGTATCGGTCCTTTGTTGGTGAAGCTTCCTTTGTCTTGGCCAAGGGTTTAAGAGCTCAGGGCCACAGGGCTGAACCGTCTCAAGGTTAGGGTTTGTTGCCATGGTGATGACGAGGATGGTGATGGCGATGATGATGGTGGTCGTGTCGCTGGTGATGATGATGAGGAGGATGACGATGATGTTCTTATTTTTCTGTGTATAGTCTGTATAGTGCTTCGTTTTAGACTTCATTGCCTCGACACTTCCCATTCCTAACACACTCGCCGTCGGATCGACCGACACCAACTGCCTCTCGAGCCTACAGACTTCATAGGGTTTAGGAAGTTTAGGGTTTACCTCTAGGCTCTATCGTAGTTCCTTTTTGTGGTTCATATTGAGGACCCTATAAGGTACTCCCCAAAAGGAACTAATATGGAGCCTATGGGTAGGGCTTAGGCCAGATGCTAGATGTTTCTTAGACTGCCGATCCAGACCCCGAATAGAACTCGAAACTCTAAATGCGAGGCGTGCTGCCCTCAACCACAACTAATTACATAGGGCCGAGAACCTGAACTGTAAACCCTCAACCACTCTCAACCTTTATTTGTTGATCTCTAAGCCCTGGAGCCTGAACCCAAACCCACAAACCGTGTCATAAGCTTTGTCAGGAGGCAGCTGGCGCCTCTTATGTGGAGGAGGCTCCCGCAGAGAGCTGCTCGACTTTTTTCTGGGGTATAGGGTGAGATTACGGGGTCAGGGATGTCGGCTTTAGGGTCGCAGGGGGTTCAGTATTTATAGGGCTTTGGGCTTAGGATAATCTCGCGGTGGAGTTCGCCCAGACACTCCCAGGGGCTGAGAGCCTCAGTTCCAAACAGCCCTTGCCACCCCGATCAGAGAGCCATTAGAAGAATGATGATACAGTTAGAAGCAGCGTTATGTAGCGCAAGAAGGCGTACTTCCGACATATTCTTCAATCAACTCGATCAGCTCAATCGACCAGGAGTAACACTAATGATTTTTGTCCGAACACTCAAGTCATAAGCGTGATCAGGCTTTCAACTACAGCAGCTGTAAGCAGTTGTTGTGATTGTAACGGTGAAAGCAGAATCTCCTGAACCCTAGCCCGCCGAGGTTCCGGCATGCCGTTGAAAACTGCGGCAGGCCGCTTGCCGAAGGCGTGTTGGGAATGCCAAACCATAAACCCCAAACTCTAACTCTTATCCATGGCTTGGAGGGGTATAGGACTTTGGGGTTCTTTCTCAGTTTCGGGTTGCAGGTTTAGGTTTCAGTGTTCAGGTTTGATAGAGTTGGTCTCTCAACTCCACATTGGAATCCCAAGCTCATTAAGCTAGGTTTGGGGCCGCGCCTGTCGGTGTTGGAGAGGTTCAGAGACAACTTTCTGGTCCCCAAAGCATCTCTTGACAAGTAATATAGGGGCCTTAATAAGTAGAATAGGGTCTGGGGTATACTCTACTATAGTTAGAAAAATAAAGAGCCCCACGTCCCTCCAAGATGCGCTGTCATGTTCAGTTGAGGGTTTAGGGGTTAGGGGTTAGGGTTGAGGGTTCAGAAGGGCAAAAATTACAAAGCCACACGCTGACACGAATCTCATAGCAGATATGAGAGGGGTTCCTCTGCTTTCCAAACCCTTTCTCCAACTATACTCATAATTACTTATAACCCCAGTTATATAAGGTACTTATAACCTTACTTACTAAGTCCCACGATCCTCGAAGTAGGAGAAAGAGACAGGCTGCATGCCTTCGGTCTGATTCGGCTTGCTCACCACACGAACATCAGTTCCTCAACGCCTGCAGCGAAGAGATCATGATTCCTTCGCGTTTTGGCACCTGCTTCCAGGGACTGTCCGTGGATGAGCCGGTCCTGTCCGAGAAATCCAGCGGCTTGCTGAGTTGCATCATGCTTTTGACTCTTTCTGTGTCGCCAGTTTCAAGATCGGATGCTTACTCGTGTTTAGGTGTGCTGACCGCAGAGAGTAAGTGGTGGGCTGTTTCCATGACTTGAAGGATCTGTTGGGCCTGTTGGACATGACTTGGATACCTGGTGGTCACCCTACCATCTGGTTGTGGTAGCACCATGGCGCAAGCAGCGCGAAGTTTACGAGTCTCCAGCGAAGAAATCTGCACATCCTAGGTACGGCCCATGCAAACCTGCAAGTCTGACAACAGCTGCAGATTGTGAAGCTATCATATGCTTTACAGAGACTGAGAAGGAAGCCACTTTGTACCTCGAGACCTAGAGTCTAGAGGTCTTTGTCAAGAAGGACACAGGTTCGGTTCCGGTACAGGTTTAGGTTTTGTTGAGCAGTCCATGGCAGACAAGCAGCCCCCATCATGACATCCTTTCAGCAAGATACGACAGGGGTATTATTGATTAGAACAGGGTTGTGGGTGTGAGCGGACTGAATGTCGGGGCGACCAAAGCGAAGCAGAGTTACAGGTGCACCCTGTTGAACAAGGATTCTCAGAACAAATTGTACGACTTACAGGCTGCATCATGAAGGAAGCCCCCCAAATAGTATTGGTACCTATACTTGGGCCCCTACATTAGATGAAGCTACCGAGGCCAAAAGGATGCGAACCTCGGGGTGGGCTGCGAGGGCAGCGTTGGCAGTCAGCCCAAGGCTGATTCTCTTGGAGATGTTGCTTCCGCCATACCCTAAACCTATATAAACCCTCCACCCTAAACCCGGCTGATGGACAAAATCCTGCATTTGGCATTATAAGGAATATACCATAGTTCCCATAGTTTCGAGTCCTTAGGGTCATGCAGGATTTTGTCCATCAACAGTAGCATGTACGTTAGACGTGCGAAAAAGAGTCCAGTTTTGTCCTCTGCGAGCATTCAAGCACCGTAAGCTTAGGCCCTAAACCCTACAGTACAGCCGATGCTTCCATGCTCTTCATTGGAGACCTGGTACCCAAAGGCCCCAAAGTAGTTCCTTTTTGGGGTTCATATATAGAGTCCTATAAGGTAATCCCCAAAAGGAACTACTTTGGGGCCTCTGGGGAGAACTCGTAGACAGAGCCACGGGATGATGCGGTGCCCTCACGACTTTCAGCTCGTTTTTTGCTCGCGTCGGTAAAAATTGTCAATGGCCTAAACCGATATACATATATATATATATATATATGTATATATATATACATATATAAACCAAATAAATAAATATATGTATATAAACAAATAAACAAATAAATAAATATATATATATATATATATATATATATATATAAATTATGCATACTTGTGAGCGCCGATAGATCACAGTGCAGGCGTCCGTTTCCGACAAGACAGTGGAGGAGACCGGCACAGCCAGGCCCCCGCCCGTGGGTAGATGCTTCGAGGTGCTGGTCCCAGATCTGAAGGTAAGTCCTAAACCCTAAACCCCTAAACCCCTAAACCCCGAAACCCCGAAACCCCTAAACCCCTAAACCCCGAAACCCCTAAACCCCTAAACCCTAAACCCCTAAACTCCTAAACCCCAAGGCCCCAAACCCCAATGACGAGCGCCCTCCCCTCCCCCCCCCACCGCAGGACTGAGGGGAAATCCGAGCCAGCAGCTGCAAAGAAGGAGGATGCCAATCCTCCTGGTCCCTGGCCCGGTTTGGGGGTTCTGGAGCTGCGTTGGCTTTCAGCAAGGTACTCGGGGTCTTTGAAGGTTCAATGATGGTTTAGGGTTACACAGATCTTAGAACTTAGAACCTTCAATTACGGTTTAGGTGTGTTGGTAGTGATACTCTGCGCTCTGCCACGACATGGATCATCTCATCGTTCCGCTTGTGTTCCGAGGTCCATATATAATTTTCTAAACCTTGAATCCTAACCCAGTTAAGGGAACCCTAAACCATCCAACGTTTCCCCTCGAGCTCTTCAGCCCGACATGCCAAACTTGAAGCCCAAAACCGAAGCCGGACCGCCTAAGGTCGAAGCCGGTGGCCCAAGACCCGAAACCATCCTAAACCCCTAAAGCTCCGAACCCATACCCGAAACATTCCGAAACTCCGAAGTCCAAAACCTAAGCCGGGTTTGGGGTTTAGGGTTTAGGGTTTAGGGTTTAGGGTTTAGGGAAGCCAGATGAGACCAAACCCGAAAGCTTCACCCCGAAACCTGAACCCTAGATCCGAAGCATCTTCGCCCCAAACCCCTTCTTACCTTGTTGAACCCCGGAAGAACCGTTGTTCGAAGAAGCCTTCAAGGGAGACCCTGCCTAGGTGGAGAGTGGGAGAACACGCTCAAGTCTCCGGGGCAGGTCCGGCGATGTGAGTCGATTTTCATGGCTATGGCTATGGGTTTAGGCTTTTGGGCTTTTAGGCTTAAGGTTTAGGGCTTGGGCTGAAGGATTAGGATCTCAGGTTTCGGAAGTTTCATGTTGAGAAAGCAGGCACAGCCCGCCTGAGTGGCAGGTTTTTAACCCCGTTGAACACAAAGAGACTACACAGCAAGGGAAAAGTCTGAATGATTTTAACATGATTCCGGAAAGGCTTCAGGGTTCCTCTGTAAAATAAAGACTAGTTATACCCCGAGGCCTTGTTTTATTTCAGGCTTCCATATTACTTCCCAACATCCCCCTCTTTGTTTCGCAATGCTACCCATGAGCATCAACAACAGCGCCTGCAATCGTTACGGATACAAAAAGTCATGGTGCAAAGGACCTTATGGATACTGCAACTGTTCGTTCGTGTAAGCAAGTAGACATGCGCCGGGGGCTACAGCAGAGACAAAGGGGCGAAAACCAACAGCAACGAACATCCTGAGATCGTTTTCGCATGTGCTGACCGCGACGTGCCTTCAACACACAAGTAGCCCTTTTATGCATCCGAAGCCTGACCCCTGCCCTGAACTCTCATGCCTTACATCTGAGCTCTGAATGAATCCTTACACCGTACTCGTGGCGCTTTGCACCCGCTGAGCTCTCCGACAACGCGTCTCTGGAGACAGGCGGAGAGGGACTCCGACATCAGTCAGCTCTTCACTTCGCTTCAGCAGTTGGCCCAGTTCAGTTTAAAGGCGGATGAGGGTTCAGAGTTTCAGGTTTTGGGTAGATTTTCCTTGGCGTTGAGGGGCTTCGCTCTTTGAGGAGTAACTTCTGGGGGGCTTAGACCGATGTGATATTTACTGTTGCTCGGGCGATTCACACTTGACGGTACCCAGATCTGGGTGGCATCACACAGGAGATGAGCGTAATACATCCTCGAAAAGGCAGCCTGGCATGTGTGAAGGTGTTTTGATCCTACAGGAACCCAAACAGGTCGAGAACCTCCCCTGGAGATGGATGAAGGCAACCGGTCAATTCCTGCGCTGAGGATAAACGTCTACTGGTTAATGCAGATGACAGTCGTATGCTTGCTTGCATGTTCAAAACGCTACTATCACTACTGCAAACCATTAAGGCTTCATCGTTGTTATGACCACATCAAAACCCGGAGCACACGTGTTGAGGTTCGCTTCGGATCGATCTCCTTCTGCGTTTCGGGAGAACTCTTTTGGCCTTCCAGGTTGGTTGACATCTAGAAGTTAGCATGTCGGGATCTGAAATCCGGTAGTAGGTGTTTCGGGCTGAGTGCAGTGTGTCTTCTTTCAGGCTGGATCGCGTTTAGGCCCTAGGTCTGTGGCCACAGAGTTGCAAAAAAACAAAAGTTGTCCGGAGGCTTCTTCCGTGGGAGCATGATACAGACGCTAAGCGTGAAACCGAAGCCCAGTGGGCTGTCTTCCCTCGTCCGTAACTCTAGGTGCTGTAGGTGGGGCACCCTTGACTAGACCGGAAATCCTGGAGTTTTGGCGGCCGCCCTTGCGGCACAGCTACTAAACCGTAAACCCCTATGTAATCCCTACACTGAATCCCGAAACTCCAAACCCTCGAAGCCCTTAAGCCCTGAGCCTTGCACTAAGCACCCATGGTACTAAAGGTACTCCGACAGCGACGGCAGCCGAAGTCAGGTTCCTGACAGTGAGCCAGGGACTGGATTTACAGGGTGGCTTACTTCAAGGGTCATGGGACTTAGTAATTAATTAACTTAGGGTTATACTTAAGGCAACTATACTTATAATTACTCATAGCCCCAATTCTAAGGTACTTATAACCCTACTTACTAAGTCTCATGACCCTCCAAGCACAAGTGTTTTCAAAGTGCTTATAAGACTTGATAAGGGTTTATAGGGCTTCGGATTTATGTGTCCAAGGGCTTGATGGAAAACATGGCAACGTTTTCAGTATAGGGGCTGGTAGGGTTGAGTCTGCACGTTTTTTGAGTTAATCAAGGCTTTCGCTAGCCATGCGCGCTCGAGTTGCGTGCTTCCCTACACAACTGCGTGCCTGCTCGGTTGTGGAGCTTGCTCTCACGCGCGCCGGAGCAGCGCTCACATGCCAGAGAGCACCCAGAACTGTTAGAAACACCATCCCCTAGCGAGCATGCAGAATCGAGGCTTCAGACTCGCCGCAGAGGTGTTCAGGGTTTGCGGTTAGATTCCATGAAGAATCCTATGCATGCTCGCTCGAGGTGCGTGCTTCTAACAACATTGCGTGCTTGCTCGCTTGCGCAGCACGCCTCGTGCAAACAATCAGCCGGCGCAAACGAGCGAGCACTCAAACATTTTGGAAGCACCAACCCCAAGCGAGCATGGTTAGTGCAAGCCTTGAGTTCAAGGTTTCGAGATTTGGAGGTTAACACTTTGCGCTGAAGGTTGAGGGCTTGGGTTTGGCCCTAAGTTTGAAGCATTCACGGCAAGTCTGGATGCCCGCCACATGCCGAACAGTGGACCACCAGTTATTATGAGTTAAAAGAGCACGCGCTGCGTAATAGTGTGTTTGCAAAGCTTTCAAATCGTGTAGGGCACCAAGGAGTTGGAGAAGAGCTTCGGAGACACTCACAGGGACCATGAAGCAAAGACCTTCCTCCAGTAACTGTTACGGCCCATCATTTGAGAATTCAAAGCCCGCAAGGTCCTGAGCCTGAAACCCCGAATCGCCGAGTAGGTACGCAACGGCGGCCAAGCCAGGCGATTGTTCAGGGTATATACAGTCAAGCGATCTGATATCGGGTTTGTGCATTTCTGGGTCTCAAACTGGTAGGGCTTTAGATGGCCTAGTTTGGGATCAGGTTTTCGCCTTCCGAGTTTAGGGGTGCGTCTAGACGTTTCTTTTGTCGAGGCTCTCGTGTCTGTTTCACATGAAATACTTGTGTGGTAGAGATGTTGGGCTGGTGTCACCAAGCAGTCGTTTCTTGGCAGGGCGGCCGACTGTAGTCTCTGTCATACGAGCTTGAAGGCCGGTGCTCCTTACAGGAAGGTGCATGGGGCATAGGGGCTTAGAGGCTTGTGGCTGCAGAGTTGCAGTGCGACTGGTAACTCCCCACACGAACCTATAGACACAAACGCATGAAACTGTCTCCAAAATCCAGGAAGACCATATCATCACAAGAACCAATAAGCCTTAAACCAACACCCCAAATCTGCAACCGTAACCGCAAACCCTTATCCCCACAAAGCCCTAGGCCGTAAGCTAAACCCCTAAACCCCATAAACCCTAAACCCTAATCCCCATAAACCCTAAGCTAAACCCCTAAACCCCACAAGCCCTAAGCTAAACCCCTAAACCCCATAAACCCTAAACCCCTAAACCCCATAAACCCTAAACCCTAAATCCCAAAGAGCCCCAGACCCCATCACAGGCCTCACTGGCCAAGGTCGTCGACCTCGGAGCAGAGCTTAAGCTGGTGCCCACAGAAAAGGCGTAGGATTTTGGGGGGTTAGGGCCTGTGGGTTTAGGGTTTAGGGTTTAGGGCCCACAGGGGAGGCGGTAGGATTTGGGGGGTTACTTGGAGGGTCGGGGGACTTAGTGTTCCTTTTAAGGCACTTAGAAGTCTACTTATAACCTACTTACTAAGTCCCCCACAGGGGAGGCGTAGGATTTTGGGGGTTAGGGCCTGTGGGGTTTCGGGCGCTTTAGGAGTTTAGGGATTTGGGGTTTAGGATTTTGTTTCGGGTTTCAAGGTTTGAGGGTTTGAGGGGCTGGGCTTTCGTCTTCTTTGTGGTGTGTGCTTGTAAGTAGGGTTTTCGGTGATAAACATTTGAGCTGTTTCGGGATGTGGGCTTGTGGTTTACAGGGCAGGCAAACTTCGGGGACCATGTATAAGCCCCGAACCGTACAAGAGGACTTCACGGCTTAAGATCATTCGGTCGCTTCGGCGTGTTGAGTAGCTTCGGGTCTGTAATATAGGGGCCGAAATAAATACCAATACTATTCTAGGGGTTCCTGATTATATCTATGGTGTCATGGCCCCAAAACCCTACTCTAACTCTTAAGTCCCCGATCTTAGAACCCTTGTTGGGTGCAGACTCTAGACGGTTGTGGCTTCCAGGGTTCCGATGTGCTTTACAGCTTCGGTTCTTTGCAGGATGCGTGAACATTCAAGGACCAGTCATGAGTCGGAGTCTACATGAGGTGCTGCAAAATGCGGCGGAACTCTCAAGTCGGGGCACTACATTCGCTGCTGTCCGGTATAGGGCTGGTTCTGCCTAGGCCGATTTCGAACATCTGCGGCCCGCGGATGATGCGGATGTGAAGCATTCCGGTACACTCGAATCCCCAATGTCAAACTCTCTTGCGCAGTTCACAACAGATAACACCCACGAAAGCCCCAAACCCTAAAGCCTAAAGCCTCGAACTCTAAGCCCTAAAGCCTGAAGCCTCAAGTCTCGGCCCGAAACCCTGACGACGAACATCGAATCACATCGCCGGACCTGCCCCTAAACCCAGAACACAACCCTGGGCATCAAAATAGCCCCAAAGCCTTATATAATAACGTCTTTGGGCCCAAAAGCCTTAACATATGAGTCCTTAGATGCCAAGGGCAAGTGGATCCCAGGTCGGATCTCCAGCCCCGACCAGAGGACAGTCCCGAACCAGACGTCGGAGCTTTTTGCACGTGTTTTTTTGAGGTCAAGGTTATGGCCCCTTTTTGGGGTACCCCCTTATAACAAGGATCCTACTCTTTAGGGTACCCTATTTTCGGAAACCCCCATATGAGGTGCCGATTATATCAAGGACCCAACAAGGGACCATGATTTTGACTGTTAAGGTTCGCGCCTTGAACTTTTTGTATCAGAGATGATGCGTTCAGCTTGTTTTGTCGTTGGGGGGCTGGAGATTTCATGCGTAGGCCGAAACCAGTTGTGACGAGGAGATTGCTACCTGTAGCGAGCAGCAAGAAGCTGCCCTTTCTCAAGATATTGAGATGATACGCCGAAGCAAAACATAGCTTGGTGCCGCGCAGGATGGTTATCTGATTTGGATCACAATGCGGGATGTGGGATGTCATAGAGTGATACGGAGAACAGGCACGGGCTCATCTGTAGATTATCATGCGCATAAGTGTGATAACTTGGCGTTTCGCACCGGGTTCTGGTGGATTTAGTTTTGGGAGTCTTATCGCTCACGGGTTCATTGCCCTAGACCCTCGACCATCAAAGGACTCGGGCATGGGTCGTATAGTGTGGAAAGGCACCTTTTCTCACATGGCTCGAAGACAGCAGGGGATCTGCACAAGTACACTCGGGTCGTGTGCTAAACTTTGGCCAGCCTGTACACCTCAACAGCTTTGACTGGCGACGATAGCTGGCCTTGGGTTTTAGGTTTTTGGCGATTTTGTGGCCGTGGCCAGCTGTCTTACACTTCGCATGAAGCTGCACTGCTTTGTTTGCTAACCGTGCATTAGATGCAGACGTGCCCATCTGGAGGACAGGCTTCCAGATCCTGTCTCGCCTGGTCGAACCCAGGACACCTCAATCAAACACGGGAGCGGAGAGAGATTGAGAGACCTCATGCCCTGACGAAGGAGCGAGAGGGAGGGAGAGAGATAGCCAGGGAGCGAGAGCGAGCGAGCGACGAAGATGGATAAAGGGTTAGACAAGAACTAGGCATATACATACGGATAGAGATCATGCTGTTTACGTTGAATTCGTGCATATATACAGAAGTAACGATCTGCACACTTACCATGTTGATGGTATGAACTTGCCTGTCTTCCTACGAGTATGTCGAAATACATGTGTCTCTGTTTTAGATGTTCTGCGTCTCTCCCTCAAGTATGGTATGCTACAGAGGACACCGGCATCAAGCAAATGGCAGCTCTGGACAAAGGCAGCAGTGTCAACCCTCGTCGTTTGGCTCCAGGAACATGCAGCCAGGTGGAGGAATTGTGGCACCGCAGTCATTCCTCTTCCTGTTCGTGCTCTTTTTCTCTTGTCTTGCAGGTTCGGGATTGTCGCAACAAAAAGCCCGAAATAACAGTCTTCGAAGACCCCCCTATCAAACAAAAAAGAGCTGATGATTGATCTCCGGTGCAAGGACTTCCTCATCTCTGCTCTCTTGGCAGAAGACGGTACAGGCTGGGAACCTTGCGTATAGATCTTCACATGCTTATTAAGTGTTTAAGGCATGGATGAGTTTGAGGCGGGTAGTGTTTGGTTTTTAGTTCATGGCCTTGGGCTGCAAATGGTCGGGTTTAGGGTTTAGGGTAGCAATGTTGCCGAGTTCACTCAGGCCCGTGTCTCAGAGGAGGTTCGCCAACGCGTGTAGAACAGCTGGGCCTTGCTCGTCATTTTAAAGTCCAACAGCCTAACCCCTAAACACTTAGCCACGAACCCCGAATGAAAACGCAACCTCTGCTGCGGAAATCTTACCCCTCGAGACTTGCTACCGCCAAAACCCCTTGAAGGCCCTGAGCCCTGAGCCAAATACGCCCTTAGCCCTGCCACCCACCCTAAAGTTTTGTACTGCCCCCACTCAGTAACAGTTGGATAATATTCATAGAAAAGATGTTACTGTATGGGGCTGTACCCAACCTAAAGACTTTTTCCCCCCGCCCAAAAAACCCTAAACCCTAAACCAAAACCCTGCGGTTTTGGAAGAGTGCAGGTGCCACGGCTTCCGTGCCGGGGAAGCCACCACTGCCTCCAGGCGTTGGTTTAGGGCTTGGTTGAGGCTGCAGGATTTGGGGGTTTTCAGGGTTTGGGGGTTTGGGGTTCAGGGTTTAAGGGTTTGAGGGTTTAGGCGTCATGGTCTACAGCATTTTAGGTAAGATGCTAAACAGTAGGATAGTCGCACTCGCAACTACCAAACTTCTAGTAATCATGTCGCCTTATGGCCCTTATATACTTATACAGCGAAAAACAGCGTAAGATCACCCCGAACAAGCCCTGTTCTATTGTTTATGGCTTAGGGCTTGGGGTTCGGATCTGGGGTTGAGGGATGAGGGGTTAGGGGTTTAGGGTTTAGGGATTAGGGCTTTAGGGTTTAGGGTTGAGGGGTTTAGGGTTTTAGGGGTTTAGGGTTTCGGGGTTTAGGGTTTAGGGGTTTAGGGGTTCAGGGTTTAGGGGCTGCTGTTGTTGAGAGGAGTTGGCTGGTATGTTTATGGTACGGCCCCCATACAGTAAGAGTCTAGAATAGGGCCACTATTTCATAAGACTATTCAACTATTACTGAGGGGGGGCCGTACCCAAGGTATGTTTGTGGAGTTCCTCGGTCTCCGACTGAGGGTGAGGGTTTCTGCGGCCTCCAGAGCTGTTCTTGAGGGTTCCTTTGCATTAGGACTTTAGGGCTTATAGGGTTTATGTACTATTCAGAAGTTTTCGATGAATTTCGGAAGTTCCTATGGGTTTGGGCGGGAGATTCGCGGATTTTCACCCTGAGTGGAAAACCTTCCTAAACCCCACCGAAAAAAATGTTACGGACCGCATGCCTGCAACTTCCTACAACCCGAACCCTTAACCTTGGAACCGGTTCTGGAAGCAAAATGAGCCTCGCCCTGATCGTTCCCGCATACATCGTCAAGGGCTTCGAAAGGTGCAGGTGAAGCTACCTAGGTTTCAGGATCCCCTTTCCAAGACCCCGATTCGGGATTCGGCTTCCGTAACCTACCCTCACTTTTTGTTTGAAGCTTTTGCCTTCACATGTTCTAGGACAGGACTTTTAGTCTAGCTGGGATTAGCTAAACCAGCGAGACCTCAAACTCTAAGCCCTAAGCCCTCAACCAAACCCTAAACCCGTTCCCATCAGCCAGGCACGGCCAGGCCTGCCAAGGCACCCGAAGCCAGCGCAGCTCGTATGCAACGTCTGCCAGGTTCCAGGTGATCCCTCTGCAAGCCTTTCACTCTATCAAAAGGGCCCTAATAATTGCCTATACTATTTTGATGGTTCCATATTATCTTTCTAGAAAAGTGGGCCCCAAAACCCTGTTCCAAGTATCAAGGCCCCTGTTTGCACTTGTAAAGTCTAAACTTTGAAAGCCTTGAATCGAAAGCCATCATGCAGAAACTTCTAGTAAGGAGCCCTAAAGTCCACGCCCTCAATGCTAGATACGGTAACACCGCATACCCCGAAAGCCATCAAGTCCCTTGGACGGGGCAAGGGCCTTGATCTCATACCCTGAACATGAAAGGACGGGACCCTGCAATAGAAGCTCGAACAGTGTTTTTGATACCACGAAGGGACCGCCACTTTTGGCAGATCTTGCTGTTGCTCTGGCTCCTGCTCCCGCTTTGGCTTTTGCTCTTGCTCCTGCCCTTGTTTGTCTTGCTGCTGGTCTTGATTTTGCTCTTGCTCCCGCTCCTCTCTTTCTCCTGCTCATGCTCTGGCTTCTGAAACCCTATTCCAGGCTAGATTTCAAAGGACAGGAACAGTTTACGGAGCATTTTCAGGAGAGTGCTTTACTGTTAGTTGGATGCTTAATGAATGGTGGAACTGATTATAGGGTCAGAACCGCCGGCATGATCAATCTCCCCTTCATAGTCCCTTATAGTAGACTATAGAAATGCGGAAAACACCGCAACCCTATTGCACTTTACAAGGCCCCTACATTAGCTTTAGCATCCCTTCCCTCAGCCCAGCCCTCCGGAAACCCTTTTCCAAGTCTTTCCGAATGTCTTGCACAGACCTGATATCGCTATAGGGTTGGGGTCTGGGGTGTAAGTCCGAGGTTTAGATTTTTAGGGTGTCTTGGCGTGGTGGCTTTCGGCTCAGATTTTGACATGTACGTTTGAGGCTGTAAGTGTCAGGGTTTCCAAAGCAGTCGGCTCATGAAGAACAGCACATAGATGAGCAGAAACCCTATAATTTGACGGTCTCGTAGGCATCGCTTGAGAGCATTGGTCGCAGCTCCTTCGAACCTAACCGGACCCCAAACCCTATTCTAATTATTAAGGCCCCTATAGTAGGTCACAGATGTAAAATGCCTCCACTGCTTCATCTACAATCTACTCGAACTTTCCATTGAGACCTGTGACGTTGTCTGCAGGTTCGCTACCCCTTCCAAATCCTTCGATACTTTGAACCTTCAACCCATAACCCCGAATCCATGCACCCCAAAACCGCACCCCTTACAGCCAAACCCTAAACCCTGAACTCCTAAACCCTACTTGGAGGATCATGGGACTTAGTAAGTAGGGTTGTAAGTGGTCTAATCGAGGTTATAAGTAATTATTAGTATTGTTACCCTAATTAAAACCCTAGTCACTAAGTCCCATGCCCCTTTAAGTAAGCCCTAAGCCTGCGGGTCCTCGCATTCCGGCCCAAAGGTTCCGGCAGGCACCGGAATGGAGGCTGTGCCGGAAGGCGAAGCCTTGAAGGCCCAGCGGTGGTGGGCGTTTCCTTTTTGGGTATATAGGGATTATAATATAGGGGCTATACTACCCAAAAAAGGTTAAAGGTTACCTACTCTACTAGTCGGGGTTAGGTAGAGTTTGGGGCTTGAGTCGAACTAGTGGTTGCCCATAGGCTCCATAGTAGTTCCTTTTGGCGGCTTATATTTAGGATCCTATAAGGTAATCCCAAAAAGGAACTATGGACCCTATGGGTATAGGGTTTTATCGGGTCATGACAGTGACATGGTGAATCACATGGACTCATGTGTTGACAAGGGCTTGCTTTTGCATTAGCAGTGGTTAGTAGTCGTCGTCGTGGTCGTCGTGGCGACCTACCACTACGGTTTCAACTTATAGTTGTTACCACGCTGCTACGGGGACGAAGACAAGGACGACACGCACTTCTTGTTTGCTGCTGATGCTGTCGCTCCTCCTGATACTACTACATCGTCTACTGCCACCTATATCGCTGTTAGGCTTCCAATCGTGCCGCTACTGTTATCAGTTCCCAACATTCATGTACCGCCGTAATCACTTTAAGACTGAGATATAGCTATTGCTGCTTCGCAATAATGGTTACTGAGCTACCATCTTCACCTCTACCACCACCTCCACCCTAAACTCTAAACACTAAAACCTAAACCCTAAACCCTCCACCACCACTACCACCTCCACCCGCGACAGCGGCTGTTGTGCTGGGGATGGCGAAGACTAGTTTGGACTACTTCTGATTGCTCACAATACTGGTACCGTAGTAATATAAAGCAATATAAAGATGTATAGAAGGTTACGTAAAATGAACTGAATGTAATATGAAGATGTATAGAAGGTGACACAAGGGAGCTTAAACCCTAGTGTTCTAAGTGTCAAGGCCCCTATGATAGTACTGCTAAACACTACTTGAAGGATCATGGGACTTAGTAAGTAAGGTTATAAGTACCTTAATTGGGGTTATAAGTGCTTATAAGTATATATAGTTACCCTAGTTTTAACCCTAGTTACTAAGTCCCATGACCCTTTAAGTAGAGTCACTAGGGCCGGCCTGCAGTCAGACTGGGCTTGTCTTGTGTTCACTTGTGTAAACTCCACTGAAGCTCATGTTGTTTTGTCTTGGTACTTCCATCAACCAAAACAGCAGGCTCGAATCCGTAAAAGTATTGGTGACACATCTTGCATGTAGCAGAAAGTTGGAGAGTTCTGCAGAGCACACGTTCTTTCAAGCGAACTCTTGTTCGATGTGATATACCGTTGGCATTTATTTGGCATGTTTCTTCGTTTGTTCGAGGACCTGTCCGGCGAATGAAAGGTGCGGCCTTGTGTCTTTGACCGAAGTTTCGTGTCAAGGACATGCTGGACAGCCATCACCAATGAAGGGAAGATAGCAACCAGTCAGCCATTCCCTTCGAGCAGCACGTGCCCATGCCAAAGTCTTACGTCAGCATGCAAGCCACAACCCTGTTAAGTTCAACAAGTGCATCTGCACCTCAGCCGGCTTTGTGCAATGGCAAAAAGGCCAGATTGGGATTGTGAGTGCATTTCTTGGATAGCATCGTCGTTGAGAGTGTGGTTCCTTATTATGATTATAGTCTAATGGGCCCCAAAATCTTAATCTACTTATTCAGGCTCCTATAGTACCATTATATCAGTTTCCTGTCATCAGCTGTAGATGGGCCCTTGGACCCCATGTGTTCTCAGCCCCATTTTCTAGGCCTGCGAGCGCGGTCTGCTCGACACTGAAGGGCCTGGTTTTTGGGTTAGGGTTATAGGGTTCAGGGTGTATAGAATGTGAGGTTTAAGGTTTAGCGACATTCAACGCCGATTCCATCGACCAGTGATGAACAAATCGCTTTTCTGGAAGGTCTGAACATGCGGGCCTGCATTCTAATAAGGCTTATTGAGGCGGATTGCACTAACTAATCAAGGGTCTACAGCAAGTTTTGCCAGGTCTTTCCGACTTGCATGTGTGGAACACCTCCATACTACAGCTATACATCTGAACTATGCTTAGACTGTCATGTCGCCATGCGATATGACATTATCGCGTCAATCCTGTTGTCAGATGTCAGTGCTAAGTTTGTTTCACTTCTTTCCTGTTGTGTGTGCGCACTGACGTTTGATCAGGTTGTGTCCCTGACAGACTCGAATGGCCACCTCATTATGCATGCAGTGCGTGTGTTTATAAGATATGTATGTATGTATATATATACATGTGTATATATATACACGTATATATATATATATATATACACGCATATATATATATATATATGTAATTAGGCATCTGCATATACATATATATATATATATATATATATATATATATATATATATATATATATATATTATATATATATGCATATCTACACACACACCTGTCATTTAGTCTTACATATGTATGTATGTATGTATGTATGTATGTATGTACACATAGAGATATAAGCTCTCAGAGACAGCCACTATCGGACTCTCTTGGTCTTGAACCCGCCCGTTAGCCCGAGAACCGAGACCCAAGGGTCGAACCCCCAAGCGCCACAGCCGCAAGCCCTCGCGCCAAAGCACCCAACAACCCGAGACCCTAAACCCCAAAACCGCCAAGTGCTCAACTCGACATCCCGAGCCCTTTCATCCTAAAACCCTGGACCACTAAGCGCGAAACCCAGAAAACCTAAACCCAGAACCCCAAACCCGGTCAGGGTAACGGGCATCGTCGCGAGCTGGACCCTTCCGCCCAGGGGTAAGAGGCGGGGGCTTCGCCTTGTTGGTACCGGGTGTAGAGTTTGGTTTTAGGGGTTGAGGGCTGCAGGGTAGGGATGAAAGCTTGGGATTGATGTACCCTAGTGGATGCAGGTTTCTTCTTTCACAATGCTTCCTAGACGGGCTCTATACTTTTTGAAGGGCTTCAACAACGGGTAACGGTTTAGGGCTTTGGGGCGGTAGGGCGTCAGGGTTTAGAAGTTTTAGAAAATCACGGGTGTGTGTTCCAGGGTTTAGTTTAAGCAAGATCTTCAGCTGCGGATACGTCGCTGTCAGCCATGTAGCTGAGTATTGAAAAGCAAGAGGTAAGCCCTGAACCCTAAACGTCATATTCCAAACCCTAAACCTAAACGGAAATCTTCAGCCCAGCGCCGGGGCAGCTCGGTCCAAAAGCCGCACAGCACGCCTAATCCCGCAAGCTCAACCCCAAAGCCCTCATTCCTGCATCCTAAGCCCCAGACCTGATCCCCAAAAGCCCGGGTCGGAATTTCTTGAGGTCAGCTTTTTTTAATAAGGATCCCGCAAGCTAGTGCTGATAATCCCGTATTTTCTGAAAATCATGAAGCCCCACGAAGCCCTCCCCAAGCGGTAAACCCACATCCCATATCCCTCCACCTTGATACCGGGGCCTGAATAATTACCAATGCTATTTTGGGGGCTCCCTACTACACTTACGGTACAATAAACGCAAAAGCCCTATTGTGATTATTCAGGCCCCTACCTATATCATTGCGACGCCACAGTCGGCCCAGGAATGCAGAAGGATTTGGGTTCGTGACGGAGGATGGGAAGGAGTCTGGAAAAGGCCCTGGTGTTTTGTGGTTTAGGATTTAAGCGTTCGGGGCACTAGGACAGCAGGATCCTGCCAAATTAGATGGTTTCGGGTGGACAGGCGGGTGATTGAGTAGGTTACGTGTCTGGTTTTTCTGATTAGCTGGACTGTATTTCCTGCACCTGGAAACCCATCGAGCCTTTAATTCGGGAACTTCAGCATCATGGAGGACTGGGTTCAAAAGTTTTGTCGGAATTTGGTGGAGCAAGATCTTTATGATTCTAGTTCTGGCTCCTGCAGCTGTCCTACGTTCGTTGGTGCATAAAGTCAAGCCCTTGACGTGTAGCTGGTCAGCAGCACCTTAGACTAAGCGCATACATAATGCGAACGCCGCTATACGCGCCAACATAACCTGTGCAGTCGTCCGTGACGAAAGCTGTATCGATTACCTGCAGATGTGGCCACATCGTTCTACATAACCTGATGTGCTTTTAGAGCTACTCGAAATATGGATCCGTAAACCCTAAACACTTGGCCCTCAATCCCTAAACGCTCAATCGCGAAATGCAGGCCTATGACTGGCCTCTCGATGCTCTCTGAGTCTTGAAGCCCTAGTCCTTTCGCCCGAAAGCTTGAAAGCGTGTAGCCATGTACCCTGCAGCCTGGAACCTTAAACGAGCAGCAACTTAGCCACGAACCCTACTCCAGTGGAGAAAGGGCCCCGGCGATGGCCAGGAAGCGACTTGTTTCTCTATGCTGACAGCATCAAGGACATGCCAAGCCACCCGGGTGAAAGGGTTTCAGGTTTAGAGCTTGGGCTCCGGCTCCGCAGACAGGCTGCGGGGGTTAGCGGTCAGTATGAACGTGTAACCTGCTTCTCCCCTTGTAGGGATTTGGGCCTTGGGTTCCGGGTATTCCTCACATACACTTTCCTGCAAAGCCCGATCGGTGTGGGAATTGAGGGCGTGAGCCCCAAACCGTGACGTTTGACTGTCACAGCGGGTGGGTAACAGAAAATTGCGGCTGCACCAATGCAGCAGCTAAACCGTGCCGCCGCGAGGTGCCACCAAGTTTGCATAGCAGTTGCTGCGCGGGAAGACGTCTAAAACCCTAAACCCCAAGCCCGAAACCAGGGAGCGGCCATGGTAGGTTCCCTGGGTCTAGAACTCAGTCACTGAGGCTTTTCACTCAGGCCAAAGACCGATTTGCGCTTCAATGCCTCAGACCAGAGAAAGCCTTGAAACAGGAACTCTGGAACTTACCCAAAGGCCCCAAAGTAGTTCTTTTGGGGGTTCATTTATAGAATCCTACAAGGTAATCCCCAAAAAGGAACTACGGGCCCGTTTTCTGAGCCTTCCGTAATTGTGCCAATGCTAGAGGCTCCAGAAACGGGCCCGAATTCCGGGCCTCTGGGTAAACTCAGTGAGCCCCACAGCCTAAAGCTCATGACGTGAGACCTCTCAGCCCCGAGATCCCTACCTGTAACTAAGACAGAAGGCGCCATGGATAGGGCACTATAGGGTTTTTTGAAGGGATCTATAGAGGGTTTAGGGTTTAGGGTTTCCTTAAAGGGATCTATATGGGATCTATGTGGGTAGTTGTCAAAATTATGGTCCCTTTTTGGGTCCCTATTGTAATACGGCACCTAATATTTAGGGTACCCAAAAAAGGGACCCCAATTTTCACAACCACCCACATGTATAGGACGGCTTGCTTGTATAGAATCCCGAGCAAGTCAAGTCAAGTCGATGTCTATATAGTTTCATTGAGAACCCGTTGACAGTTTCCCTCAAATCCTAAACCCTAAACCTTATAAACCCTAAACCCTAAAAACCTTGAAACCTATAAACCTAAACCCTATAAACCCTAAACCCTATAAGCCCTAAACCCTAAACCGTATAAGCCCTAAACCCTGAACCCTATAAACCCTAAACCCTCGTCTTCCGCTTGCTAAGCTCTGACCTATCCAAGGGTAAAAGGAGGGACCCTTAATAAAGGACCCCTAGGTATATACCCTTAATATAGCTATTATATACTCATTCTCTAGCCCTTTGTAGGGTGGGGGTCCCCATTAAGGGTCCCTCCTTTTCCCCTTGAACCTAAGATTTCGCCTGAAAGGACTCGAAGCTTCGCAGCCAAGCGAAGCTTTTCGGGCTCAAGAACGGCACGCGAGCAGCCTGCCTCAGCTAGGTTTAGGCATTTCGGGTTTGTGGTTTAGGGTTTAGGGTTAGGCATCGGTTAACGAGCTTTGGCTTCGGGTGCTTGGTGAGGTTGACAACGCAGCAGGCGCAGAACCGAGGGATCAGATGGTTGCAGGATGCGGGTTTGGGTGAACCTTAAACCCCAAAACACTAAAGCCCTAGCCTACAACCATAAAGCCCTCAAGCCTGAAACTCTTCAGCACAAGGTCAAGCGACAGGCAAGGGATTTAGGCTAAGAAGCTTGTGAGGCCTTAATTAGGTGGTTTGGGTTTCAGGAATGCAGCGGCTTAGGGTTTGACGACGTCTATATACTATTAGGGTTTAGGGTTTAGGGTTTAGGGTTTAGGGTTTAGGGCCTATAGTCTATAGGCCGGCCAGTTCTCAAAGTCAAGCTACCGCGAAGCAAGTCTGACCTGAGAGCTTCAACTCGCCCCCACCCCCCAACAAAAAACGAAACACAACAGACTTTCTTCTAACCCCAGCGCATTATTGGCATGTCAGGTCTAGGTTTAGGGTTTTAGAGTTTACTGTTCCAGGGGTTTGTAGGGGTTTAGGTTCAACAAGTGATGAATTTATGTGAGTGTTGTTCTCAGGGAAAGCCTTGGTTTTAATCTCCTAAAATAGCTCCAACTCCAGCCACGACGCTCAAATCCCAAATCCTACACCCCGAACCCGGTGCCCTCAACCCCAGACCCTTAGGACCTAACCCCCCGACAGTTCAATGCTCGTGCAGAAAGCTGCTTGAACCACAGAGCGTCCTGGAAACCTTAATCCCCACAGCCCAAACTCTAGACCCTAAACCCCCAAACCCTAAACCCCTAAAATCCTAACCCCTAAGCCCTTATAAACCCTAAAACCCTGGAAAAAAAACCCTAAACCCTAAACCCGGACCCTACAACCCTAAGCTCGAAACTCTAAATCCCAACCTGAAGTCCGAAGTCCCAAACAACAAACTCGAAGTCCGAAGCCCTGAACTATCCATAGGCTCCGTAGTAGTTCCTTTTCGACTACCTTATAGGGTCCTAAATGTAAACCACAAAAAGGGACCTACGATGAAGCCTATGGGCTAAACCCTTAAACCCTGAACCCTAAACCCTAAGGAGGAAAAGAGGGTTGAAACAAAAAAACCTAAGTTCTAAGCTACCCGAAACCCTAAACCCTAAGTTCTACTACCTCCTAGATCATCTTCGATGTGGAAGAGCCGAAGAGTGGGCGCCACAGTCGCCTTGCGGCCTGACCCCCGGGAAGAGTCCTTGGAGGGGCAGGGGACCTAGTAAGCCGTTTATAAGTAGGGTTATAATTGGGGTAACTCCATCTGGGGCACTTATAACCCTACCTAACCGACTTACTAAGTCCCCTGCCCCTCCAAGTAGGAAGACGATTTTTACAGGGGTTCAATATAGGCACCTGGATAAATGCCTATACTTTTTTGGTGGTTCCTTAAAGGCTTCTCTAAGGGATCTACAGTAGGAAGACGATATTTAGGGTTTAATTTCTTTATATATAGGCGCCTGGATAGTTACCTATACTATCTTGGTGGTTCGTTCAAAAGGTTCCTTGAAGGCGTCTATACGGGATCTACAGTAGGGTTCTATGGGTAGAGGCCTACTACTTTCGTTGTTCCTTAATATAGCTATAGTATAATGGGCCCCTAAACCCTATTCTAATTACTGTAATTATTAAGGTCCCTAGATTAGGGGTTTGGGGTGTTAGGGATTTGGGGTTTCGAGGTTTAGGGGTTTGGTTTTAAGGGTTTTGGGGTTTGTGTTTTGCATAGCTAATAGAAAGATAGTTCCAGTCTCGAGTTCATACTGGGTCATCATGACAGAAGTCAGAATCCACCCAAAAGTGGTAGAAGAGTAGCCGCAGTTGGCAGAATAACTCCCATGCATATGTAGATAGGTAGGTAGGTAGGTAGGTAAGTCGGCAGGTATAGCCAGGCAGGAGTGCCTATGTGCATGCGAGATGACACATCTGCAAGCGAGCGAATATGCATGTGTGTTTAGCACCATAGCAACAGCTTCGACCCCTCTGAATCCTCAACCCTACAACCCTCAGCCGAAAAACCCTCAAACCCTGGAAACCTTGGAACCCTGAAGCGCGAAAGCCTTCAAGCCCTCAGACACGCTTATGATCGGTGACTCCCAAGGTCAATGTTATTCCAGATGGCTCCGGCGGCAGCGGTGGCGGAGGTGGAGGTCAACCTCCCGTCGAGGGGAAACCCTAAACCCCCAAACCGGTTCGTAAAAAGACTTAATCCCCGTATTATACTTGAAATCCCGAACCCCTGCGCCACAAACCTTAATCCCCCCACTCTACCTTAACCAATCCTTCTAGACCTTGAACCCCCAGGCTCCAAGCCTCTAAGCCCTAAACGCCCACTGGACCTTAGGGAAAAAGAAGTTCCCCCATCTCGCCAGGGCGCCGGGGGCGTAGCCGCAGCCGCAGTGGCAGCAGAAGGCCCGGACATGCCAACTTCATCAGCTTATTTTACGTATCCCTAAACCCTAAACCCTAAACCCATATTTACAGAAAGTCCCAAAAATTTGGAAACCGGATTAAGGACAATTAGTGCTGGGATTCCCTATACAGTAGTCTCTAGGACTGAGGCTGTTGGGTTTCCAACTTTTGGGCTTCTGCTGTAGTAAGATGGGCTGTGACAGAGATTTATTCCCCAGAGGGTCCAAGTACCCAAATAGTAGGGTTTCAGATCCCAAAATCCATACTCTGAATGGTTTTTGGGACTTAAAGCCCTCTTATTTGAGTACTTAGACCCTCTGGGTTCTACCCCAAGGCTCCAAAGTAGTTCCTTTTTGGGGCTCATATTTAGAACCCTATAAATCCCCAAAAGGAACTACTATGGAGCCTCCGGGTAAGGGCTATCCAAGTAAGGTCAGGCCCTAGGATGATTGGAATGCTACAAAAAATCGAATTCACGGCTACGGATCCATTCTGGGGGTTTTGATATATATATATATAGGGGCCTTAATAATGAGAATACGGCTTCGGGGCCCATTATACTATAATTATAATAATAAGGAACCCCAAATTAGCATAGGTAATCATTAAGGCCCCTATATTAGGCGCTGTTTTGGTTATGCTTACGCTCGTGCCCCAAACTCAGAAGCGCAAATGCTAAATTAAAGCTACCCGGAACGTAGAACTGCTGAACCCTCAACGGAACCCTTACAGGGAATCCGATTGTAGACTCCATAGTACCATTGAAGAGAACCCTGTTATTGTTATAATGCCCTTAACGGAACCCTAAGCCCTAAACCCTAAACCGGAAGCCCTAAACCGTTAAAGGAAGCCTAAACACAAAGCCCTACACCCAAAAAGGAACCCTAAACCTCAATCCCTACACCCTTAAAGGAACCCTAAACCTTAAACCCTAATCCCTCAAAGAACCAAAAAAAGGATCACTGAGAGGATCCCTTTACATGGATCCTGTTATAGAACCTTATTGTTCCCTTTAGAGGAATCCCATTAAAGATCCCTGTAGCTCCCTTTAGAGGAACCTTATTTTTGAATCCTATAGTTCCCCTTAAAGGAACCCTAAAAATTATTACCCTAAACCCTAAACCCTAAACCCTTAAAAAAGGATTCCCGGGAGGATCCCGGAAAGCCTCTGCTTTGAGGCGTCGATCTCCTAGCCGCAAGCGCTCGGCCTCCCGCACGCCTCCCAGGCCATCCTTTTTTTGTGTCTAGAAGGGTTTAGGGTTTAGGGTTTGAGGGTTTAGGGTTTAGGGTTTAGGGTTAGGGTTTATTTTGGGAATTTAGTGTTTAGGGTTTAGGGGCTTCAAGGATTGCTTAAAGGTGCATCGGGTTTAGGATTGTTTTTCCTGGTTGCAGGGTGTCGGGCTGTTGAGAGGGCTACTCACCGGACTTCATGGCTTGGGCCGACTTTGGACTTCACGAGGGCTTGAGTTCAGGCTATTTCGGCTTGAGCTTGGCGGTCGTGAGGAACACTTTGATCTAGAACCCTGGACCCCAAACTTCAAGGCTTTCTGAAACTGTAAAGCCCTAAATCCCAAACACTCTCGAACCTTTCGAGAACAGCCGACACAAATCCAGGCGGCGATCGCCGACACCTACGCGAAGGTGCCACGCGCTGGCTTGCTCCAGTTGGTTCTAGAGTAACTCTGACGACTAAGGTTTCCTTTTTAAGATTTCTTGGGTGACCGAATGGAAGGTCACTCTTGCATGACTGCATGAGGACCCTCAACTGGTGCCAGATGTTATCTTATTGGCCAGGACCGAGGATTCAAGCTTTACTTTTGCAAAGGTTGGCGGGACTCTGAGCCGGGGAGGCATCACCCATTCCCTCAGGAAGCCAGCACTTGAACTTTTCACATCTCGTGCAGCTCGGCATTAGTGAAACACACACGCACAGAGACAGATACATATACATACATATGTATATATATACACATGCATAACATGTGCAAACACATACACACAAACACATGCAGGCACTGGCGCATATAGTAACAAACCTCGAACCCTGGACCACATACCATGCTAATGCCCGCATGTCTGTGCGTGTTCATGTATGTCCGCATGTCTGTGTGTATTCACGTATGTCTGCATGCATGCATGCATGTATGCATGCATGGGTGTATGGGTGTATGGATGTATTGGTGTATGCGTATATGCATGTATGTATGTACTATGTGCGTGCATACTTATGTCCATGTCGTGTTGCAGCCACACATGTATGCATGTATGTATGTATGCATGCATGGATGTATGTATGTATGTACGTATGTATGTATGTGTATATTTATATACACATGCATATGTATATGTGTATATACATATACATATGTATATACAATGTAATCAAAAAGCAGAGCAATGGACAAACATATTTACATGTATATATACATACATATATATATATATATATATATGTGCACCTGTGGTCTATATGTGTAGATATACATACACAGACACATACACATACCCAGATACATGCACATTGACGGATACATATACATATAAGTACATACATCGGCGTGCAAACATGCAGACACGCACGTAGAATATCTATGTGTGTGTAGAGCTGGCTAGCGAGATAGATCGGACCGGTAGATAGGTAGGTAGGTAGATAGACAGATATAGATACCGTATGTACAGACAGCCTTGGGCGTGTATATGTATAATTGTATCTGTATACACACAATTTTATGCACAGGTAGTTTGTAGTGTATGACCGTGAGTACCAGTATCTCCAGGGGGGGATTTTGCAATCGTGCCCTACGGTATACCCTGCAAGCAAACCTTAGCAACTGCTTGCCATACATTGTCACAGTATCATACAGCAAAACAAATCCTGAACAGTGTTGCGTGTATACAAAATAGACTATGTAGATTTATAGACGCGCAACAGTATGTGTACATACATGTATGTATGAATGTATATATGTAACATACCCTGGTGCATACACGAGATATACATACATACATGCATGCATACATACACAGAAATATTTTTATATGTAATGTAGGAACCTGATTAAGAAACTTTGGGCCTCTAACCCCGAAATGGTAGGGTTCATACAAGGAACCCTAATAAAGGCCCAAGGTTTCTGAATCAGGTTTCTACATTATGCACTAATAGGTAAAGATATGTACACACACATATATATATATATATGTACACACACATGCACATCAAACCCCCGAAGCAATGTTAACGACCTCCTATGAACTAAACAACGCCTGTAGCATAGAAGCCTGGTTATCAGTAATACTAAATGTTAGGTGCCTTCATCTATGCAGAGTATACTGTACCCCAGAACACTATTCTTTTGTTATGCCCCTATATTAGATGCCTGCCCCAAACCCTAAACCCTGAACCCATATTAATTAAAATTAGATGCCAGCCGGACATAGCCCGAATGGACACCCAGAGGCGCCGATCGCGCTCGCAGGGACCTCAAGGGGGGGTGAACGGCGGAGAGCCGAGTTCCGGGGTTTCGGTTGTAGGGCCTTAGGATTTATGGGCTTTTTGAACTTGGGGACTCCTAAGATTACCCTGAATTCCGAAAGCCCTGTTGGGTTTGGCGCTTTCAGTCTTCGCGGTTTTGTGGGCTTAGTTTACGATTTATGGTTTGAGCCTCTGGCGTCCGACCAATAACAAGCTAGAACCTGTTTCTTTGCATTTACCTATGCGGTCTCAAAGCACTTACTCTGGTTGCTCATGCAGCATGAATCAACATGGCCCAAGACTCATCTACCGTGCGCCAAGGATGCAAAGTCTTAGGGAGGTGGCATTTCAGATCTCATGCTGTTTGAGTAAGGTAAGAGTCTCAGGATCACACTCTGATGTTGCTTTTCGCTGACAGCGACCTCCAAAACCCATAAGACCGTCCGGATGGCGCAGACAGACACGTCAGCTACCACACATTTTGTAGAACCCCGAAACATTCCCAAAAGCTACCTTCCAAACCCCTACAGCCCTATAGACCCTGCAGCCCGAACTTTAAAGCCCTAAGCCCCTCAAGCCCTAAACCCGAAAGCCCTAAAGCCCTAAACCCTAAACCCCTAAACCCGTAATTTAAACCCTAAACGGATGAAGCCCTAAACCCTAAACCCCTAAGGCCCTAAAGCCTTAAACCCTACAGCCCTGACTGTACAGCCGATTCAGGGATTCCCGGGGGCGCCGAAGCGACTCGCGGCGCTGACTCGGAGAGCTGGAACTGAAGGCTTCGCACAGCTTAGGGCTTTCTAGGGAGTTTAGGATTTTAGGCTTTAGGGCTTTGTTTTTTTGGGGCGTTGGGGGTTTAGGGTTTAGGGGTTTTAGGGCTTAGGGTTTTGAGGGTTGAGGGGGTTAGGGTTTTAAGGTTTAGGGGTTTGGTTTGTTTTTTAGGGCTTGAGGGTTTTGAGATTCAGGGTTTTAAGTGTTTGGGCATTCAGGCTCTACGTAGCCCATGGGTCTGCGGGTTTGGGGGGATGAAGGGGTTTAGGTCCTAGGGGTTTACGGGTGAGGGGCTTAGGCGTTCGTTGTATGATGCGGCAGATGGACTGAAAGCATCGGCATGATGAGTATGAAATGGGTACGGCCCCCATTCAGTAATAGTTGAAAATAGGGTTTAGGGTTAAGGGGTTTAGGGTTTAGGGCGGGTTTCATAACATAGATGTATTAGGACCTGAATAGTAGCCCCATTATAGACCATGACTGTCTGGGGGCAGTACCTAAAGTATGAATGCCTGTAACTGGTGAGAGATGTGGAGCTAGTGCAAGCTACTTCACGAGCACCGTCTTCACTCTTACTGTATTTTCATCGACAGAAACATCATGATACCAGATCCGAGGCCATCATCAAAATCTACGGAGCAGTAGTTCTCAAGAGCACTACTTGGAGGATCATGGGACTTAGTAAGCAAGGTTGTAAGTACCCCAATTGGGGTTATAAGTAATTAAATAAATTATAGTTACCCGAATTATAACCCTAGTTACTAAGTCCCATGACCCTTCAAGTATGGTAACCCTAAACCCTAAACCCCCTAAACCCTAAACCGGGGGGGCTATGTCAAGCCAGCCTCGAGCCGAGCCAAGATTTGATGTTTTACACTCACTCGAAACGGGCTGCCGATATACTGACATGCTTTTGAAACCCTGAGCCCTAAACCCCTAAGTCAATGAAGGCGTTGCTGCTCTAGAGATCTTCGTGTCAATGCCGCTGTCCAGGGAAGATCTGAGGAGCGTGGCGGCGCAAGTGAGAGTCCGAAGCTGCGCTTTAGATTTCAAGTTTCAGGGCTTTTGGCATAGTCTAGTTCCTTGTTGGGGCATGGAATTTGGTTTTAGTGACCACAGTCGTTTCCAAGCGATAGGCAGCCTCGACAGCATATTGCACAGTCGCTGCACCTCCCTGTATGCATGTGCTGCTTCTGTTTCCGGTATTTTCCTTGGTCTTTATATATATATATATATATAGGTATTTGTTTATTTCTGTCTAGACATACATATTTATGCGCGTGTATATTCATATATATATATACACACACACACATATGCACACACATATACATGTATGTATACACATGTATGCATGTATGCATATAATATGCATACGTAGCACACATATATATATATATATATATATAAATACAGACATGCATGTATGTATGTATGTATGTATGTCTGCCTGCCTGTCTGCGTGTTTGTTTGTATGTTTTTATGTGTGTATATATATATATATATATATATATACACACATACATACATATGCGTACATACACCGGGAGCGGGATAGACGTTGCAAGTCTATCGCATATACACCCGGTTACTAAAGCACACATACGCCAGCTTACATCGACTTGTAATGTACACGTAGCAGCACAGTAATGCAGCATCGAACGTTTGGACATGCGGCCATACATACATACGTACATACATACATACACACTTACATGCATATGTATATGTATATGTATATGTATATATATATATATATATATGCACCTATACGTACACATGCAAAACACATGCATGTATATATATATATATATATATATATATATACATACACACATCTATGTATCTATGTATATATATATATATACACATGTTTACATGCATGTATGTATGTATTTATGTATGTATGTGTGAGTATGTATGTATGTATATGAGCATATACATATCTACACACACACACATAGACGCAGATGTATGCTATACATGGTAGCACGAAAAGCTCACCAATCAGTCAAATGCCCTTCAGGGGATCGCAGGGCACCTACCGTGCAGATCCGTGCAGTGGTTATGATGGCAAACCGAGCCCAGTGCCTCCTGTTACTTTGCAGCCAAGGTTGAGGACTTCTGGCTGGGGGTTTCGGTATCGGGATGCGATTAGTTGCATACTCGAGGGTTGGCCATTCAGGTAAACGGGGCACCTTACTTGCCCATTGTTGACCGTACCTTTGAAGACACGCTGCCTTCTCATTGCTTAGATATTGTGTTCAGCATCCATGCATAGCGTGAGCCTGGGTTCGTTTAGATGCTGCAAGGTAACAGGGGCTGTTGAGAGATCGTACACAACATGCATGGCTGGCACCAGCTTCGGCAAGTGCGCGATCAACAAAAGGCCATTGCGATGCTTGGAGACTTGGAGTCATGCTGCTCTGCCCACTTCCCCACAGAGCAGCTTGCGCAGCATTTTCCTTTTGTAATATGAAGGTTGCAGAGCTACAGCTGAGTTTATATCGGTACTGGTATTGGTTCTTAGTGGGTGTATGTTTGGTGATCTATCCTGAACAGCAGGCCATTTTTCATTCCGACCCGCAATCCCCCAAATTTGGACCCGAAACCCTTAAACCCCTGATCCCTAAACCCCAAACCCTAAACCTAAACCCTAAACCTAAACCCTCAACCCTAAACCCCAAACCCTAAACCCTAAACCTAAACCCTAAACCTAAACCCTAAACCTAAAACCCGGAGCCCCGCAAGAGTCAGTCCGCCATCCTCAGCCCCGTGACCGCCTGTCAGGACCCTTAAACCCTCAACCACAACTTCTTAGGGACCCCAAAACCACATAAGCATAAGCATTTTATAGGCAATTTTATAGGGATATCCCTACCTTATTGGGCTTCATCATAAGGGGGGTTTATATGGGATATCCCTATGCTTCTGACACGTTTTTTCAGACTCCAGACGTCACATGGGTAGTTATCAAAAGTAGGGACCCTCCTTATTATAATACGGCACCTAATATTTAGGGTACCCCAAAAAGGACCATAATTTTGACAACCACCCACATGATAGCGTTAAGTCCAACCTCAGGACATGTACCATCTAATTGCAAGGGAATACTCAAGGAAGATGCAGCTTTTATGTGGGTGGCTGTCAAAATTAGGGTCCCTTTTTGTGTCCTTATTCTGGTACGGCACCTAATATTTGGGGTACCCCAAAAGGGACCGTAATTTTGACAACCGCCCATGTATCCTCATCGTACCCCGTTCTGAGCCTCATACAATCCTTCGTCCTACGTAAATAAGGACCCCTAGGTATATACCCTTAATATAGCTATTATATACCCATTATGTAGCCCCTTATAGGGTAGGGGTCCCCATTAAGGGTCCCTCCTTTTCCCCTAAAGCATATCCAAACTCGAAAATCTAAAGGCTACACCCCTTTGCTTATCATTGGTAGAGCTCTTGTAAGAAGCTGTATGGGAGCCCCTAAATGCAAGCCTAACCCCTAAACCCTAAACCCTAAAACCTTACAACCAAATTTCTAAAAACAAACTTAAAACCTAAAAACAAACCCTAAACCCTAAAAAAAAACCTTAAACCCTTAAAACAAACCCTAAACCCTAAACCCAGCAAGCCCTCGATCTGCTGAGAACAGGCTGCTGGCTGATCTCGGCTGAGAGGGTGGGCGCGATGTCGCGGTCGGGTTCGATTTCAGGACTTAGGGTCTTAGGGCTTAGAGGGTTTAGGGTTTTGGAACACCAGGAACCTGAAACTTACCGGTCTGACAAATTTCAGGGTCGGCATCGTGTTTCGAAGTTGCCTTCAGGCTGTCCGCTTTCCGAAGTGTCAACGCATGATGCAGTGCCACCATCGCGAAGCGATTCCTGGCCCTGCCGACGAGCTTCGATTCTTATTGACTAATCCTGCAGCTGTTAATACGCAGACGTACAGCCGAAATCCGCACACATCTCTTCCTTTCCGGACACTACTTGGCATCGGCAGTGTTGTCTGATTTATGTTTTACTGCCCTGTGTCAAGCATAATTGCCTTAATTCGTGCAGAACGGCAGCCGCAAGACGGGCGTGCAACCGACATGAAAGAGACGTGAAGTATCTCTAGCCGTCTAGCCGACTCTCTGCGCAACTCCTGCACCCAACACTGGCTGTCAGGGAGTTCACCCTAGCCCGTAACTACAAGGTAGCACAATCGATGCGATGAGGCCGATCTCAGCAAGACACATACTGCCTGTCAGAAATCAGATTCATGATTTCGGCTTTGCGGGGTCCAGGGTTAGGATGAAGATGAAGATTGATTCGTTTGTTAGCCGCACTGCGAGTAGTTGCAATGCAATTCCCACATCAAATAATATACAACAGCCCACTTTCAGATCTTTTCTAGCTGGTGGACGTTTGAACAAGAATCTTTTACCTCGAGTTGTCGAGAAAGTCGTGGTGGAGATGGATCCTGCAGCCCGAGTGAATCCTACATAAGACTAGGACCCAGAGTAGGCCCTTATTCCCTTTTTTGAGGGTTCAGGTTCCCTTATAAGCCCCTTTAAATCAAAAAGGGCACCCTTTTTATTCCTAGGTTACTCTTGGGTCTAGAAGAGCTTCAGGATGTATCTCCTGAGTTTGTAAACATCTTACAGAGACAGAGAGCCCTCAAGCCCGAAGCAATGAAACCCTGACGGCCAACAGCTGCAAAAGTCGAATTTCACCTCGTCACAACCCACGCCTTAGTTTGCACAGCACAAGACTAGGATCAAGAATGATATGAGCATCGAGGGGCTACAGGGGAATGGTGTTACTAATTATTCCAAACCCTGAACAGCAAACGCCTTAGTAGAACACCCTACTATAGGGGCTTAAATAATTACCCATGCGATCTTGGGGGTTCCTTATTACCCTTTTTTTGTTTTATAGGCCCATTCTAATTACTAAGGCACTTATATTAGCCTCGCTTAGCTCCACTAAGCCCTAAAACCCTAAACCCCAAAACCCTGCAACCCTAACCCCAAGCTCTAAACCCCCTTGAAACCCTAAACCCTAGAACCCTGTAACCCTAACCCTGAACTGCAAAACCCCCAGCAGCGCGTAGCTCCACACCATCCTCGGGAGCAAAAATGCACGCAGCCGTTGGGCGCGCCATTTTCATTTCCGGACCTGATCTCGCAGTAGTGGTAGTAGTAGTAGTAGTAGTAGTAGTAGTAGTAGTAGTAGTAGTAGTAGTAGTAGTAGTAGTGGTAGTAGTAGTAGTAGTAGTAGTAGTAGCTTTTATTTTTATTATTGTTATTATTGTTATTATTATTCTTATTATTAGTAGTAGTAGTTGTTGTAGTATCATCGCAGGATCACGACCAAGAGTAGCCCCTTATTTCCCTGTGTTAGGGTTCAGGTTCCCTTCTAAGCCCCTTTAAACCAAAAAAGGACACCCTTTCTATTCCTAGGTTCTCTTGGGTCTAGAGTATTGGAGAATTCACTAAGGTTGGGGGTTTAGGGTTTAGGGTATTTGGGTTTAGGGTATTGCTTAGGGTATTAGGGTTTGTTTTGGGGTTTAGGGCTTATGTTTAGGGCTTCGGCATTTGTTAGTAACCATCCAGCCAAATTTATCATAGCTCCCAGAGAAACTGAGAGTATGCTATACCCAAGACTGCTCTTTCGAATTGCCTCACGCCCTAACTTAAAGTTATCGTGTAGACCGCAAACACTATGGTCTGGGATTTAGAGGCTAGACGAAAAAAGGCTGGCAATGCTACACAAATGACCTAGGAAGATAGGAACTGGCTTTTCAGGTTCCATGTGTGCAATTACAGGGTTTGAGGTTTAGGGTGTGCTTGTTTGTGTTTCTTTTCGCACTCTGGTTGTCGTGAACATAGAGGCAATCGTGATAACATTATCACGAATCCCACTGTCTGGATGCAGCGGAGTTTCATTGCCCTAAAGTCCCTGATGCCCGAAGCTGCCCGAATGCAGGGGAGCTACAGCAACCCATTCTTTCGAACTTCAAAAAGCAACTGTAGCAACAGTTGTAAACCCAAGGGGAAAGAATTGCACCGGGACATGTTGGAAGCTGGTCATAAGGAGCGCCTCAACATTATCTAGGTAGGCCTTTGGGACTGGGACATTTTGTATTTTCCCTGCTTGGGCTTAATAGGACCCTATTTACGAATATTTTTCAGAGGCTTTAAAGGGCCAACCTAGTTATTGCTAATCTCAAAAAAAAATCAAGGCACCCAAAACCACCGGATGCGCCTCGTCAAACATCTACAAAAGCCCTAGACCCTGTAACCCCTGAATCCTAAACCCTAAACCTTAACCCCAAATTGGGCAGGGAGTCGGCAGAGTGAAAGTCCCACTGCACCGACTGCACCCTTAAAAAAAGCCTTAACCCCCCAAACCCTAAACCATCATTGCGATTTTCCCAGTTACTTTACAGATTCAGGTTCGGACACCACCTGTGTGCCTGGAAGGGCCCGGGCCGACCCACGGACGCTTATGGCAGAACGGCAAAAGGGCATGGTTTTAGGGTTTTAGGGGTTGTAGGGGTTAAGGGTTTAAGGTTTTAAGGGGTTTAGGGCTGTAGGGTTTTAGGGTTTTTAGGGTTTTAGGGGTTTAGGGGTTAAGGGTTTCGGGTTTAGGGTTTAGGGTTCTACGGCAGAACGGCAAAAGAGTCGAATCCTGAGGATTGCAGGCTCTGTTTGGGGGGTCTTGAGGATATGGGTGGTTGTCAAAATTATGGTCCCTTTTTGGGTCCCTAGTATATTACGGCACCTAGTATTTAGGGCGCCCAAAAAGGGCCCTAATTTTGACAACCACCTACATGGGTTTGAGCCGAAGGTTTCGAGTTAATGATTTAATGGGCTTGGGGTTCAGGGTTTACACGTTTAGGCATTTAAGGCCTAGCTGCGGATTTGGCGTAAGGCTTACAGAGGTTGACTTAGAAGGCTTGAAGGTTACGTAAGGGTTTGGAGTTTGGTGTTCGGACTAATTGCTCGTGGTTTCGTGATAAAACGAATCCAGACGCTAGGTCCTACTTTCAGTATGACGAGACTTCGCAATAAGGACAACTTCTTCATCAAGTGCAGTCATCAGCATCATCGCAAGCTCATCAGTACGACTATCGTCAAAACAGTTTAACCGTCACAAAGCAACAATACCAATACAGCCAAGCCCGGCAGCAGCACCAGAAGCAGCCATGAAAGGCCGGGGTTGAGCATAGTGTCGCTTTTGGAAGCTGTTAGTGATAAGGAATACTGTTGATAATGCTGATATCGAACGAGAGGAAGATGATAACGACAGGGGCAAAAGAGATAAACTGTAATAGCCACTGTCACTCCAGGAAGCTTTCAGCCTCACCTTCGGCATCTATCGGTATCTGTTTACACACTCGGTACTGACTTTGAGGTTTCTGACAAACACCTGAGCAGCTTCCCAGTTTCTAAAGCTCGGCAGCTTAAGAACCTCAAACCCACAGTCCTAAACTATAAACTCTACACCCTAAACCCAAAACCCTAAATCCTAAACCCTAAACCCAAAACCCTAAATCCTAAACCCTAAACCCTAAACCCTAAATCCTAACCCGGCGACAACCCCAGACAGTAAACCCCAGAACTTCAAGGCCCTCCAGCCCTATAGAACCCGGTTTAGGGTTTAGGGGGTTTAGGGTTTAGAGGTTTTGTGGTTTAGGGTCTAGGGTTTTGGGGTTTTAGGGTTTAGAACCCCGGACTTCCTTCCCCGCGCAGCCTATCATATCTGCTGCTTCTAGAACGCTCACAGTAGAAGCCCCAAGAGTTGGAAACCTGATAGCCTCAATCCTTGAAGCGATGTATAAGGAATCCCAGAACCAATTGTCCTCAATCCAACTTTGCTGGGGTTTACTAAAAGCCCTAAACCCTAAAGCCCTCTCCTTTCTGTCGCTCCAGGTTCGAGCTTGCGTTTCCTAAGCTTCAGGCCTTCCGTGTAACGGTGCTTCGCTTGCACCTCCTCGCTACTAGCCATGGGCAAGAAGATTGTCGGCCTCTACGGACCCTGGGCCCCTTCTGTGAGGGTTCCTTTTAAATGGGGTCTTGTAGGGATTTTTATAAGGGTTACTACAACGGAGTTAAGGCTTCGGTTTAGGGTTTAGGTTTAGGGTTAGGGCTTTGGTGTTGTAAGGCTTAGGGCTTTAAGGTCTTAGCGTCTTTAAGCGATGTGGTTTGCGTGTGACTCTACATTCCTTACACTTTGGGTTCTGTGGACCTGCTGGAAGCTGAGACCCCAAGAACCCTTTAATAAGAGGGTCCACATACACTTTACGGAAGTCGGCCCCAAAAGACCATCCTAATAACGGTTTTGGGGGGACTTAATAATTCCACAGTAGTAATACCCCAGCGGTCCAAAGGACAGAATAATCAGGTACCTGGGCTTAAGATAGTAGTTATGTAGGTTCATATTTGGGAGAGTGTATGACTAGTGGGCACTTGGACCCTTGGGGTAATAGAAGCCCAGAAAGCTTGATTATGATTCCCTAAAGTCCGGTACCATGTGGTGGTTCTGTAGATTAGTTTAGGGTCGTTTCTATAAGGGCGCCGTACTATTTCGGGGACTTAAACAGGGATCCCAGTTAGAGAACTACCCATGTAGCTAACCCCAAATCCCTACTGAGGACTCTTGTGCCTGCTCTCCTTTGCCATTATCAGTGTCTCCTGCTTCAACAAATGGCAACTTGGAGTATAGAGCAGTGATACCAAAGGCCTCGTCGAGGATGCCTCAAACCTGCAACCGACAGGTCTGGATAGTCGGCATGAGCATTCCCTCATGTGCAAGTATATTATATTGTCATATCATGCTCCCAAAAGCCGCAATCTAATCATTGCAGCCTAGGTTTTTGACCTTCTTTTGAAGCTTTATAAAAGCCCGGATCAATAAACCCTTATGAAAGTCCCCTTATTCAGCCTCAGCGTGTCCTATCTCTGCGGAGATTCCGACGGCTGACAGTCACCGGAAGCTCCCACGAATGTTGAGACCGTGATGTGTTTGCAGCACCTGTATATTGCCCCAATCCTTAATTCCAACGCCTGGCAGCCCTACTTTACGAGGTGTTTCGGCGGGATGTTGGAGGATGAGGGATCTGTTTCTTAGGGGCCTTGTGTTTAACATCTTGATCTTCGGAATTCAAAATTCTGGGGTTGCTCCCGCATTAAAGCTGCAGGTATCAGCAGGTCTTCAAGACTTTTGGCTTCAAGACAGTGCTCAAGCTCGAGGCAAAATGGGAGTTTCCGGAAATAGGGGACCCTAATATAGTACCATAAATATTAGTATCCTTATTATAAGGACCCCAAAATAAGGTACCCCTATTTTTCGGAATCCCCAAATCTAGCTGCAATGAGGGGGGCAGGGAGGCCTTCACCTGCGTTACACTTCGTCCATCGCCGTACAGAGGGACGAGGGAGCAGACCTTCAACAACACCCCGAAGTTAAAGCAGCAAGCCCTAGGTTCTCAAGCCCTGAACCGCAGCCATAGAACCTTCACCCCACGCCCTAGTTACCCTAGTTCCTAATCTAATCCATAGAACTTATACCCTAAACCCAACAGCCAAGACCGGATGAGGGGCTAAGTGGCAAAGGATCTTTGTTCCGTCTAAGTGGGAGTATCCAAAAATGGGGGACCTTCACATAGTACCCTAAATAGTAGAATCCTTATTATAAGGGCCCCAAATAAGGTAGCCCTAGTTCTCGGAAACTCCCAAGTATCCGTGGTACGAGATATAACTCACCCAACAAACCATCAGGTGACTGCACAAGATCGTGGACGTCCAACAGGAAAGGGTTCGCATAAAAACATGCTAGAGTAGGGAATAGTATACTACTGCATGTATTGACGGACCTTACCATGTATGAAATTCAATGCCCGTACAATGTCACCTAAACGTCCAATAACCCTCGTTACTGTAGCTGACCTGGCAGCCTGCTGCACAACTCAACAGAAGGTAGACGTGCATGCGTCGTCTCATGACTGCTGGGGTTGAGTTGGCTGCCCATGTAAGAAGATCCCAGATACGCAAGATGTTGAGAGCTTCCCTGCGCTCTTCAATGTCGTTCATTTTCTGCGAACTGTTTTTGCTTTACTATCGAATCCTAATCCAAAGGGTCCAAGTCATAGTCGTATCATACTAACAATGTGTGTGTGTATATATATATATGTATTATATTCATACATTCTCTTGGGGCCCACATACCTACTAAGCACCTGCTATTTGTATATATTTGGACCCTTTGGGAAGTCCAAGAAAGTCTCTACACTGAAGGGTATGGGTCTGAACCTTCAACTGCGTGCAGCACGATCAGGTCCTACACCTTTGGCGGTCCCTGCCCCTACTAGCTTCCTAGGCCCTGAAATGTGGAGCAAGAAAGAGCCCCCCTCGTTGTGAGGCTCGTGGATGCATTGAAGACGCAGCAGAGCCTTCAGAAGCACAAAATCCCTTTTAGAGCCAATCCAGGAAGCCTCAAACAACAAACTAAGGAAAACTTCAAGAGCCCACAAGGGCATCCTGATCTTGCCATGTCCCCAACAAATTTCCACCCACGGCCGAACATTCCCAGGCAGTCTACCTCTGGAATAGACCATGCTATGATAGCTATTGTCGATGTTTTTTATTGTTATTACTGTTAGTATGTTGTTCTTTCTACTACTCTTGTCAATGTTGTTATTGTCATTGTTAGCTATTTATTTCGACCTTGCAAGTGGCAGCAGGTATCGCTTGTCAGCGCTCACATCCCGGGAGACTCGGTCTTGTTCTGCGGCTTTGCTTAAGCGAGGTGCTTTGATGTGACGCGAAAGTTCCAAATCATCTCATGTTTGTGATGCCTGGCTTGATCTACAGCTGAGCAGCTGCTACATGAGATCCTTTTCGGAGGCATGTGGCATGTGTCATTTCAGCGATGAGTCCTGTGAGGTAGCCTTACCAAGAAGATTTGGACGGAAGTTCCTCCGCGCTGTCAGGACATCAAGGAGACCGGTTTACGTAGGGCTTAGGCCTAGTCGTGGGGACAGCTAAGTAAACCCTACCCTAAACCCTAAACGCTAGACCCAGTTCCGGTGGTTTTCAAGGCCTTGGGCACAGAGAGATCGAAGGCAGGTGATGCTGGCAGTAGTGGACATCGATAAAAGCACGATAATGCAGGAACCTGATTAAGAAACCCTGGGCATGTGTTATTATAGGCCCAGGGTTTCTTTCTCAGGTTCCTACTATACTACAGTATAAGCCCTGAACCCTCCCTCATGTTGCGAGTCCGTGGATCGTGTCATGAGGGCTTCTGATCTTCTTCGAGATTAGCGGGCCTGCTATAGGGGCCTTACTAATGACCTATGCTATTTGACAATTTCTTTGTTTTGAACATCGTATAATGGTCCCCAAAACTCCGTTCTAATTATTAAGGCCCTTACATGAAGGCCGGTACGTCACCACATGCTGCGACATATGGCATCCGGGCTTTGGTGTTTCCTTATCTGTGGAGTAGCGTGCTAAGCTAACTCTAAGTGCTGCTTGCAACTTTCAATGTTCACAGTCCCCAATGGATGGGGACCAGATGGAGAAGTATTGCCTGGGATTTGCGTGTCGCAGATGCGGGGTTCTAAGTTTTGGGCTCCCTTATAAACAAAATCGCAGTGGAAGCTGCCAGGAGCCGACGCCTTTGCAAGATCTTGCATCGGACTTAGTGCCCCTTTTTACGGGTCTCGGACGGGAAGCAAGGCTATCCAGGAGACCTTAAGTGGGGTGGTAGAGTATAAGGTTCAGGATTTAGCAAAATTCCCAACATTGCTCCGTAAGAGAACTAAACCCTAAACCCCTCAACCAAAAGTACCCAAATTTTCCCATTGAGAGCACTGAGGCAGCGGACTGGTGTGCGCCCCTCATCTACAGCGTCTGGCCGGTTCCTTGTCAGGCCTTGCACTGGCACTGCCTGGGGTTGACTGACGGGTTTAGGGCTTAGGGTTCTCAGGGCTAGGGCTGTATGCTTTTGCCCCTTTAACCCGGGGTCTCCATCTTAGCACCGAATATTCGGAAAAAGAAGGCACCCTTCGTGTACAGGGGTTACTGCCCCCCGGGTTCAATGGCTTTGTTGATTTAGAGTCTAAGTAGAAGCGTAAATCATTGCCGATGTTGTTTTAGGGTTCCTCTGTACGATAAAGGAGCCAAAACCCCTACTCCAGTTACTACGTGGAGGATCATGGGACTTAGTAAGCAAGGTTATAAGTAATTACCTTATTTGGAGCTATAAGTACTTATAGGTATAGTTACCTTAGTAATAACCCTGGTTACTAAGTCCCATGACCCTTTAAGTAGACCCTAAACCCTACATCCTTAAAGGGAAGCATGTTATAGAACCTTATAGTACCCCTTAAAAGGAACCCTAAACCCTAGTTACTAAGTCCCCATGACCCTTTAAGTAGACCCTAACCCCACTAGAACCCTTGTCCACATTAAAGCCTTTTTGTCCTGGGAAGGTAGGGCTCGAGAGCTGTCTTCCCTAAGCCGTTCTGACACTGCCCATAGCTCTTAGCATGTCGGTTGTGTGTGTGTGTGTGTGTGTGTTAGGGTTTAGGGTTCAGGGTTTAGGTTTTAGTGTGTGTATGTGTTTGTGCATGTCTGCTCATACACATATATACATACGCACATTTGCACGTCCAAACAGGTGTACATGCGTGCACGCAGAAAGACATACAGCCCCGCAGGCAGGCAGGCAGGCAAAGGACAGTCAGGGACAGGAACCTTTTGATTTCATTATGTTGGTCGAACATTTTCCAGTGTTCATCGCTTGATTTTGTCTACTGCTCGAAAATGCAGCACCTGTGTTTTGGATTTGTGTACTTAGTCTGCCCTCGAGCTTGTCTTATTTGGCTCCGGTCGGATGTGAACCCTAGTGCCCCAAAGCCTAGACCCTACATAACCCTAGCGTCTGTATGACCTACACGGAAGACTCGGTGAGAGCCGAGCAAACGGCCCAGTCCAGGATTGAATGTTGCAACATATACTGGGCTTTGGAGTAACATATTTCAATACTAACGGAGCCCATATGAAATACACGTTTATAGCTTTCTCTCCCTGGCTATTTATTTGAAAGCCCAGTACAGGTATTACGGGATGTGTCTTTAGAGCTGTTTCGACATCTGAGAAGCCAACATGTGATCTTCCATTATACTAGAATGACATTCAGGAGCCTTAAAATGAGGGATACTGTCTTCTATTATACCAGAATGACATTAAGGCGCCCTAAGATGAGGGATGCTCATTTGTTAAAGGTTCACGTGGATCCGAGAAGGACAGTAAGGATCCCGAAAATGAGGCGTACTCATTTGCGTGGACAGCCCCTTGATCGTGGGATCCTCATGATAGCCAGGGGTGTTTTCTGGTGCCTTCGCGGATCTTACTGTACTATAGAGGCCGTAATACTTACGTACTGTTTTGGGGGTTCCTCATTGTAAGTATAGTATAATGTGCCCCAAATCCCTATTCTGTCTATTAAGGCCCCTATACTACTGTAGTGGTTCCTCTTCAATTCCACTTGTGCCTGGTCCTTACTCACAGACCCATGGTTTACACATGGTCGCTTCTTTATCAAAAGATTGTGTATAGTATTTTCATTAGCGTACACATCTTTGCAATGACTAGAACTTGCGATGCCTCGTCGTGACACACTCTCACATGCTTCCAGCTTCCGGCATTCCCCTGTCGCAGGCTTTCAACACGGCCTACATCCTTGGCCTCACCGTGATCCTGGTCTATTCGCTCCTTCGCCACATTTTTCTGAAGCCGCAGCGATAAAAGTTGGCTGAGGGCCATACCGTTCCTCATATAGTGAGACCACCTGAACCAAGCTGCGGCGAAAACTTGCAGGCTGCGCATAGTTCCTACCCACAGGCTCCAGGAAGTACCTGAGGCTTCGGTCTCGGAAGAGACAGGATGATACGCGAGGTTCCGAAATTAGGGGGTACCTTGTTTTGGGGTCCTTATAATAAGGATCCTACGATTTAGGGTACTATGTTAGGGTCCCCTATTTTCGAAAACTCCCATGCGAGTCAATTGAGCTGCCTTGTGTTACTTTTGGCTTTGGTTCCACATAATTTACTATAACATACTATAGTATATTTTATTATACATATACTATTGTATACATACACTATCATATATTATTATAAAACAAAACTCCCACTCCCACCAGGCCACCAGCCATGGGAAGATGCAGCGACTTTTACGCACCACAAAGAGGTTTATTTCCCCACTGAATCTCTAAGAGCACAAACCCGTGTGCGTGTGTGTGTGTGTGTGTGTGTGAGAAAGAAAGCAGTGAACTCCGATTCTCTCCCTATAGTAGTCTCCATTGTAGTTCCTTTTTTTGGTTTAACCAGTTCTATATTAAGGATCCTAAAAGGTAGCCCAGAAAAGGAACTACAATGGAGACTATAGGTCAGTGTCCGATATTCCCCTGGCATTTTCGAGCTTCTTCTGGAGCCACGGAGGCTGAACGTCCTGTTCATCGGCACGTGCTTCTACCTGCGCCTTGGTCTACATCAGCAAACATTCTGGCAGGCTTCCTTCGCTGAGCCAAATTACTGCTTCTCTTGTTGTATCGTTCTCGTTCGCGTTCTCAGTCCTGCTTCGATGCATTTCGATATCCCACTACGCCGGCCTGGTTTTTCTGATGATGATGATGATGATGACGATACATGTTAAAGTCAGCATCTTGGTTCTTGCCTTCATCGTTTGCCACATTATGGTTAATCTTTTGAATAGGGAATGTGCAGGGGTATAGGAGCGATCATACTGGGTGAAATAAAGATAGGGCTTGAAGGTGGTTGATTTGGGGATGTACGGGCTTCTATAAGCTTGGTGCAGGATTTCCATCGGTTGTAGATTGCAAGTTCAAGTTGGGTGTGCAGGGTTTGGGGCTGCAGCATCTGGGTTTAATGAGGGTTTTGGTGAGGGTTTGAGGAGCAAGCCTTGATGCAGGTTCTTTCAGGGCCCTAAACCCCTAAATCTCTAAACCCTTAAACCCTTTACCCTAAGCTTTAAAGAGCCCAGATGCATTTCTTAGCTGAGAGTGAACACTTCTGGTAGCACCTGAGGCTCTACTACTATGTCTCCAGACGCCTGACTGGATTCCAATGGCTTTAGGGGTTTGTTAGGGGTTTAGGGTTTAGGGGTGTAGGCTTTGGGGAGTCTAGGGGTTGAGGGCTTAGGGTGTAGTTGAGGGTCAGACTCCGCCACGACTTGTGGTGCCGCAGATGGGCCTTAGCCTTCATGTGGAAGGACTGTCTTGTGTATTCTGCCTCCCGAGATAGTTACAATCGTCTAGACCCTGAGCCCGAAGAGCCCATGTGACCTGACCGTGCCACGAACGCATACGATCATGCGCTTTGAGAGAGCACCTCCTGGCAAGACGGGACATGTTTTGCGGAGACCGGATCTTGCTGCCCAAACATCTCGCCACTGTTCCTCTGAAAGCTGTGTTCATCAGCTTCACCCGAAGATCAAACCGGAAAAGTCCTAAGCCCCAAAACCCCATGCCCGGGAGAAGAGTGGTTGCGGCTGCTGCTGCCGCTGCGTTTCTTCTCTTGATGCCCTTTCTAGTAATTACTAATTTATTGCCTTGATGTTTCCATTGCTACTATAGCCACCGACTCTTCGCGAACTCTCAGCAAGAGTATGATGATCACGAGCAATACATTCGTAGCAGCACTTCCTAGCAGCCCAACGGCACAAAACGCGTCCACACATTGCTCCGGAAACCGCTCCTCCGTGTGCTTCTGAAGCTGGAAGACTCAAGGTAAGTCGCACAAGCCCGTCTACAGGCCGCTTGTGCTCGATTGAAAGGGCCCTGAGCCGCCATCACATTGAATTCGGGCTACCGAACTTAAAGCTAAGACTCTACCCATAGTCTCCATAGTAGTTCCTTTTTGGGGTTCATATTTAGAATCCTATACGGTAATCCCAAGAAGGAACTACTATGGAGCCTCTGGGTAAACCCAAGACCCGACGGCTCGAAGTGAAGTGCAGCCGGCCGCTTCGATGAAGGGCTAATAGTATGCTAATAGTATATAATAGTATGTAAGAGTAATCATTAACATATTAATAATTGTAACCATAATAGTAATCATAATAAGTATAATGAAGGGGCCCTGGGTCCAGGGTTGCTCCAGGCATCCTCTACTTGGAGGATCATGGGACTTAGTAAGTCAGGTTATAAGTACCTTAATTGGGGTTATAAGTAATTATAAGTATAGTTACCCCAATTATAACTCTAGTTACTAAGTCCCATGGCCCTTTAAGTAATCTTGCGGCATCTTCGGGCCTCAGTACCCAGAGGCCCCAAAGTAGTGCCTTTTTGGGGGTTTGTATATAGAACCCTATAGGGTATTTCCGAAAAGGAACTACTTTGGGGCCTCTGGGACATCAGAACAGTGTGTTTTGTTCCATGACAGTAGACCTTTCTATGTAATATTATGTCATAGTCGGTGTCACCAAATTCGATGACTAAGGTATCAAGATTCTATAGTGGGGATGTAAACCTGGTTCCTCGACGGGATGGATAGTGTTTTGGCTTGTGGCTGCTAGACATATATCAAAGCCACAGCACGAAAATACACGAATCCCTGAACATCCTTCAGCCTTAAGAGCGCGGGCAAAGCCCTTACCTTTAATTATACAGCCAAGACAACCTGAATGAATGAACATATTCAGCCCTCTATAATAAGGCCCAAAGCTGGAAGGTACTGGGCGGCAGTTCTTCACGCCATTGGGACAACGATCCTGGCCGTCGCGTGTGTCTTGTGCCTTTGCAGCCAGACACTCTAGAAGAGAGATCCCTCTTTTCTACAGGGTTTACTAGTCAGGATTCTCAATAAAAGATCGTGACTGCCAAAGTATGTGCATAGACACGCAGATGCATGTGTGCGAAAGGATCCGTGGGTCTTGCTATCGTTCGTATGCGCACCCACACAAGTATATTATATAATATATATATATATATATATATATATATATACATGTATACACACACGCTCGCACGCACTCGCACATCTACGTATTTGCATGTACATGCCTACATACATATACGTACAGGTTTGCATCTATATACCCATATATGTTTATATTATAAACATCTACATATACGCATGCATGTACATAATTATACGTACATCTTTACTGTTCTATGCTATGCGACGCCATGTTGTCCTATGCTCTACTGTACGCTACGTCCCTCTATAGGTATAATTAAGCACTGTTCTATGTTAGTCTATGCTAGACTTCACTGTACTATAATGCACCATACTGTACGATACCGTACTAGTCCATGTGCCATAAGCCATACCATGGCAAACCGCTGATCTTCACTAGACTCTGCTATATACAAACACTCCTGACAACCTTACACTACTGTATTCTAATGTTTCATGGCAAGCAGCAGTTTGATTTTTTAAACTAGTCTTTGCAACTGTGCAGCGTAGTACAAAACTAGAGTATCTATGTTCTAACAACACCTGGTCCTCCTGCTGGTACTTTGAATACGACTACTGTGGTTATCATAGCTGCGATGACTTCCGAACCACGGAAGAATTGCTTCTGCTACACAACCATGCAGACACTTTTATATGATCTGCGGACTGTCACGCTGCAATTAGTCAGCACATTTCACTCGTCTCCGGCAGTCGACGCGCCCTTGTGCCTGCGTGCCCACAACTCCCACAACCCCAGGACATTGGTAGTCTCCTAAGCCCTATAAGGCCCATTCCTGTCATATCTTGCCTTCCAGCCAGCTTCTGTGGTTGGTTTGAGGAGACCTTTCTTCCTAGAGTGCCTCTGAAGCTCAGCCATTACTACATTGGAGTTTCCGAAACTAGGGGACCCTAATATAGATCCCGAAATAGTAGGACCCCTATCATAAGGTACCCATAATTTTCGGAAACTCCCGCATTGCTGCTCCATGCTTTCAGAAGTGTATTCTGTTCTTTGAAGTAGTGCAAGCCCCATCATGGATTCGGCTTTCTGTCGACAGTTACACCATCTTCGCCATGCTGCGCCTGAACGCGTTAGGCGGCATGGCTGGCAAGAAGTATTGCGGCTGTGTGTCTGTGTGGGGGGGATTAGATAGGGGTGAGCTTCTACCTTGATACTTATATCGGCGTGCGTGTTTGCTCCATGCAGCTGGTTTTAGGTGACCTGTGCTGACGTGTATATATACCAGTATGTGTTCTCTCACACGTATTTGCATGTGCACGTGCTCAAACCTGTGCTTGGATGGTGTCTAGCCCCCTGCATAGTTGCCAGAGTCGAGTGTGGTGGCGGCAGATAAACGGCGGCAACAGTGGCTCCGCTAGGCGTATGTATCGCAGTCGTGTTCGGTAAGAGCACTAAAGCGGAATGAGCGAGAAGAAGAAGAACGGCCATATAGCTGCAGCCGTTGTAGTAAGTGGCGGCCGTAGTTTGCTCTTATCATCGTTGTTTCGATCATGGTGAGAGAAGCAGCAGCAGCTGCAGCGGATCAGCAACACTTCAGCAGTACTGGGGAGGTTGTAAAACGTATGTGTCTGGCATGCAGCACGGCAGAAGCGGCAGGTGGCTTGCTCATGGCAATCCGCAAGCAGCACTTTGCAACTGCGGCTGTTGTAGGACGAACATCAGCAAAGCTGGCACAATCACGTGAACTGCAATATAGAGGCCAAAATAATTACCAATGCTATTTTTTTGGGGGGGGTCCTTATCAAACATACAGTGTAGAACGGGCCCCCAAACCCTATTCTAATTACATAAATACTAATTGCCCCTACATTATGATTACATCTTCGGTTTCAATGTTCAGGGAGCCTGAGATGAAAAGCTTGCTCCTTCACGCCTGGGCCTATACAGTGAAACGCTCGCCTCGCCTCTAAATTCACGAGATTAAATATCAGGGTCCCCTATTTTCGGAAACTCCCATGTTTGCCAACTCCGCTCATCCAACTCGTCAGAAATCCTCAAGCACGCTACTTCCCAACACGAAAATCCAACGACGGAGACTCTGGGTGAAGAGCAGGTGGAACTGGCATACCTGGCTTTTTTGAAGCCAGCCAGTCCGTCGGGATGACACCAGGCAGGTCTCCCAAGTTGAGTTGTTGGAAAGAGCACTGGAAAGCTCTGTAACGCCTGATCTGGGGGGAAGTATATAGCCGGAAGAAGAGATGTGGTAGAGTGTCTTGGATTCGGGCTCTATGGTTCCGCTACGGCATTTGATGCCACGAGGAACCCTTCGGAGTCCACATCACCAAAGTAACCACGTGTTTAGACGGAACCTTGTTGTTCCTTGCCCCTTTGATCCTCCTGCCACGGCCTCTGCGCGAAAACCTGCATCCGTGAAGCGGGTGATGTCAACACTTTGTCCTGCGTTTGAAGCGCGCCGCCCTTTTTGTGCGAGGATACTTCCTAGTCTGGGTCGGCATCATCATCCAGTACGTTGCCCTTGGGCTCCATGCGTGCATGCAGGCAGGACAGCACACAGCTCCATTGCAAAGCTATTCATTATTCTGTTTGTGGTTTCCAGTGCTGCAAGCATTACTACCGTTGCTGGTGCTATGTGTTTTATCCGTTTTGCATCATGTTGTGAGTACTCTTGGCTTCTTAGCATTTGGTTTGCTGTTGGCGCCTTTGCTGTGTTTATTGTATTTTCCGTGATTGTGAACGTGGGACATATCGAGGTTCGTTTGACGGTTCCTACTGCTCGTACCTGTACCGTCGATTTGCACATTCCCACTCCCTAGCCCTTTCTTGCACCACGACCCGAAACCTTAAAACCCCTAAACTCTAAAGCCAAAGCCCTAAACCTTGAAAAATTAAACCCCTAAGCCCTAAATTCAAAACCCTAAACCTTTAAACCCCTAAACCCTAAACTCAAAACCCAAAACCCTAAAGCTTTAAACCCGAATTCCTACCAAGGTTACCTCAGTCAGTCGCTCTCCTGCTAGGCCCTGCTGATGCAACGTCATGTGAGGAAAATAGGGGACCCTAATATAGTACCCTAAATAGTAGGCTCCTTAGTATAAGGACCCCAACATAAGGCACCCCTAATTTTCGGAAGCTCCCATGTCAGTAAAAACCCTTACTACGAAAATTTCCAGCTGCTCCCCATCCGAAATCATAGTTTCGAAAGCGCTGTTACGACACATGTTCACTATGACCCAGAGATCCCAATACCCCTTAATTGGGAATATACCTTAAATCATAATATCAAGGTCTCTATAATTTAAGGTATATTCCTTAATTAAGGGGCATTGGCTTCTCTTTGGATACCATGCCAGACCCGAGTATGTCGTAGCTACGTTTTGTCATGATCGCTGGCAGTTAGCTGGAGGTGGAGGAGGCTGGCCGCTTGGTGATGACGTGGTGCATTCGCTTGGCATGAACATCTTGACCCAATGGTTTTACCAGATGCGGAAGAGGGAGAGGGGGGCCCCGGCAAACCCTAAACTCTCAATCGCAAACCTTCACCCGAAACCCTAGACTCTCCCCCTACAGAAGAAGTGTACGCCGGCTCTGGTCAGGTCAGCGGAGAGGAGACGGAAGAACACCGCCTTTACAAGGTTCCACCCGGTCTTGCTGGGTTCTGAAATTTTTACGGGTCATACTGTTCATGCAAGGTCAGTGTTCGGGTCCACTATTTGAGGAAACTCCCATGTGACAGGATTCGGGTTGTGTTTCCAACCTTGTAGCTAGTGGTACTTAGTTTCATCAGCGGGTATGTCACGTCTGCTAATACAGCAAATCATCATATCTTTGATAGGGCGGCCACATGATGACCGTCTTTGACGTGTATGCTTTGCTGCAGTTGCCATAGGAGCATTGTCTGAGGTTCATACCTTAGGGCCTGGGACCTAGAGTAAGCACTTATTCCTTTTTGTAAGGTTCAGGTTCCCTTATAAGCCCCTTTACACCAAAACGGGCACCATTTTTATTCCTACTGTTGATGGACAAAATCCTGCATGACCCTAAGGACTCGAAGCTATGGGAACTATGGTATATTCCTTATAATGGGTAATGCAGGATGTTGTCCATCAACAGTAGGTCCTCTTGGGTCTGGTACCTTCTGCAAGCTGAAGCTGACGCCGTCCTGGAAGGACCTCCTGAGGGAGCAGCAGCAGTATGGGGCCATAGAAGCGCAGATGCAGGGGCAGCTGCCCCCGCAGGAGTACCCCACTGCGGAGTCCAGGCTTTCATTGCAAAGTGTATGTACATATTTGTACATATCCACATGTGAATATATGCATACATATATACATGTGTATGTGTATATATATATATATATATGTGTGTGTGTATATACATATATATATATATACACACTTACACGTAGGTATACGTATACATATACATATACATATACATATACCTACATGTATCTGTGTGCATATGTGTGTATATATATATATAGGTAGATGCATGTGTGTATATATATATATATATATATATACATGTATTCGTGTGTACATATATACATGGAGATGTGCATTTGCACTCTGATGTGTACGTCTGTATACATGGATGTAAGTATGTATTATGTATGTAGGCAGGTAGACATATGGATGCATGCATGTATGTACTTCTGCATGCTTACTTTGCGCAATTGTATTGCTGCATGCTGGCATGCATGTTACATGCACGCATTTCCGCTTGTTTTGCAAATGCACTCACAGAGCATGTCCGGGTTTTCTCGGCCCGTTCAGCAATTTGTGGGATCTGCTTGAGAATATGCGAGCCGAGGCTGGGAAAGCAGAACTCTCCTGAACCCCAAACCCTGACTCCTGATCATCGAAACTTCTGTACAAGAACCTGTCAAAATCAAGCTGCCCCCTCGACCCGGAAGCTGCTGAACTCCCAAGCCCAAAGCAAAGCAGTGCTGGCACTTGTGCCTCTGTGCAGTTCCTACTACGGCGAACAAGCTGCTTACGGGCAAGATCCCTATGCGCAGCCAGATGCCTATGCTCAGCAGGGACAGTGGCTTGACTTCGAGCATTAACAGCAACAATAGCACTAGCCGCAAGCATGATACATGGCATCAGCAAGTCATGAAAAGGTGCTCGCAAGATTCACAGCGAGCACGAGACAAGCAAGACTGAAAACTAGACAACACTACTGCCGCTGCTTTCTACTGTTCCTGCTGCTACCACCACCACTACCACTGCCACTACCACTACCACTACCTCCACCACTACCACTACCACAGTAGTAGTAGTAGTAGTACTACTACTACTACTACTGCTACTACCACCGCCACCACCACGACCACGACCAGAACCACTACTACTACTACTACTACTACTACTACTACTACTACCACTACTACTACTACTACTACTACTACTACTACTACTACTACTACCACTACTATACTACTACTACTACTACTACTACTACTACTACTACTACTACTACTACTACTACTACTACTACTACTACTTCGACTACTACTACTTCTAGTACTACTACTACTACTACTACTACTACTACTACTACTACTACTACGACTACGACTACTACCACTACTACTACTGCTGCTGCTGATGCTATTTCCTTTACTACAGGTACTAGCACTACTACAGTACTACCACTACCACTACCACTACCACTACCACTACCACTACCACTACCACTACTACTACTACTACTACTGCCACTACTACTACGACTACTGCTGCTACTACTACTACTACTACTACTACTTCTGCTACCACTTGTTCTACTACTACTGCTACTACTACTCCTTTTGCTGCTGTTACTACTACTTCCTCTACTACTGCTGCTACTACTACTACTACTACTACTTCTACTACTGCTACTGCTACTACTACTGCTACTGCTACTGCTGCTGCTACGACGATGACAACGACTACCAGCACCACCAGGACCACCTGCACCACCACCACCACCACCATCACCACGACTACAACCTTGGCCTGGAAATCGACGTAAGAATGGTGGGAACGGAAACCTCAGGTGTCGTCTCGGATTGTAGTTGCGATTGCACACCAGTGGTATGCAAGCATGTTCAAGACGGTTCCAATGATGCATGTCCGCAGTTCCCTTACCCATCCCGCGAGATTGAAAAGCACCACGCAAGGTATGCAGCAGGATATCCCCAGACCGGCTATGGCATGCCTGCGCCGATGCCCGCGCCGATGCCAGCGCCGATGCCGGAGCACCTCATCCTTTCGCCGTTGCAGGGTCTCAAGCTTTTCTTTGGCGAAGCGCAAGGTGTTGTTTGAGATCCTTCCTAGACCCCCAAAAGTAGGTAGAATAATGGCCCAACACCTTTAAAAAGGCCATTATTCTACATACTTTTGGGGATCCAGGTTGTAGTTGTCTGCAAAACAAGACATTGACACCCGTGGCTGTGCAGCAGCCATGCTCGGATTGCGCTGGGGTGTCGGCTTCCGACGGAGGGTCGTTCTCACGACTGGCACCTGTGTTTAGTCGTCAAGTGGTCCGCTGCATTGGGAAAAGCGACGTGGTGTTTCTTTGAAGCAGACCCTACTTGGAGGATCATGGGACTTAGTAAGTAAGGTTACGAGTACCTTAATTGGGGTTATAAGTAAATACAAGTATAGTTCCCCTAATTGTAAGATCCCATATCCGTTAGCATCCAAGCAGCAGGGAGGTCCATCGCACCCGCAGCTCTGAGGTATGCAGGTGGACCATCAGCACCGCAGATGTCGCCCGGTGCAGCTCATTTCTGAAATTGCCGATGGACTGCGTCAGCGTGGGAAAATCAATCGGCTCTGCCATGTGATAAGACGACTGTTTGGTGGTTTAGCATCATGAGGAAGGCGTGTGGGGTAGTTATCCAACTCGTATCTCCCCAACTTCCCGAAGAAGTTTCCAGCGCTCAGGCTTAGGGTTTCGAACAACTGGTAACTAGTGATTCCATCATGGGCGCGTCCGCTTGGCCGTCAGTGCAGGCAAAGCATCAGTAGCTGTGTCTGTTCTGGTGAGTCCTTACTGCCTTTCTGACAACAGCACCGCGAGTACTTTGCACAATGCGATGATTTTCATGATGCTGCTGCTGCTGCTGTTGCTTGGGGTGGTGGTGATGATCGAGGGTTGGCATGGCGTCATCGTAATGCTTCCTACGGCTGCGGCGATCTGTCACTTTAATGACTATAAGTCCTTCTTGCTTACCTTTGGTTAGTAGGGAGTGTAGGAATGGGGTACAAGTATAGCTACTATTACTACCATTCTTCCATTCCCTACTAACCAACAGTAAGCTTGTCCGGTCTGGGATTGGACTTGGAGGAGGCTGCTGGTATGTCCGCGAGCCACCTCAGCAGGTCTCCCGTAGGTTTGCCACAAACCTCGTCCATTCGCGCCATGGGGAGAAAGATCGTGGGCTTGCAACTTGACAGTTTTGGTAGAGCGGATGTGGTGAGACAGCTGAACGGAATAAGCTGCGGGAGTACTAGTTGAACGTTCAAGCTAACGACTGACGCAAGCCTAAACCCTAAACCCTAAACCGAATAGTTGCTGAGTGTTGAGGCCTCGACAAGGTGACATACATGCTCAGCAAGATTGGTCTTGGGAATAGTTCATGCACGTCGATTCATACTGGGTTAGGCTCCTATATTCTGCCATAGGTACAACTGCTACTCCTTGATTATGCAATCTGGGTGGCGAACTAGGGTTCTGCCTGGTTGTCATCAGTCTTTAGCTACAAGTTGAAGACGTCCCATTTGTGAAGAAAGCTAGTCTAGCCCAAGCCTCGTGCGAGGTATTGTGGGCTCTGCGTCCTGTCTTTTGCCGTGATTTCCGTCTCTTGCTTCAGCAAGTGGCTTCTTGGATTCATCTTAGCAGAAAATTGCCGCCGTAGCTTGCGTGAGTAACTCATGTGCCGCCTATTATTGCAGAGGGAATCGCCTTCTAAGCAGAAGGGAAGTATCCCGAGATCCGCCTTAAGCCGTGCAAGCATGTCTACCCAGAACCCGTAAAGCCCCATGCCACCTACCCTAAACCCAAGGTATCAGCAGGTGTTCAAGACCTTGGGCATCAAGACAGCGCTGAAGCTTGAGGTGCGAAAAAGCATAGAAACCAATATAGGGGTCCTTAAGATAGTTCCTTTATACCCCAGAACCCATTCTTATCATTAAGGATCCTATCGCAATCCTCGTGCAACTACTGCGGGGATCTTGCCTTAACAAACTGGTTATGTTTAGGTGCCCTTTCGAGCTCCCACTTCCACTACATGAAGGTGTCGAGCTCACTGTAGGTTCTGGCACCTCGGCCTTTCTGAACCTTGCATATTCATGTGCTTCGAGCGTCATGCATGCAGGTTGTTTCAGCACTAAACCCTAATTACCCCAAATCCTAAACCCCAAACCCTAAACCCTCAATCCTAAATCCTAAACCCTAAACCCTAAAACCTTAACCCTAAACCCTAAACCCTAAATCCTAAACCCTAAACCCTAAACCCTAAACCCTAAAGTGGCGGTGTACCAGCTCTGGGGCTCAGTCTTCGAAGTTCACTCACCCCGAAGCCCAGGCCATCAGCCTGTACAGCTCTAAACCGGGCACCACTCCAAGCCCTGCTTGGAGGATCATGGGACTTAGTAAGTAAGGGGTTAAGGGTCCCTTTAAGGGATCTATAGGGGTGCTATAGGGGTTTAGGGTTTAGGGCCTACTTGGAGGATCATGGGACTTAGTAAGTAAGGTTATAAGTACCCTTAATTGGGGTTATAAGTAGTTATAAGTATAGTTACCGTTTATAGCCTAGTTACTAAGTCCCATGACCCTTTTAGTGGGGTGTAAGAGAGAAGCCGGGATGAATTAGTCTGAACTAGTTTAGTTATGCTAGCTCAGTAGAGTTTCTTACTTAACTTTGCTATAGCATATCCTCCCAAAAGCACCGTTCCAATCATTAAGCTGTTTTTTTAAGGCTCCGGTGAAGATTATCCTGTAGGGCCGGGGCCCCCGAACCAGACGTGGAGTTCCAGGTGTCTCTTCTCACTGCCCATGTTCCTGCCGAGTCGATCATGTTCTGCACCTTGCCAGAGTCAGAGGTACGATGCAAAGCGTTTTCATAGTTGCTCATTCGCATGATACTCGTACCACGATGCAAGAAGTCTTTGCCCACCTGGGGTTTTTGCTCTCTACAGACTTCTTTGGACTCGTCAGCCGTTCTGCCGAACTAGTGGAAGGAAGGAACCTTAACATAATAAGCCCGATAAAACGGAGCCCCAAGTTTTGCGAAACGCCCCATTGGTATGTTTGCGACATGACTTGGTCTTTTTAGGGACCTCTACGTCTGCAAGTGCTTCACAAGTTGATCAAGGTCTCATACATGGGTCGAGTCTTATGGAGCCTCATTGATTGCTGTGGTTTGGCTTTCCTAAACTGTGAAACGGCACCAAAGGAAAGCCCTAAGAAGGATCCTTGAGCCGTTTCTACTGACGAGGGGCCGAGATAAGAGAGCCCTTAACATCTCCCAGGAAAAAGGTTTTGGGACCCCAACGGAGCGGGCCCCTTTGACTTGGGCTTGTGCTAGGATCCGGTTCGAAATCAATTTGAATCCCGGTAGATTCGCTAAGGCTGGGCGGGGAATTATCCAGGCCTTGCTCGCACAATCCGTAAACCTTGCTACTACCATGTAAGCAGTAAGGAGTTATGTAGATGCCAAGTGAATCAGCCCTCTTTGCATAAAGGCCTGAATACTCGGATCCTTGCGAGCCCCTTGGGCAGGAGAGGAGGTTTATCAATGTCTATATTTGTTTAAGCTCCATGGCCACGGCGAAGGTTCCAGACTGAGCTCTGATCAGTCTATACGAACCCTGGAACAGGAGCCCTCATGTGAACAAAAATCCCATGCACATCTCCAAACCAGGAACCCGGAAGAATTCGATAAAAGGAGCCCTAAGATCTTCAGAAGTTCCCAAGGCAAGACAATGCTTATACCCCAAAGTCTGAATTTCCCATAATAAAAGGAGCCTCAAGACATGCAGAAGTTCAGCGGCAAGAGAACACCAAAGCGCTGAACTTAAAGGTAATAGGACAAATGGAGGAGGGTTAACAAAAACCCCAGCAAGGCAGTCCGCAAGCCCCTAAAGAAGCCCTAAAGCCCCCAAACCCCAAACCCTGAACCCTAAACCCAAACCCCAAACCCACAACCTTCCCAGGCAAGACTATCCGGAAGATCAAGAAGAAAGTCCCCAGAAGTTGCGACACCCTGAAGGAGCCACAGCCTTTGCAGGCCGGCTCTGCATGCGTTAGTCATAGGGACCCTTGGGGGGGGGGTAGGGGGGAGGAGGGTAGGGGACTATACTTCCGTAAATGGGCCTTGTCCTTGTGAGTTAGAGGGTCTTGCATCGTAAGGTTTGGGTGGTCATAAGTGGTACTTACAGGATTGTACGGGGCTTCTTCGAGTTCTTGTCCTAGAGTTTGAACTCACAAGGGGGGTCTTACGGAATCGTAGTGTTTAGGGTTTAGCGTTTAGATTTCATTTCCGGGCTAGGTTGGGCGGCTTCGGTTCTGAGTGTAATGCATTGTCAGCGTGACGTCTCTTGTGTCCTACAGCCTTCACGTGAAAAGACTCCAATCTCCATCGCCGATTGCCCAGCCCGCAAGAAACCTAAACCCCTAAACCACTAAAACCCTAGACGCCAAACCCCTAAACCCCTGAACTCTGAACCCTTAAACCCCTAAACCCCTATTAGCCTAAACCCTAAACCCTAAAGCACCAGTTGGGAGCGCTAAAGGCGTCATGGGAATTGGTAACTAGGGTGCAGGGTTCCTTTAAAGGGTACGTATAGGGTCTAGGGGAGAGTTCCCTTTAAGAGTTTAGGGCTTGGGCTTGGGCTCTACATACTGGGACTTACTTAGTGGCAAGGCTTATAATTAAGGTAACTATGCTCATAGATAGTTGCTTATCATCCCAATTAAGGCAGCTATAACCTTACTTACTAAGTCCCATGATCCTTCAAGTGCATGACAAGGCTTTGAGCAGCCCTGTGGCCTTTGAACACAAACCGTCATGTCGAGGTCGGAATAAGTACAATGATCATACTTTCCCTGCGCTGATAGTCCGCTTATGATCGTATACCCAAAGCCCCATTCTGTCTATTATGTCGCATGTAATGACATTCTACCTATAGGCTCCATAGTAGTTCCTTTTTGGGACTACCTTATAGGATTCTAAATATGAACCCCCAAAAGGAACTACTATGGAGCCTATGGGTAAATACGGCCTCTGTAGTACTTGGAGGGTCGGGAGACTTAGTAAGTAGGTAGTAAGTAGACTTATAATGACTTATAAGTACCTTCAAAGGGACCTTAATTGGGGTTATGATACTTATAAGTCCCAAAAATAACTACTTACTAAGTCCCCCGACCCTCCAAGCAGAGGATGTGGCAGCGGACTGGTGTGCGCCTGGCATCCAACAGGCCTGGCCAGTGCCCTGCCAGGCCCGTCGTAGAGAGCGCTTAGGGTTGAGGGCGTTTAGGGTTGAGGGCGTTTAGGGTTTAGGGGTTTAGGGTTTAGGGCGCTTAGGGTTTAGGGCTTAGGGGTTTAGGGTTTAGGGCTTAGGGCGTTTAGGGTTTAGGGGTTTAGGGTTTAGGGCGTTTAGGGTTTAGGGCGTTTAGGGTTTAGGGCGTTTAGGGTTTAGGGTTTAGTGTTTAGGGGTTTAGGGGTTTAGGGTTTAGGGCGTTTAGGGTTTAGGGTTTAGGGTTTCGGGCTTTGGGGTCTAGGGTTTTAGGGGTTTAGGGGTGTAATGGGGCTGTCCCTGAGGGATTTTAGAGATTGATTTGTCGGCTTTTTCCGGGTTCAGGTATTGATGAGTTCACATTTTTTTGTTGATTTGTCAACAAACCAGACTGTATGTTGGATCTTGGAGAAGCCGACGGCAAGCAGACAGGGCTGACCAAGGAAGAACCCCACTTCGGGCTGGCTACAATGTTGTTTTAAGGGTACTCCTGTAGATCCTAAGTCAACCAGCAGAACCTCTTGGACACGCAGCAGCGGGTGGTGGGGGGCGGGGAAGGGTCGGACAGGCCTCTGATTCTGAATCTGATTCTGAGTGCAAGATGCGGCTTAAGGTTTAGAGTTTCTGAGACCAGAAACATTAAAACCCACTAGACCTGGACGTTTCTACCCCCAACAAACTGCCCCACAAACCTGCACAAAGCTTGAAGGCCTTCAACATGGCTTATTTGCTCGGCATGGTGGTGATCATGTGCCCCTGGGGCCAAGAAGCCTCCTTTCAGAGTTGTTTGTTTGCTTTGGGCTACCTGACGTGTCAACGCCGCAAGAGCTGGGATTGTGAGTTTCCAGGTTCACGGCCTTAGGGTGTATATTCAGGAGTCTCATTATTTGGGGCAAAAGCTTATGCGCAGGGGCTGGGCAGTTATTGCACCATCTCAAAGCACTCGCCATCGAAACAAAGGGGGGCCCCCCCATGCATGACATCAACAAGCCAGAACCGCGGGAACCCAGGCCCCAAAAGGCATGAATCGGCATGAACCCCAAATCCTCAGTGTCACCGACAAAGGCTACCTCCTCGACGTTATGCTCATTCTCGCAAGCTTCTTTCTTCTGTACTACTACGTCTCGAGTGCTTGGCTTCGCAATTAAAGATGTCCAGCATCGGGTGAGGACAGAATCACTGGTACCTAGGTCTCCATGGTAGTTCCGTTTTTGGGCTGGCTGACAGGATCCTCAATACAAATATGGTTAAACAGAAAAAGTAACTAAAATGTTGAGCCTCGCCTTCATGGCAATGTGGGCATTGGTTGAAGGTTGCGTGATTCACGGCAGACCTCGCAACTTTAGGGCTGGCCGTCAGGAGAACCCCACACCCCTTCACAGGCGTCAACCACGGAGTGATTCAATACGGACTGCACTTTATATCGAAATGTCTACAGGATCATTAGAGATGTTTGCTGCAAGCCCTCCATCTGCATGCATGTTTGGTAGAGCGTTTCAACCACACATCCCAGCACCATCCTGACTCCAAACCAACACTCCAAATGGAAGTTTCAGAATATTAGGGGGTACCTTATTTTGGGGTCCCTATAATAAGGATCCTACTATTTAGGGTACCATATTAGGGTCCCCTATTTTCTGAAACTCCCTTAAACTCCCCAGTCCCAAAAAACACTAAGCCCGCTGAAAGTAAGTTTCCGTCCGCTGCTGCACAGCCAAGGTGAGAGCCACAAGCCCATCTACAGGTACTGGGCTGCAGTCCTCCATGCCATCGGAGCTTGGGTCAGCAGTTGCTGGTTTTCCGGCTTCAGCGTTTAGGGGTTTAGGCTTAGGTCTTCAGCATTCGGGGTTTAAGAACGTCGGGTAGTTGTTGTTTTGCCGTAGGGCTCCAGTTACCCCAACAGTTAGTTACTTGGGTACGTGATATATGGGAGTTTCCGAACATAGGGGACCCTGATATAGTACCCTAAATAGTAGCTTCCTCATTACCAAGGACCGCAAAATAAGGTACCCCCAAGCTGTCGGAAACTCCCATATGGTTAGTTAGTAGCCAGTATTTGGGTAACTGGAGCCCTAGGGTTGGGTATGTTAAACCAGATCCAAGGCTCTGTAAGCCCTTTGCTATAAGGGATCTATAAGGGTGTTATAATTTTAGGGTTCTACAAGGGTTCCTTTAAAGGGATGTATAAGGGATCCATGTTTGGTTTTTTTGGAGATTGAGGCGATGCTTGCGTAGACCGCCTTCATGGCAAGATGCAAGCCTCAGTACTGAGAGCTCAAAGACGGAGGTGCCCTCACTCTACATGGGGGCTCATGGGTAAGTAAGGTTATAAGTGCCTAGTTGGGGTTATAAGTAGTTATGAGTATAGGTACCTTAGTCATAACCCTAGTAACTACGTCCCATGACCCTTTAAGTAGGACGTGACTCTGGACCCTGCGGCCCTCATGGGACTGGAGTGCAGCAAGGCCTCTTAACTTGCCTTGTTGATGCCTTTCCCTTGCGATCCAGGGCGATCTAGAGGCTACTTAAGGCTTTTATGAAAGCGAGCTACAATCATATCATATCCAACGGTATGTAGGGTTATACCAGAAATCCTTAATAAAGGGAATTCTGAGACAAGGCCGGGGGCTGAGAGAATTTGAGCCCAAAGAAAGAAACTCCCAGAGCTGCGCTAGACAAGGAACTGGTCTCTTTGCCACCGCCTGTGTGATATATACCGTTTTCGGTATGGGCCGCCTGAATTCTATAGGCCGGGATCTGTGCTGCCCCTGGCTGTTCTTCGAGGTTTAGGGCTTAATGTAGGAGCTTGATTAAGAAACCGTGGGCCTATAACCCCCAAATAGTAGGATTCATACAAGGAACCCGAATAAAAGCCCAAAGTTTCTTAATCAGGTTCCTAGCCTAAGCCCTAAGCCCTAAACCGCTAATAGATCCCTTGTAGATCCCTTTAAAAGAAACCCTGATAGAACCCTAAAATTATAATACCCTTATAGATCCCTTATAGTACCCAGAGCCTCCAAAACCCCTTAATTAAGGAATATACCTTAAATTATAATAGGATCCCTAATATGATTTAAGGTATATTCCTTAATTAAGGGGTTTTGGAGGCTCTGGGTAAAGGGCTTACAGAGTCGAAGGCTCCGGGTCTGGTATTGGCTTTCTAGGGTATCTTTTTGGGGAGTTTCCGAAAATTGGGGGTACCTTCAAAGGGATGTATAAGGGTTCCTTTAAGGGTTCCTATCAGGGATCTATAGGGTTTAGGGTTTGGGAGTTTCCGAAAACAGGGGGTTACCTTATTTGGGGTCCTTATAATAAGGATCCGACTATTTGGGGTACTAAGTTAGGGTCCCCTATTTTCGGAAACTACCTTTTGGGGAGCGCAGGCCTGAGAGGTGAGTTTAGGGTTGAGGGCGACCGGATCGAAATGTGGTGTTTTGTGTTCAAAGGATTTGGTGAGTACAGATACTGCGCCTTGGGAAGAATTGGGGGAGTACTGAGGAGGTTCCACTGCCCACTGCACTGCCAGAAACTATCCGCAGTATCTTACCGAACCGACTCATGCGCAACCCTAAACCCGTAAACTCTGAGCCCTACACCCCTAAACCCGAACTTTAAGCCCTGACAACCCCTATAAACCCCCAAACCCTGAACCCCTAAAACCCTGCAGTATAGCCATTCTCGGTCTTACTGAGCAGCTGAGCACCCGGACTCTCCAATATCCCATAATAAAGGAATACCATACCTCAAAATATGGCAGGATCTCTGATATGATTTAAGGTATAGTCCTCAATTAAGCCTCCTAAACCCTCAACCCTTTAGATCCCTTAAAAAAAACTCACATATTCCACAATCAAGGGGTATTGGAGTTTCTGAGCAGGTGGTTCGGGCATCCGTGGCCTCTTCGAAGCCGCCACATCGATAGGGATGACTCCCGGCGCCTCCGCCGTCAGAAAGCCAGGTGTCGGGCTTTTGGTGTTGTTTCGGATTGTTTTTGGTTTTTGGGTTTGTAGGGTTTTTTAGGGTGCTAGAAGGGCCCGGATATATATCTTAGAATGGGGTTTTGGGGGTTTCCTATAGTATAAGTACAGTAGTATAGAAAATAACATTGGTCATTATGCCGGCCCCTAGATTAGATCTGCGGGGAGACATTGCATGCTGCAGTTAGGATGTAGAACTGACCATGTCCAGGTATGCCAGAATCATCATCGTCATCACTACCACCATCATAGGGGGAAAGTAGGCATGCAGCTATGCGTGTGCGGATGTGGATGATACTGGGCTGTGGCTCATGTTGCGTCAAGACCACCGGTCGTCCCGGTCGTTGTCGGTGTCACAGCCCTACAAGTAGCAGCTGCAGCGATAGCTGTGGCAGGAATAGCAGCAGCGTAGCAACATGTATTGGTCGTCGTAGTCGTCCTGTTCGTTTTGTGGCTATGCTGGTGGTGGAATCACAAGTAACATGTGTGGTTTTGCTGGTTGCAGTGGTGTAGTTGCGATGGTGCTGGTGCTGGTGCTGATTGTCGGTGTGGTTGTCGTCGTTCCCGTGGCTGTCGTCACAAGCGGCTGCTTGGTCGTCTGACTTCGCGTGCTTGTTGGGTTGTTTTGATGTGGGCACCGCTGGTGTGCCGAAACGGTCTCAGGATACTTCGCCGTTTGGTTCGGCATCTTCTGCCAGCTTGCTGCACTGGGCCTCCACACGGCCATGCAGGCGGGCCTGGATACCGCTTGAGCCTGTCAGGCGGGTGGAGCTAATTGACACTGAACTAGACTAGGTTCCTAGTTGGTATGAAGTAGCCCTTCAAGGGGACCCTTCTTCACCCTACTTCTGGGTCTCTTAAAGGGGACCTTGTTCAGAGGGTTTATATATTTTAAGTATTTTAATTATTTGATTATTTTGATTTTTTATCTATTTTAATTATTCTATATATTATCTCAAGGGTCACCCGATTCCGAACTCCGAAAAGTAGCTCAAGATCTGGGACCGACGGCCTGATGCCTTAACCCCAGAAGACTGGTCGAGCACGCATCTTAGGGGGTACTTAGAAATATTTTTTAAATTTTTGGTTATTATAATCCCTCAGAAACAGCTAGATATATACTTTTTGCTAGGGTTCTAAGTTCAGTATAGGCATGAGAGACCCTAAACGCCCTGATTGTAAGCCCAAGCCCTCTACGTAAACCCTTCATCCAACTATCCTGAAGTTAAAACCCCGATTACCTCTCGACTCTCTCACCCAACGGGTCCTATGCACTGTTGTGGACGATATTTCCCTAAAGTAGAACTCCTTATATACTAGGACCCAGAGGAAGCCCTTATTCCCTTTTTTGGGGTTCAGGTTCCCTTATAAACCCCCCTTGAACCAAAAAGGGCACCCTTTTTATTACCAGGTTACTCCTGGGTCTAGTATATGTATATATATATATATGTATATATCTATATAGAAAGCCTTCATTCTACCGTATAGGTACGTAGGACCCTGGGGTAACACTGCCTTATCGTACCTTACAAGGCCTAAACGGCACCTGGGTAGCAGAAAGTCTCCGTGAATCGAGTCTGGGCCACGGACTCTTGCCCTACACTATAGAACCCTACTATAGATCCCTTATAGACCCCCTTATTTAAGGAACCCTTAGAAAGGAACCCTATTCTAATTATCAAGGTCCCTACAGTATTGTATTGGATCTTAGGGCATGAGTTTTCAGCGTATCTTCTCTGTGCCTGTACATCCCAAAAACCACAACCTGATCAAGATTCCAAATCCCTCCCAACCCCAAATCATAAAGCCCTATAAAGTCCCGAAGCCCCATAAAGCCAAGCCCCAAACCCCTAAACCCTAAACCGCCTTGAACCCTATAACCCCTAAACCGTAAAAAACAATAATAATAGTAATAATAATAATAATAGTAATAATAATAATAATATTTATAATAGTAATTTTAATAATAATTCATAATAAATAATAATAATAGTAATAATAATAATAATATTAATAATGTTAATAATATTAATAATATTAATATTAATAATAATAATATTAATATAATGAAATATAATATAATATAATATAATATAATATGATATAATATATTATAATATAATATAATATAATATAATATAATAACAACATAGTAATAATGGGATAATATGATAATATGATAATGTAATAATATATTAATATAATAATACAAGAATATACTAATATAATAATGTAATAATATCACAATATAATAATATAATAATAAAATATTGTAATAATATGACAATGTAATAATATAACAATATAATAATGTAATAATATAACAATATAATAAGAAAAGCAGAGCTGGAGGTGCGCGGCGAGGAGTCGGAGGATCAAAAGTTCTACAAGGAGAGCGGCTTTGGCATCGAAGAGCTCAGGTTTTTGGTGTTCGATAAGGGTTTCTATAAGCGGTCCTCGTAAGGGTTTAGGGATTTAGGGAGGTTCTATCAGGTGTCCGAGTAAGGGTCTATAAGGATTCTATGAGGGTTTTCTAGCGGTTCTATGCGGGATAAGGGTCGGAGATGGGGGATGGTACTGTTGTGATGGCCAAAAAATCTTGATTAAAGCCCCTGATTGACAGACAGTGCACCCCCCGATCTGGACTTAGAATTCGGGATGAAAGTGTGGGACTTCGGCATTTTCAAGTTGATAAGATTCAGGGTGTAGGGTTCAAGCGGGCTCAGGTTCAGGGGTCTGAAACTCAAAGTTCAGTTCAGGGCAAAACGCAGAAACATGTTGATAGGAGGGTCAGGCCTCTTGACTTCTCCGTCGGTTCAAAAACCTTATCATAGGGACTTTTAGAGTCTTAGAGGGGCAGGGGTGAGGAGGGTAGGGGACTATAATTCCCTAAATGAGCCTTATTAAGTCCTTATTGTAGGTATTAAGGCCCCCGATCTTCCCCCTCCCCCCTAGCCCCCCCCTGCCCTTATGAACCTTACGATGGACCTTCCAGCTGCTCCCTATCATAGCCTCACCATCGATGTCTCAGCATCATGCGAACTCGATGAACGGCACTTTAGAAGCCTAGGCAATTACCTACATTATCCCTTGGGGCCCCTTATTCTAATGATACTATAAAGAATCTTTGAACCCTATTCTAATTATTAAGGCCCCTGCAGTCTCTTGAAGTCCCTCTGCGCGTCGCAGGAGTTACTCAAAGAGCAGCAGCAGTATGGAGCCGTGGAGGAGCAGATGCAGGGACAGAGCGTCTCCTCAGCGCACCTTTGCCGGAATGGACCCCAAAAGTATGTAGAATAATGGGCTTTCGCAGGTTTCCGACCATTACTTTACCTACTTTGGGGGGTCTGGGTACATGTGAAGTTCTATCACCTCTGCTTCGATTCGATCCGAAGCTTGACTTGTCAAACCCTTTAAGCCCTGAGTCCAATAAACCCGAGAACCTACGAGAAAGGCATGGTTTGCAGAATGGAGTAGGCCTACGATTACAGCATGGTGTGCATGAAGACGTGGTCTGCAAGAAGATGGGTAATGCTCCGAAGCCGAACATCGGAGCTCTCAGCGAACCGCAACGAGCTCGTGGGATGCTCGAGAAGTTTCCGGCATGCGTTACCATGACCGGCTTCAAGGGAGGTGAAGGTGCAGGATAAGAGTAAAACTTACACACAACCCCGTAATCATATCTGCCGAAGTGCGCTGGTTATCGAAGAACCTACAGCAAAACGGATCTGGTTCTTGCCTCCCTGCGACATAAGAATGGCTGTACGTCTTGACGAGAAGGTCGCGTCGACTTGGCAGATTGTACTGATGATTGACCCGATGCAGCTGTGGACCACGGTAGCCTGTGCTCTCCCTCCACACTTCCCTGTCCGCGACTCTTCAATATTCCCATAACATATATACCTGGACCTGGACACGGTCTCTTCAGCCTAAACCCCACCCTAATTCGAAATGAGCGAGTGGCGTGCTCCTTAAGCAGTGGCATCCGTTTGGTCGTTGCCTCGAAGGACTGACCTCTAATCTTCAGTGGTGCTTCGCTTCAAGTTAAGTACAGGCCCAAAGCATGCTAAGAGGGTTTAGGGTTTAGAGGAGCCCCTAGCCTGCTTTGTTACATTTATGGGAACAGAATGTAAACCGTAAATCTTGCACCACCTGCGAGGCACCGCTTCTCCGGCAATGTGATGTCCTTTGGTCGCATTACATGGATGTTCGGGGTGCTTGTGGCCCATTTATACTTCATAACTGTATATAACTTATAATAGTAATTAATAGTAGTGAGAATAAAAATAGTAGTAATAATAATAATGAGAGTAGTGGTAGTAGTAATAATAATATACAATTAAAATCCAGATTATATGTCATTCCGAACCTGCGAGTCGGGTTCAGAGTTGCGGGTTTACGATTTCAAGCGTTTCGGCCTAGGGGTCCTTGGGTTACGATTCCGTGGCTCCAGCGCCTGGAGGCCTGGCTGCCATAAGGAAGGGGGCGGTCGAGTGGTTTACTGTCGAATTACGACAGAAAGGGAACTCCAGAAAGTTGGAATATGGAATGAGGGTATTCTAATTTTTAGGGTTCTATAATGGTTCCTTTAAAGGGATCTATAAGGGATCTTACTATAAAGGGAACTCCAGAAAGTTGGAATATGGTTTCATGGTAGGATCCCCTATAATTTACCTTAAAGGGGTTACGATAATGATATTCCAACTTTCTGGCTTCTACTGTACTACCAGCAGGAGCAAGCAGAACAAGCTAGAACAGTAAGAGTGAAGTTGATTAACAATAGCAGTAACACTATCTGCCACAAGTATTGGTGACGATCACCGGTATGAGAAAGGTGTGCATGTGTACGTGCCAGTTCATTGCCAGAATAATCGATGTAGCGGTTAAGAGTTCCAGTGTTGTATTCGAAAGACTGTCCCCCTAGCCGCCTGGCCCAACACCCAAGACCCAGGCAACCCTAAAGGCATATAAAATCCTATCCAAAAAAGCCAGACTCCGTGGTGCAACCGGGTATTAGCTCTTAGACCACCGCCCTCAACAAACAAACTAGACGAAACCCTACACTACACTCTTTACAAACCTTAAGCACTCATATCTCCCCTGCCACCACCCAAAAGGCATCAGACCCAAACCCTATACCCTAAATCGTAAATCATAGAGTCCAGGGGGAAAAGGAGGGACCCTTAATGGGGACCCCTAGGTATATACCCTTAATATAGCTATTATATACCCATTATTTTGCCCATTATAGGGTAGGGGTCTCCAGTAAGGGTCCCTCCTTTTCCCCTTTGATAGAGGAGCTTCGCACAGACGGACCCTGGCCATCCAGCTCCGCCGGCCCCAAGTTCTGTCCTGGCTGTGGGGCAGGCGTCGGCTTTGGCAAGGAATTCTGATGGGGGTTTAGGGTCTAGGGTTTGGGTTTAGGGGTTAGGGTTTCGAGGCTTTGGTCAGCATTTCTCTTTGGGCTTTCTAGGGACTCAATAGCTTCGCTTGTGAAAAGGATGGTTCCACATGTTCAGCTGTGTTTGACTAGCGGCCGTACTGCCTGCGGTGATGAGGGTTGCTGGGGGTTGCTGGTCGTGCGAGACACACTGGGACTTTCAGGAGACTCACACCACAGCCCGAGAAAGAAATTTTCGGTTCAGGGAGACCGTATTCTGTGACCAGTAGCACTTTTTATCACCTGAAGAGCCCCAGGAGTTTCTGGGAACTTAAGCCCTTAACCCTGAACCCTAAACCCTAACCCCCAAATTTTAAATCCTAAACCCTCAACCCCTAAACCCCTAAACCCTAAAGCAACACTACTAGGAGGAAAAATGCGTTCACAAAAAAAATACCTAAAGCAACGTTTCCTCCCCGAAGCCGCTGCCAGGCTACCGCCCCAATGCCAAGCCTCCCGAGTCCTAGCAAAGAAGGTTTCTCGGGCACGGGCGGCTCATGAGTGTGGGGTTTAGGGGTTTAAGGTTTAAGGGTTTAGCCTTCGGAGTTTAGGGTTTAAGGGTTTAGCCTTTGGAGTTTGGGGATTTAGGGTTTAAGGGTTTAGCCTTTGGAGTTTGGGGTTTAGGGTTTAAAGGGTTTACGGTTTAGAGTTTGGGGTATAGGGTTTCCACTATCCGAAACCGTTCATGATGTTGATTATGCACCTGCTGATGATGATGCTGGTTTTGATGGTTATGCGATGACAAGGGTGATGATAAGCAATGGTGATGATGGCGTGGTGGTGGTGGGGGTGTAAATAGATACTGGTGGTGTTTGGCTGCTCGTGACAATGGGTGCTATTGAAGCTTCATCGTTTTTTTGTTGGTTTTGGTTGATCTGGAGGTTTGTTTGTGGCAAGATGTGGATGCTGAATGCCTGGAGCCTTTTGCTTATGAGTTCGGCCTTCGCTTCCGTGCAATTTGGCAAAGTTTGCCTGCAGATATCCACCCGGCGTTCTGATTTAGAGTTGGGTTTAGGGTTCAGGGGTGTTTGTTTCTGTTCGCTGTTTCCATGCGCACGCTTACTGTCACTTGCGTCTTTCCGGCCTCGTGTCGCAATGCCTTAAACAACTTAAACACTGTAAATTACAATAGTACCAGTACTAAACACCGTGTACTTCTCATTATTAACATACCCTTCACAGTAGGCCTCGTAGTAACCCTTGAACCTTTACAAGGGCCCTACACCCGAAACGGGAAAGCTTGCAAACCCGGAGCATGAGTTGCACAGTGCTGAAGCCTGAAATGTGATTTTTGAGGCCTTAATCATTACCTCTACTGTTTTGGGGTTTCCTTATTCTAATTATAGTATAATGGGCACCAAGGAAACCCTATTCTAAGTTTAAGGCCCTTACAGTATAGTAGCCGTATAGTATCCCTTATGGTAGCCCTTATAGACCCCTCTTTAAGGAACCCTATTCGAACTATGAAGGCCCCTGTAGTGGAAGTTCAGATGTCAGGCTAGAGAGGGTTTCGGATATCGGGCTGAGGTTGCTGATTCAAACCTTACCTTAAAGGGTTCCTTAAGGGGTTCCTTAAAGGGTTCCTTTTAAAGGGTTCTGTCAGGGCTATAGGGGTTTGGGGTCTAGGGATTACTTGGAGGATCATGGGACTTAGTAAGTAATGTTATCAGTACCTTAATTGGGGTTGTACGTAAGTATAAGTATAGTTACCTTAATTATAACCCTAGTTACTAAGTCCCATGGCCCTTTAAGTATTGTGCCTATAGGCTCCATAGTAGTTCCTTTTTGGGGTTACCTTATAGGATTCAAAATATGAACCCCAAAACGGAACTACTATGGAGCCTATGGGTAGACTCTCCATCTACCCTCTATTAGACAGGGTACAAGGAGGGTCCTGATAAACCTTTTTTTCACCCCGGAAAACCCTATCCTAAATATGAAGCCTGAACCCCGAAGCCTTGACAAACCAGCCCAAATGCGTTAGCCTAAAAAAATATTGCGGGGTTCCTTATTATGATTAGAGTATACCATACCCCCGAACCCTATTCTAACTATTAAGTCCCCTATATTAAGTGCTTGACAAACCAGCGCTCAGCTCATACGGGAGAAGCTTCCAGGCCGCGCTAGCTCTGAAGCCCGAACTGCACAGATGGGGCCTAAAGTCCCAGCCTAGGGGCTAGGGTTTCGGGGTTTAGGGGTGTAGGGTCAAGCCGTACATGCTTTATTGCAAGAGCCTTGAATCCTGAAACTCCAGTATCCCATTGTCAAAGTTTAGGCCCCGAGCATGTTGAGTCCTAATTTTATGAAAGCTTTGGCCCGTGTGGAGCCCTAGGGTGAGGGCCCTAAATCCTAACCCTGAGCCTTAAATCCTCAACCCGACCCGATAAAGATCTGTCTAGCTGCCTGGTGCAGGTCCAGAACAGCCTGTGCCTGGGACGCCTGCATGGTAGTACTTCTCGACCGGCAGGTGTCTCAAGAGTTGGTGTATTTGAGGCAGAATTCAAGGGTTCCCCAAGCTACTGGTAGAAATTGAAAATAGCCTCTTATAAGGCCTTGCAGTGCTTGGAGGTGTTAGCTGTTGTTTACGGGACATGAGACCCTGTTCCGTGTACTATACCTCGGAGGCGCAGGAATGAAGTCGCGAAGCGCGCGTTGTCTGGTGCCTGCGGCAGAGATGTCGCCACCCTGCAAAGAAGCCGCTGTTTTGGGTCGAGAAACCGCAGAAGACGACTTTCTGGTTTTCGGTCAGGAAATTTACCACTCCATTTGCATGCAGGGCCTCTTGGTACTTTATTGGCTCCATCCATGATCTAAGGGCCTTAATAGTTAAGTATAGCGTTTTGGGGGGTTCCTTATCAGAATTACAGTGTAACAAACCCCAAAACCCTATCCTAATTGTTAAGGCGCGTTAGTAGTCTTCCCTGAATCCAAGCCTCTACGAAAAGCCATGGCTTGGTCCGCTTGCGTCCAACAAGCTTGCTTCCAACAAATGCAAGCCCGTCCTGCAGCCTTCTGCCATATGCGCAGACTTTTATACCATATTGTAATATGTGGGGGCTTAAGCCGGTAGTAAAATGCAGTATATTGTATCATGTGTGCGTCAACGGTAGTTCGTTGTTTACGTGCCCTTTTCCATTTCACAACTTTGCAGCGCTCCGCTGGTCTGGAGGCTGACTACCGCAGACGCTCTGCTCACATCTCTTCAGCGTAGGAAGCGTTTCTTCTCCATGTAGTCCGGCCGAGCGAAGTGACCATCGTGCAGTCGAGGACCACCGGTTGCATGATGTCAAGAACCCGACAAGATCCCAATGTAGTGCTGCAATAAGAAACAGACCACGAATCCGAACTACGATGAAACCCTGCACCCTAAATCCCATAACCTTCATGGAGTGTAAGACCCTCACTTGGCCAGGTTTAAAAGTTGAAAATGTAGGCCGCTTCTTCAGCATGTGGCTTGTATGTCGTGAATGTGTGAAGCCCTGGCAACGAAGCCAACAAACCGATCACAGGAGGGTCGGCGGCGATGTCCGTGAGCGATGGAACCCTCATGTTGTTTACTCTGGTTGGCATTCCTTTGGCCCGGGGCTTATTGCAGGCTTCTTGCTGCCTCTGATCACTATGTTATGTTGCTCCTGGTGAGGCTGGCCAAGAAGATAAGGTAGCGGGGTGTGATGCGCATAATGATGATGGTGATGGTGATGAGGAGGAGCAGGAGGAGGCTGACCATTGTGCAGATAGTAGTTTAGATGAGAGGTGTGGCGCTATCCTCGTTCATGACAATGGTTTGGGAGAAAGCAGAATGTTCTCTGCAGTACAGCACATTCGTCGCTGGTCATGCTTGCAGTTGTTCTGTTCAATCAGGCTCGACAGAGTGAAATGCTACTCGTCCCGGAAGATGGGGGCATCAACGGTGACCAGCAGCCAATCACACCAAGGTTCTGACGATGCTGGCATTCTTTGTGGCAGGCCGATTTGGCGCGGAGGTCGGCAGGGTCTGAAGTCTGCTAGCGCTTGACGAATACGGCTTTGAATAACAAACGTGTTCCGCCTTGTGAATCTACCCAAGGATGGGAAGCCGCCCTTGAAAACAAGTCACGCCTGCAGTGGTGGCTATAACAGAACTACAGAATTCTGCCACTTTGTTCATCCGGGTATTGCTGGATTCTGGTGAACTGATCCGAACAGATATGTCAATACCAACTTACCCTAGGACTGCGGGGGTGCTTTGCCCTGATGTTCAGTACATTCTCGCAAATTCGCGAATGCTAACCTAGTGAGCACTTTATGATGACCATCAGCCTCGTCATCACTGTCATCATCACCGTCATCATCATCATCATCATCATCATCATCACCGTCATCATCATCATCAGCATCATCATCATCATCGTCATCATCATCATCATCATCATGAACAACAACAACAACAACATCACCATCATCGTCGTCATCATCGTTGTGACCATCATCGGCATCATCGTGATGATGACCATCTCCATGGTTTCATTTATGAGGTGCACTATCGAATAGAGCGTCGTGTCGTTGAGCATGACGATGATAATCACGTCCGTTGGTGACAGCTCAGTGCCCATACTTTGGGAGGGAATCCGGAAAGACAGGACGAGTGATGCTCAGGTTCGCGGCATCGGATGTAGGGTTGAAGTTTTGTGCTGCTTCAGGGCTGATCTTATCAAGCCTTGCAAAAGCCTATCTTCTTGAGGATAAACCTCTCCATTCTCAGCAGCGGCCGCCACCGCCCAGCACTCAGCTGTCTGACTGATCCGGCTTGGTGATTTGTAGCGTCAGTGCTGATTGGCGAGGTGTTATTCCGAGGGTGTCGTTGCCTCGTGTGGGGCTCATGATCCCGTATAGCAGCGTCTCTCCCTTACTGCTTGCCCCCCTCCTTCCCTCGTTTATCTCTCTCTTGCCCTCTGCACATACGTGTAAGGACGTTCTTGCATATGCATCTCTATATATATATATATATATATATATATCATATATGTATATGTGCGTGTGTCTGTGTGTGTGCGTTTAAAACCTGTATACATGCACACACACACACACACAGAGAGCATATGTTGAGCAGTAAGTTTTCCCATCCTCAAGCCTGGCGCACTGGTTTCTGCCCATGAACGCTTGTAAAGTTTTTATCGACCCAGCATTATCAGCTTCTTCATCTTCGTGGCGTCCTACGGTTGATGATATAAATCCTGCATTACCCATAAAAGGATTATACCACAATTCCCATAGTTTAGGGTCCTTTAAGGTAATGCAGGATTTATATCCTCAACAGTGCTACCCTTGAGCCTTCAAGTGTGCGGCTGATGCAGGGAGGGTTCGAGCCTTGATGTGTAGTTTAAAATGTAGAGTAGGCCTTGTCCAGTACGATTCACGTTGCCGGATGTAAGGTTTTAGGGTTTAGGGTTTAAGGGTTTAAGGCTAAGGGTTTAGGGTTTAGGGTTTTAGGGTTTAGGGTTTTAGTGTGTAGGGTTTAGGGTTTTAGGGTTTACATAGGGTTTAGGGTTTTAGTGTTTAGGGTCTAGGGTTTTTAGGGTGTTCGTGCTTGCTTCGTTTCCACTTAACACCAGGCAGGTATCCAGCCCAAGACTTCCAAAACCAATGCGAAACCTCCAAGCTTCACCCTACCTGCCAAAACCCGCAGCCCAGAGTAAAGTAAGCCTCAATAGTCTTGACCCCGATATCCTAGCATGAACCTTAAACCCTAAGCCCTAAACCCAAGCCCAACGATCCAAACCCTGTATAGCCTTTCTAGACTAGAAGCCCAAACGCTTCAGACCAAAATCCGTATAGTAACACCAATAACCCTAAACTCCAAAATTCCTTTAATCCCCACCCTAAACCTCAAAAGCCTAAACCCCCCCGGAGCCAATTCCTCTGAAACTTTCGCCAGAAAGCCTTTCTTTCAGCGAAAGTCTGAAGCCCATTCCGTAAAGCTTCCCAAAGGGCCCTAGGTACCTACATAGTAGAAAATGGGGTTTCTATGGTAGGACACTCTATTATGGTTCGGGTGGTGCTCTGGAAGATATGTTTGCCAGTGTATTTTGAAGAACCACAGGCCCCCTTGACTTTGTTTTCTAGTATATGGGAGTTTCCGAAAACTAGGGGTACCTTATTTTGGGGCCCCTATACTAAGGATCCTACTATTTAGGGTACCATCTTAGGGTCCCCTATTTTCCGAAACTCCCATATATAGAATCCTATAAGGTAATTTAAGGTAATCCCAAAAAGGAACTACTATGGAGCCTTAGGGTCCCCTATTTTCGGAAACTCCCATATAATGTGCAGGGCTTACCAGCCGGGGATCGGCTGGGCACACAAAGGAGTTCGACAACGCAACGAAACCCTAGGTTTTTTGTGACTATAGTTGACCATCACGTGCTAAGTATTTTTAGAGTATATTATATGGTACTGTGTGTTACAGTACATTATGGTATAATGGTGTGCATTATACATAGTAAATAGAATACTTTGGGGAATCCACTCCTTCTTCAAAGGATCCAGGCGCAGGCAAAGTATCGGAGCTCGCCGTGGGCCCAGCGGGAGCTCCGGAAAAGAGAGAGTTTTGCGGGATTCGGGCTTGGGGGCTTTGGGGTTTCGAGCTGTTAAGTTTAGTTAACCCTAAACCTTAAACCCTAAACCCTTAAAAAAAAAACCTAAACCCTACTGTAGTGTTTGTATAGGAATTCTGGGTTTTCAGGGTTTAGTTTTGTTGGGTTGCTGGGCTTCCGGCTGTTCGGGCTAGTGGGGGTTATTGGGGCTGTAGGGTCTGGGAGGTGGTCGTTGAGGTTTGCGGAGTTTAGAGTTTAGGCTTCAGGGCCTTTTAGGGTTTGAGTCTAGGACTAGGAGTTTTGGCAATAAACATATTGGGGAAAAATACCTTTTCCCCAATATGTTTAGGTTTTACGGTTTGAGTCTAGGACTGGGAGTTTTGGAAATGTTCTCAGAGCTTGTATGACAACCCTAAACCCTAAACCCTGGCTAGTATGACACCCATTGCTGCAGCAGCGCCTGCTGGAGAGGATGGAAAAGCAGAGAGACGCAAGGAACATCTCGAAACTGCCTTCAGGAAACCAGCGGGTTGCTGTATGTAATACGGTTGATGATATAGATCCTGCATTACCTTAATAAGGACCCTAAACTATGGGAATTCTGGCATATTCCTTATTATATGTAATACAGGATTTATATCATCAACCGTATGTAAGCATGAGTGATTACCAACGCAACGTCATCCCGTAGGTTCTTTCATGCAAGTATACCGTCATATTCCCCAGAACCCTACATGTGCTCCTACATTAGCAGAGACTTTGCGAAATAGGGCATCCTAGTAGTCGGCTGTTTGCTCTCCCAAGTGTCGCACCGTGTGAATCAAGTCGGCCAGTACTGCCTCTAAGATGCCATATTCCCCTAAATCATGAACCCCCCAAAAGAGAGTTTGAAGCAGGCAGGCAGGCAGGCAGTGCAAGGGGTTTGGGTGGCAGAGACCGGCAACTCTATGGCTGACACCTTGCTGTTTGCAGCTATTTTCCTATTCTCATCTTCAGCCTAAGGGTCCAAAGGACCCAAAAAATAAGGTACTTGGGTTTAGGATAGTAGTTATGTAGGTTACGATTTTGGAGAGTATATGATTATTAGGTACTTCTGTTGATGATATAAATCCTGCATTAGCTTAAGGACCCTAAACTATGGGAATTATGGTATATTCCTCATTATGGGTAATGCAGGATTTATATCATCAACCGTTGGACCCTTAGGGTCATTTCTAATCCGAACAGGGCGTCATCTCTGGTGACCTCAGCGAAATTCGGAGGCCTCACCAGGTGGGATGAAGGTAGGTGGGATTAAGGATCCCTTATATAAGGACTCTTATTTGGGAATACCCCACCTACCTTCATCCTACCTTTTGAGGCCCCCGAGAAATGAGAATGGTTGAGGTTTTAGCGAACCAACCCATAACCCCCCAAAGTCCGAAACCCCAACCGCTTTGTAAAGCAGGGGCTCTAATAATAATAATAATAATAATAATTAGAATAGGCCTTTGGGGGATTTTTTGCTGTAATCATAATACGGAGCCCGCAGAAACCTATTCTAATCATTAAGGCCTCTTCATTCTAGTACCCTACTATAGATCCCTTGTACTAACCCTTGTCTATTAAGAACCCCAAACCGCTACAGTAAAACCCTCATAGCAACTCTTAAAGGAACCCTTATAGATCTTAAAGGAAGCCTTATCGATCCTAAAGGAACCCTTATAGATCGCTTCAAAGGAGCCCTTCTAGGTTCCCGCATTAGTCCTTGAGCTTCTGTGTCTGCCAGGCCTCCCTCCCAGCTGTCCATCCGCCAGAGTTTCCCGGGCCCGTATTTTGGCAGCAGACGGTTTAGGGTTTAGGGGTTTAGGGTTTAGGGGTTTAAGGTTTAGGGTTTAGGTATTACCTATGTGGGCGGTTGTCAAAATTCATGGTCCCTTTATGGTCCCTAACATAGTGCGGCACCTAATACTATTTAGGGTACCCAAAAAGGGGCCCTAATTTTGACAACTACCCACATGGGAGTTTCCGAAAATGAGGGAGTACCTTATTTTGGGGTCCTTATAATAAGGATCCTACTAATTGGGGGACATGGTGGTAGACAGATAGCAGCAGGACTCGAGTAACAATTGTACTGTCACCAGCGCTTTTGGGAGGCAGCAACATCGCAGCTTCCGTCAGTAGTCGAGAAGGTACTGGTTCTGCTTGCGGTAGTGATTGGTGTTCTGCATGGCCTAGCTCCACCATGTGCCAGTTTCCGGCTGTGGCGGTTTATTGCGATGCAGATATCCTCTCGACGCCAAAAGCACCTGGTGTGCAGTCACGTTGTTCACTGGGCCGTCAGCGCGTCTTTCAATGACGTCATGAAGAACTTGGCCCTTGCCTTCGGACTCCGGACAGTGGCTGCGTTCCGAAGCCAGAGAGAAGATGAGGCTAATTACTTTGGAAGTGTCAGCCGTTGCGCAGTGCTTGTTGCAAGGGTCGAAGGGTGATGCCAGCATCGCTATGCTGTCTTGTACATGTCTGCCAGTACACTGACAGCACGCAGCTAGGCAGACAACGCAGGCAGTGCATAAGGAACCGCTCTTTGAGCATGCTTGCATGCACCGTGATTCCAGCGGGCCGTTTCGCTGCAACAGAAGCCTTAAGTGGCCATAAGATTCTGCAAAGGCTGCTGTGGTGTTTGGTGTTTTGCATGGCCTAGCTCCACCATGTGCCAGTTTCCGGCTGTGGTGGTTTATTGCGGTGCAGATATCCTCTCGACGCCAAAAGCACCTGGTGTGCAGTCACGTTGTTCACTGGGCCGTCAGTGCGTCTTTCAATGGCGGCATGAAGAACTTGGCCCTTGCCTTCGGACTCCGGACAGTGGCTGCGTTACGAAGCCAGAGAGAAGATGAGGCTACTTTGGAAGTGTCAGCCGTTGCGCAGTGCTTGTTGCAAGGGTCGAAGGGTGATGCCAGCATCGCTATGCTGTCTTGTACATGTCTGCCAGTACACTGACAGCACGCAGCTAGGCAGACAACGCAGGCAGTGCATAAGGAACCGCTCTTTGAGCATGCTTGCATGCACCGTGATTCCAGCGGGCCGTTTCGCTGCAACAGAAGCCTTAAGTGGCCATAAGATTCTGCATATGCTGCTGTGGTGTTTGGTGTTTTGCATGGCCTAGCTCCACCATGTGCCAGTTTTCGGCTGTGGCGGTTTATTGCGATGCAGATATCCTCTCGACGCCAAAAGCACCTGGTGTGCAGTCACGTTGTTCACTGGGCCGTCAGTGCGTCTTGCAATGACGGCATGAAGAACTTGGCCCTTGCCTTCGGACTCCGGACAGTGGCTGGGTTCCGAAGCCAGAGAGAAGATGAGGCTACTTTGGAAGTGTCAGCCGTTGCGCAGTGCCTGCTGCAAGGGTCGAAGGGTGATGCCAGCATCGCTATGCTGTCTTGTACATGTCTGCCAGTACACTGACAGCACGCAGCTAGGCAGACAACGCAGGCAGTGCATAAGGAACCGCTCTTTGAGCATGCTTGCATGCACCGTGATTCCAGCGGGCCGTTTCGCTGCAACAGAAGCCTTCATTGGCCAAAAGATTCTGCATTTGCTGCTGTGGTGTTTGGTGTTCTGCATGGCCTAGCTCCACCATGTGCCAGTTTCCGGCTGTGGCGGTTTATTGCGATGCAGATATCCTCTCGACGCCAAAAGCACCTGGTGTGCAGTCACGTTGTTCACTGGGCCGTCAGCGCGTCTTTCAATGACGGCATGAAGAACTTGGCCCTTGCCTTCGGACTCCGGACAGTGGCTGCGTTACGAAGCCAGAGAGAAGATGAGGCTACTTTGGAAGTGTCAGCCTTTGCGCAGTGCCTGTTGCAAGGGTCGAAGGGTGATGCCAGCATCGCTATGCTGTCTTGTACATGTCAGCCAGTACACTGACAGCACGCAGCTAGGCAGACAACGCAGGCAGTGCATAAGGAACCGCTCTTTGAGCATGCTTGCATGCACCGTGATTCCAGCGGGCCGTTTCGCTGCAACAGAAGCCTTAAGTGGCCAGAAGATTCTGCATTTGCTGCTGTGGTGTTTGGTGTTCTGCATGGCCTAGCTCCACCAAAGCCATGTCCCCGGCGTCCTGCTCGACTAAGGCGCGGATCCACCGGAGGAGGCTCTTGATCAAACAAGCTACCCATAGGCTCCATAGTAGTTCCTTTTTGGGATTACGTTATAGAGTTCTAAGTATGAACCCCAAAAAGGAACTGCTATGGAGCCTGTGGGTAATAATGTTCCAGAGATTATTATACACAGGGATGCCTAAAGTACGTTTCAGGGATTTCTAGTACTAACGGGACCTTGAGGACTCTTCTTTTATTTTGTAAGCTTGAGGGGACCGTAGGGAAGATTCTTACATAATGTAGGGGCTCCGGGTTTAGATAGATAAGGTTTCAGGGAGTGCTCTAGGGTGAAGGGAAGGTACTAATATGAGATTCGAGGTTCAGGGATTACAGGGTTTTCGGGCTTGTAGGAGTATTTGATTTCGAGTTGAAGGTTCAGACAGGGAGGGAAAAGTAGCGCGTAGGGACAATCATGAGGTTCAGGATCCGTTCCATTCCCCCCCTGCGAAGGTTGTTTTGGGTTTAGGGGTTCAGATGGTTCAGGGGATTTACGGTTTAGGGCTTAAGGCTTAGGTTTCCGACATACAACCGTGTGGCTGGGACGGAGGCTGGGAGTTTACATCATCTTCGGGTTTCGGCTTTGGGGTTTGGAGGCCTTTTCCACTCGGAGCTGTGCTACCCTCATGCGATCTACAGCATCTACTCCAGCACCCCAGCCGCAACACCAAAATCGAAGGGTCTGAGCATACAAATAAGAGCGCATTCCCAAATCCAAAACCCAAAACCTTCACTCCCAAGCCCAAAACCCAACTTAAAGGGTCATGGGACTGAGTAACTAGGGTTATACAATGAAGGTAACCATACTTATATCTATTTATAACCCCAAGTAAGGTACTTATAACCATATATAACAAGTCCCATAATCCTCCAAGTATCCCCCAAACCCCAAAACTCGAAACCCGCCGAAACGCCAAACTCCAGGCTACCCCAACGGTTCAGCGCCCCCAACGCTCCCGGTGCTCTCGCGCCCGGGAACTGCGTCGGGTAGCTTGGTTCAGGGTGGTTTGGGGTTCGGGTTTTGAGGGGTAGTTATGGTTCAAGCTGAGGGTGGTTTGGCCTAGTGGTGCAACAACTGAAACCCCATGCAATGTCAACAGGTGTGTGTGTGTGTATATATATATATAGTGTATCCACACTGCTCACACAGACACTTAATATACGTATGTATGTATATACGCATGTATGTATGTATGCATGTCTGCATGTACGTATGTATGCATGGATGTAGGTATGCATGTACATGTATACATACGCATATCTTTAGTCAATGTTTATCTTTTGATGAATGTTTATGTATATGCGATAACACTAATAGTGCAATGCATCAGACAAGAAAGCAATGGCCAACCACTCTAACCGCTTAGCCCGTGATCTTGAACAGCCGCCTTGAGCCGCCCAGTTACCTAGTTGGTTACTAGGTTATGGGTTTACACGATATGGTTTGAGGGACAGTAGCCCACCTAACAAGCCCTCATAAACCCTCTCTGAATGTTTCAACCCCTGAAGCCTCAAACTTTAAATCCTCAACCCTCAGCCTTAGTAGACATCAAACCCTAGCCCCCGGTAGCTGGGGTCGTAGCCATAAACCCTACACTCAACCCAGGGTTCCTTGAGGCTAGTAGCTGGATCTTGGTCGTCCTATGGGCAACGGGACGAGGACTCTTTTGGGTTCAGGGCTTAAGACAAGGGCCGTAATAATCACCTAATTATACTATGCTGGGGGTGCCTCATTAGAAGTGTAGTGTAACATTACCCCTCACCCTATTCTAATTTTTAAGGCCCCTACAGCAGGTTTTGGGCTTTCTGCGAGTTGAACTTCAGGTTTACAGGTTTGGGGTTTGGAGTTTACATGGTGCAAAGAATGGGTTGCAGGGTTGAGGGCTTCGGATATGGGTTTCTGGGTCTGCAGTGTAGGGCTCAGGCCTGAGGGTCACTATGCTACGGCCACAGAGTGAATACAGAAAGTACAAGCGAGCCGGTAGGTTGGGCCAGCACTGCAACTCCTTGTCCCTGAATTGCCTGCAACGTGTTGTTGTTCTCCGAATGATCCTACTGCCTACACCCGAAGCTGTCTATCCTCTAGATGCCAAAATCCTACAGTACGAAACACAAGACGTATGTCGTAAGCCTCTCCGCAGACCCGAAAACCTTTTTCAACAGAAGCCTTACTAACCCTACAGCAAGCCCAAAAGTCCAATAAGACCCTCGAGTGCTCATCCTGCAAGCTTAAATTCCAAAGCTGGCCCTCATTTGCCAATGTGCCTTTTTGAGAGCTGTATGATAAGGAACATTGCTCGAGCCCATCTGGTAATAAGCTGACACTCCAGACCCCCAAGCCCGAAACCTTCAACCGGACTGCTAGGAGACGCATCAGTCACCTCTCACCATGGCCCTGTTTGCGACGGGCTTAGACTGGCCAGCTTTTGTTTGTTTATTTGGGCCTTTAGGATGCGGGGTTTTGTGGCGGTAGGGGGTTTAGGGTTTAGGCTTCCGGCAATTATGATGTGTTGCTTGGGGTTTGGGGTTGCAGTTTTTCGGGGGCCCCAGTGTTGGAAGGTTTGTGGCTCCAGGGTTGATGTTTTTTTGGGCTTTAGGGCCTCTCAGGGTTTTAAGGCTTTAGGGCTTTGGGTTTGACGGGGGGGTTGTAGGTGTTGTTTGTGTTGCTTTTCGGCTTTGGAGTTTCGAGTAGTTGGTTGCAGGCTTCGGCTTCTGACTTGTCGTGGAGAATTTCGTGCCAGGGGCCGTGTGGGAGCTTGGCTTTCTGGGCGGTGTTCGAGATTGCAGTGTTCAGTTGTGAGTTGGGTGCCTATGTCGTACCACGCCTTGCTTCTGCTATTATTAAATTACCCATAGGCCCCATAGTAGTTCCTTTTGGTGATTTCCTTATAGGATTCTAAATATGAACCCCCACAAGGAACTACTATGGGACCTATGGGTATCGCTATTCAACCATTACCTACTCATCCCGACTCCCCGAGAACTAATTCCGAAGCTCTAAATCCGAGCAGGGTTCAGGGTAAATCTGGGTTTAGGGTTTATGAAGGTTTTGGGTGTAGGAGTTTAGGTTTTAGGTGTTTATGAGGGTTTCGGGTTTAGGAGTTTAGGGTTTAGAGGTTTATATATGAGGGTTTTGGTTTTCGGAGTTGAGGGTTTAGGGGTTGATGAGGGTTTTGGGTTTTAGGGTTTAGGAGGTTGAGATGCACTACTCAGAGGCAAGTTGCTTTTGAAGTGCACCCTGCGGCAGGTCAAGAATCCACAGGGTGTCTCTGTGCGATTGGACGGCCCTGCACCTAGCTGCCAGGTATCAGTCGCTTGTTTGTAAGTGTAATAACCATAGTAGTAGCCTTGACGATGACGGAGCTTTGAAAGGGCAAGACTTGTGCTGTACGAGCGAAGAATCATCATCGTAGCCATGCGTAATAACGAAATCGCTGGCAGTTGGGAAAGAAGGCAACATATCACAATCAAACGTCGAGTTGCAGGTTTTGCAGACTGGTTGCGCTATGCTGAGGGACCGTTCGTTGCAGGTACTTTACCCTCAGCACCCACAGCTATGCCAGCTACGCCTTTGATAAGAGCGACGCTGCACGAGTTGCTTTGTTCGACGTTGCACTCTTTCAAGGCCACGTCTGTCGTTTCGCACTCCTTTCAGCCGCCTTCGTTCTTACTTACTCTATTCTGCAAAGGGTGCAAACACAGCCTTGTCGATTTTGCAGTTCGCCAGGCCGCATCGCATGCAAACTTGTCCAGCATGTCGTCATGCCAACAATCTGCATCAGAGTTACATGCGGCATGTGATAGGTAGGAGCTGGGAATGCGTGATCCATACTGAGGCACGCTGTCCACGAAACCCGAGAACAGGACTGTGTCAGGGCTTCTATAGGTGCGCCTAGCTGTAGCTTAGTTGAATTAGTATACTATACACTTTGGGGGGATAATATGACTTCCATAAGGACTGAAAGTTTAAGCATTCTGGTGTTTGTAGCTCAACAACCGACGTAGGGTGGAATTTCGGCACATAAAGTTTTCGTTGCATCAGCCTTTGGGCGAAATAGTGGACATATGTGAGTCTTGGTTCAGTTTGCAACCCCAAAACCCTAAACCCTAATCCCTAGCCCGTAAACCCTACAATACCTTACGAGCCCTATAAACCCAGATCCTAAGCCCTACAAACCTAAACCCCTCGACCCGAAATCCAATCTACATCCTAGCCTAAGCGTGGCAGCTCCTGAAAACTTTTTGTGGACCCTGAACACGAAACCCTTAAGCCCTACACCCCCACGAAAGTCTTTAAACCCTAAGGCGGTTACGTTGGTTTTCGCAGTCAGAGCTCTCCCTACATCTCCCGCAAAAGGACGATCAACGTCATGCGGGTAAAGGACGGCAGTGCCACTTAGCTCGGCCAAGCTTTGGGATGTAGACCAGTTGACGTTTACCGCTGCTTGTAATCAAGAAGTCTGTCGTTCACAGAATCTTCCGCCTCTTTCTGAAACGGCTTGCGTCCGGTGCATGGTCCTACAACTTCGGAACATTGCAAGCAGTCCTTGGGCATCAACATGCACTTGGGTTCTTCACTCGATAAGATTACGAAGCCGAAGGCCTGCAGGGCCTGAAGTTTTGTCAAGCGACAGGAGAAGGGTAGCCGTTCTGAGAGGGCTTGTGGTTAGTCCTCGCCTCAACTTCGGCAGTAGTTACACCCTACCTATAGTCTCCATTGTAGTTCCTTTTTGGGTTTAACCATATTTATAACTATGGAGGATCCTATCAGATTTCCCAAAAATGAACTACAACGGAGACTGTAGGTAGACTCCAAGGAAAGCTAGGGTATAGATTCAACGTTGACTCCGCGAGACTGCTTGCAAGCGAACCCCTCAGGTCATCCTGACTGTGCGGGTTGCAGAGGGCAGCGACTCCTCCACAATCGAGGTCGCTGTACCTTCCATCGACGGCAAGGCAGTTGGGGTTCATCCAAGGGTAAAAGGAGGGACCCTTAATAAGGCCCCCTAGGTATATACCCTTAATAACCTTAATATAGCTACTATATACCCTTTATATAGCCCATTATAGGGTAGGGGTCCCCATTAAGGGTCCCTCCTTTTCCACTTTGAGGTTCAGGATGTGTAACTCTAACAGTGGCAGGCTTTCCCTTCGTTTCAGTCCTCGAACCTAAACTGCCCTAAGCCGATTTCGGGAAGTCGGGAATCCGGAATGCGAGATTCCTGATATGTCCTGCCAGCATTTTCGATGTCGTGTCACCCCAAGCTAAAAACAGCCGCAACCGCAGATTGAGTACCCTTAATTCCGTACTCTTCCGCTCCAGGGACAGAAACCAGAGATCGAACCGCCGCAAACAAATCTCACAGTAGCTCCGATACACCGGACAGAGACTTAACGTGTCAGCTCCGCCACTCACACCGACTAAAGCATACGGCCTCAACAAGCACGAAACTCTTATACTGATCCAGGCTCTTATCATCTGAATGCTTTGCCAAGCCGTGTCCGCTTGCGAATGTCCTGCGACATCTCTATCGGTGCAGTGCAGCGCGCTACGTGGCAGCGGCATAGTATGGTCTGGTGTCGCGTGGTGTGGCGAGGTATCCTACCTACTTTCCGTACACACATACAATCCACAGGGCCCTAAGTCCCGAATTCTACAGCCCCATAGGGGAGCTCATGATGTAGGGGCCTGAATAATTAGATAAGAGGGTTTGGGGGGATATTATACACCCCCCAAAACCCTATTCTAATTATTAAGGCGCTGACACTGCCCTCATGCCCTCAGCTTCATCATCCGCAGGCTGAGTCTATTGCGATGTTGGACACAAGGGAAACTCTGCTGCCGGAGACTTGAGCCGGGTGGAGGGTTTAGGGTTGAGGGTTGAATTTCAGGGTTCAGTGAGCCCTAAATCCCAGCTACTTTGCCCGAAGATATGCAACTAGTTCGTTCTGGCTCCATATCCCATAAAATCACCTACCTCGCCATAAACCCCAAACCCTACACCCCTAAAACCTAAACCCTATAAACCCCAAACCCTGCTGGGGTTCAGGGTTCCGGGTTTAGGGGCACGCGGAGGATCGGGATGGCTGGGGTCAGGTGTATCAGGGTTCCTTAACCTCGAATCTCTGCCTTGTTCTGGATGTTACCTTTTATAGTGAAACCCAAAAAGTTGGAACATGGATTTAGGATGATTAGTGCTGGGATCCCCTATACTTTACCTTTAAGGCCATGAGGATATTGATGTTCCAGCTTTCTGGCTTCTACTGTACTCTGTTAAGGGAAGCATGTCTGCAGATGCACGATGGCATGTCCGGTGCTTGCCACACGTCTTGTTACATGTAACATGTTGTAGCATATTAGTGTGAATCCTCCTGCCGGTTATGATAGGGCAGTGTCCAGTCTTAATGTACTGGACTGACGCAGCTTTTGGGCTTGTGCCATGCATTGTAACGCCTAGTTAATGCACCCACTTATTTTCACAGCCTTTGTCCCGACAGCCCCGCGCCCCGAAAAGCCTTCAATGCCCATACACCCACCCACCCATCCAACTGACCTACTGTAAAAACTGTCTTGCCAAAAATATATGACCAATGCGAAGGAGAATAGCGGCAGCAAGAGTTATCGTCACCATCGTTCGCATCATTGTAATCATCGTCTTGATAAACAAACTCCCTACCTGGAGCCCCAAGACATGAAACCTTTGTAAACTTAAAATGTCTTAAAATCTAAGTCCTGGAACCCTAAACCCTCGGCTCCATAGTAGTTCCTTTTTGGGTTTCATATTTAGAATCCTATAAGGTACTCCCAAAAAGGAACTACTATGGAGCCTTATAGGTAAACCCTAAACCCAGACCCTCAAGATCCTAAGCATCTCCGTGGAGCCGATGTTCTTCCCTGAGCTGTTGGGCCATGGCCAACTCGGCGTCGGCTTGGTATCAAGGCCGCCAGGGACCCGACAGCCTCAACTCTATAGCTTTGGGTTTCAGGGTTTCGGGCTCAGGGTATTTAGGGTTCAAGATTGTTTTTTTGAATTGGGGGTTTGGGGTTTGATGCTACCTGTTTTGAACCCCTGCACGGTCAGGTGGTTTGCAACCTGGATGTTTCGAAAGGGGTTTGGGGCACCCTAAACCCCAAATCAGCATACTTTTTCGATCGGTCATATAGCTTCTAAACCCTAAGCCCGTAACCGTTAAGGACTTATTGACCTGCAGCCGTAGGCATGGACTTTTGAAGTCGGAGTTGTGGGACTTCACGGATGGCCAGAGGCCCTAAACTTAGGGGTACTTAGAAATAGTTTTTAATGTTTGGTTGTTTTAATCCCTAAGAAACAGCTAGAATCTTAATTTTTGCTAGGGTTCTAAGTTCAGTATAGTAAACCCTGTGACATCTCACGTTACTTTGCGCAGTTGATGGCGACGACGCACTCCCCGAGCAGCCTATCACCAAAGACGGGGAGCCAACAGGCGGAGTGACCCATTCCAGGAGTCACGGTTTAAAGGGAACTCCAGAAAGTTGGAATATGGTTTCAGGGTAGGATACCCTATAATTTACCATAAAGGGCTTAGGATAATCATATTATATCATATTCCAACTTTCTGGCTTTTACTTTAGGGGTTTAATATAAGAGCCTGATTAAGAAACCCTGGCCTATAACCTCAAAATCGTAGGCTTCATATAAGCCCTAATAAAGGCCCAAGGTTTCCTAATCAGGTTCCTACATTAGGGTGTGGGAGAACTTCTTTAGAACGTCGTCGTAGTGATCCATCGGGTGATTTTGCAGGCCTTGTCACGACTATACTGCCACGAGCAGCATCATCATCACCACCGTTCGTAGGTGCTCAAGTTGTACATAATCACATGTCAGTATATATATGTATAGATAAAATGCCTATTTATTTGTTTATCTACTTATTTGTTTTTTTATACATACATACACGCACATAAATACATACGTACACAAATACTTGAGGGGTATCTCGTTTTTCGAGCATGTCGTGTAGAATGCCTTTCGCGTACAACCTTCACACTCTTGGCAATTTAGGCTATAAAAACAAGAGTCATAAACTGCTGCATGCGCGGAGATTCAGTGCCGTAGTACCGGGGTGTCAGGATCGGGGGGAAATAATGTCATGGCGCACCAAGCACGGAGGCTCCTATGACTCCACAAAGGAGGGCTTGAAGCATCACCGATTTATTCTAGGTTTTACAGAGTGTATACGCTTCAAGAGCTTCCTGAGCTTTCTTTGTGGGTTTGGGGATTCTGGAGCTTGTAATAAGGGTTCGTATAGGGTTTGAGTTTAGATGTGCGGCCATCATGTCCAAGCCGAATGTTGGCTATTCACTCGTGGACCCAAACCGTTCGACTGCCATAGCGGAGGTTCAGCCTTTGGGCTCATGATGCGAGGTTTAGGCTGCACACTGGCTGTGGGATTTAAGGGCATTAGGATTTCAGGTCTCAGGGGTCACAGTTCCCAAAGCGAAATCGCCAACGCACAGAGCACCTGCGAGCAGCCATCCGAAGGTTCATCCTGCAGAACGAAGAGCGGCGAGCTCTTCGTCGATGACGACTTTCCTGCAGCTGCGTGGCGTTTGACAGCTTCGCTTAGTGGGACGACCTCCTTCGAAAATGGCAAGTAAACTGCACTAATTTCCAGCGCAGGTGTCTCTGCGCACTATACTACTGGACTACTGATTGCAGTGAGGTGCAGTTCAACGGGAAATCATGATCTTCGAATCCAGCATATGGCATATGGTGGTGATGATGATGCCCCGAGGCTGCCACCTCCATCCATGGTCGCGTAGAGGAGGCCCGGCCTGAAAGCCGAAACTTTTCGTAAGCCTGAATGGCTTAACCCTAAACCCCACCTTCAATGTGCGTTTCTGTTCCTTGTAGCTGTTTTGCGATTTAATAATACTGCCAACGGTCAGGAAGGCATGAAATGGCAGGAGCCGCACTGGCAGCCTTTGAATCCCCAGTGGTGGTGGCCTCTGTGGTCTTGTGACGAAAGATGTTGCATCTTAAGAATCGGGTGTTGCAGCCCTACAGTGCTCTATAGCCCCCTACAGTAAGCTCATTCACAACCGGGCGTCGGTGCCCTCAGCCCGCAACAGCCGTAGCAGGGCGCCTCCGACGTGCCGCAGTGCCGCTGCCGCCTGCCGGCACACCGCTCCACAATGCAGAAAGGCGAGACTGAAGGGCATGGAGCTGAAAGTGTTGTTTTGAATGTTGTTATCTTGTTGACTTTTAGGGTGGCCCCATCTAGGAATCTAGGCAGTATCCGTATCCATCCAAACAGTCATACCCATGAGAGCAACTTGGACAGCTGAGCCGCTCACAAGTAGTTTCAGGAAGGCAGCATTTGCAGGCTGAACTGGCCTGGGGGGAGTTTCTAAGGGTTCTAACACATTTTATAGCTAGGGTGTTGGTATTAGGGTTTATATGGTTTAGATTTTTGGAAGTGTGTCATTGCAACATCTGTGTCTTGTTGACTTTCGGCTATCCAGCTGACACTCATCTAGGTATGAACATTATCCCTTATTGCTGAATATAGACCCCTACTCCCCTCAGCCCTAAACCCTAAATCCCAAACCCTTTTCACTTACTGATTGAGTCATGCCCTTATGGCACTCTCCTAGCTCCTGCAGCCGAGCCGCCCGGTGCTCATACGACAGGTTTCGGGTTTAATCTAGAGCAGGGGTTTAGGAAAGTTAATGGTTTTCCTCCTACCCCGCCCTTTCCAGCAAATGCTGCAAGACTGGTTCAAGTCTTCCTTGCTGCATGAACTCGCATGTCCTTAGGAGCTCTGAACCAAACCGTGCCTGTAGGCTCATACCCTGTCCCGTTCTTGGGGTATCTACTTTTCTATATAACAGATCCTAACCATAAACCTAGGTATCCAATGAAAGGGGTCGGGTTTGAGCCACTAGGTAGACTCCAAATCTCTACAATCCAACCCGTGCACTCAAAATTTTACACCGAATCTGTGCTCCTGACTCCAAACCCCCTGTTCGCATCTCTTTACAACACGTAGCTGTTACAAATTGAAGTGTATGTATATATATATATACATGTACAACTAGTTTTTTATTTAATATATATATATATATATGTATCCATATCTACCAAAAAGTCCATCACCCCCGCCCTCACCCCGCCAAAACCAAGCTCGCCATGGCCTTGGCCGCCCGAGCCACGTGGAGCCACGGCCCTGGGCTCCGGGGCCGTCGAGGCCCAGCTAATTTTGTTGTCCTTATTGGGGTGTAGGGGTCTATACCAGGACCCCCCCAATGGCCCTTTACTGGAAGCCTTATGGTCCTTAGTAGTAGGTATTTAGGGTGTATTAGAGGGTCGTTGGGGGGTCTATATAAGTAGTCTATACAGGGCCTATAGGGGTAGGGTTTATTTTGAGGTAGGGGGGTTCGGCTTCTGAGATCTTTCCCTTGTTGATCGCATTCGGCTTCTGTTGAGTCTTTGAGGGGGACGATCTAGCGATTCTGATGTGAGGGGTTCCTGGGATGGCGCGAGTTTGGGTTTTAGGGTTTAGGGTTTAGGGTTAAGGGTTTAGGGTTTAGGGAAGTTTACGGGTTTGGGATTCCGGCTTCGACAGAGTGCTTGCATCATTATCTCCCGGGTTCCACTACACCTTCATCCCGCTGCTGTTCTAGTCGGTCATTATGCAATCCCGAGTTCCAGAGCAATCTTGCCAGGCCCTTGGCGGAAAGGTTTCAAGCCTGCGTCCCTGTCATACCGTTAGTATATTATGGTATACTATATATGCAGTATACTATAGAGTATACTATGCTGTAGTCTACATAGTATACTCTGTTCTGTGGCAGGTATTGTGAGCCGCGCTGCCACAGAGGTGGGATCGTCCTTGCGAGTGGTCGTCCTCAAAAAGTTTTTTATATCAGAGTATGTTAAGTTAAATGATAGGGTATTACAATATATTAGAATATATATGAGTATATTCTAGTATGGTCTGGGACATCATAGGGTATTATTGAACAGGCAGTGGTGGTTAAATGGTTTGCCACTAATAGCAATAGCAGCAGCACATACAAAACACGAGAACCGGAAGCAAACGTAACGAGTGACAGTAACGAGCGTCACAAATGTCAGGGTGAGCTGCAAGTAAGACCAACAGTATTCCGGAAGGTCTCTTTGGTTGGAAGAGTGCAGAGCACCCGTCCTCGGCTGATGATGCCCTCAGGATACAGTCGCCTGAATAGGGGTTTCTACTCACTGGCCATATCTCCCGTTATTCAGGTAACTGGAGCCATGAGAACCACGAGATGACTTACAATCCGAGAGCCCCAAACCCCTAAAGCCCAAACTCTGATGCTGCTTAGTACCTGGTCGATTTCGATGTCCTGTTGCTTTTTTAAAACGTGGTTGCTTGCTATTGGCGGAGTTAGTCGAAGTGCTCGGTTCCGTTTCTCGTGGCGAGAAGCCCAGTTGTTCTGCAGTAGTGGGGATTAGTCGGTGTTAGGTGGTGAATCCCTCTGTCTGTGGCCTCTCGCATAAGGCCTCAGCCATCTTGGCATTCCAACCACATTACCGCGCGGGCGAAGAAGAGGTGTCAAAAAAGAACACGTGCCCTGAACCCCAAAATTCCATGAAACCTTGCACTGGTAAGCCTATATAAACAGCTTGGTGGATACTTGGGTCTTAAAAGTATATACTATACCGTATATATACACCGTTACTTGGACTTGGACTTTTTGGGGTCCCCTGAGAGGTGTCCCTGCCGCTTCCGGAGGGCCTGCGCTTAGCTGGCCAGGCCTCCGTGCGCTGTTGGGGATCCCTACTTAAAGGCTCATGGGACTTAGTAACTAGGGTGATAATGAAGGTAACTATACTTACAATTACTTATGACCCCAATTAATGCACCTATAACCTTACTTACCAAGTCCCATGATCCTCCAATTGTCTATAGTCTCCATTGTAGTTCCATCTTGGGGTTACCTTATAGTATCCTGAATATAGATATGGTTAAACAAGGAACTACAATGAAGACTATAGGTATATGTCCAAGTTTGGGTACAGGGTTTAGCCTGCTTGGGGTTTAGGGTCTAGGGTAGGGATCGAGGTTGGGGTGTAGGGTCTTGGGAACAAGGGCTCTGGGCTGTTGAGTTTTGGAGGCAAGTACTAAGGGCTTTGGGGGTCTGAGTGTTCAGCGGTTAAACGTTCGCCATGGTGCATGAATACCAAGTAGTATTATGCCCTTTGATAGTAATTATACAACTATTATTATCCTAGATTGAAATGACAGGTTGGGAATGTTCTCTGCGTGTAGCCCGAATATTTACAATATTTTTCTGACAGACTGGAGATCCCCTTATACCAGGACCCTGCTGGTACCATCAAATAGGGGCATATGGTCCCCAATAGTGGGTTCTTAGGGTCTAATCGAGGGTAGATGGAGGGTCTAGGTATACAGTTTGATCATGCATTTATCGTTCGACTTAACTCAATGAACTAGGTCATGAGAGCGACTGATTTCCAACATTGCTTCTCAGAGGGGTGGCACCCCTACAAAATCCTCGGACGCATTTGTTTATCATACCCTATAAACCCTCGCAGCCCTAAACCCTATGAAACCCCCTCCCCCGCCAACTTTCAGGCTTGGGGTGTTCGCGGCCGCCCGGTCTTGGCCCTGCACGGCTGGCTGGACAACAGCAACAGCTTCCTACAGCTTCTTGTTTGTGTGTTACAGGTTTTTCGGGTAGGGTTTAGCGGTTCAACTTTCCTGGGCGGATGCCATGGGAGGTTTTGGGGTTTAGGGTTGATGGATCATGGTAGGTGTGCTGTTTTTGGGCTCGGTTCGATCCTCCGGCTACCGGTGGGACAGGTGCGGAGGTCTTAAGACAATGAAGAACTTCGAACCGTCATGACAGTTTGATGTCCTAAACCCTAAACCCTCAACCCTAAACCCCTAAGCCCTAAACCCTAAACCCTAAACCTATCCAGCAGCCCCAGACCCCAAAGCACACAAGACTTCCGTTTTAGGCTCCGTAATTTAAGAAGAATGTCCTACGCTACTTGGCATCCAATATAGTGTTTGGGTTCCCTTAAACCCCTGTTCTTCTTGAGAATTCGCTGCTGAGGATAGCCCCTGAACCCATAAACCCTAAACCACCTAAACCCCGTATTCATTCGGGTGGTTGTCAATATTAGGGTCCCTTGTTGGCTCGTTATTACGTTATTAAGGGTACCCCAAAAGGGACCCTCATTTTGAGAACTACCCATTTAGAGAGTTCGCTGCTGAGGATCGCTCCGCATCTGGCTTCTTTGGGATTTCTCGTCGTGGCGATGGATTGGCCTGGCCACGGCCGATCTGCACACAGGCACCGATTAGTAAATGGATCTATAGGGTTCCTCTTAAGGGGTCTATATGGGTTTAGTTTAGGGTTCGTGTAAAGGGATACTTACCTTTGGTTAGTAGGGAATGGAGGAATGGGGTACAAGTATAACTACTATTACTACCATTCTTCCGTTCCCTACTAGCCAATGGTAAGTTTTGTAGGCTTATACGTATCATCACGCCAGCTAGGATTTCTGTCAGGCAAGACCCCTTCCCTGCTGCAGGCCGCCAGACGAGCAACCTTTGTCGTAGCCCTTATCTTAGTAGCTGATTTTATAAACTTTAAACTTTTTGGGATAACGAAACCTTCTTAAAACTGAAAGTTTAAACTTTTTTGGGCTTATGCACTCGGCAACTATCCTCAAACTTATTTAAAGCCTAGACCCTCTGGGCAAGAAGGTCGCGCGATGCCACCTATGCCGCCACGGAGCGGGTTTCAATAACGTCCTGTGGTTTACTTTAAACTACCAAACCCTACTTTTTTGTGGGTTCTTATTATAACCCTAGTATGGGTTTTATAGGGACCTTACAAAAAAGTAGGTTTTGGTAGGTTCAGGTAGGGCTTAAGGTCCTCGAGGGTGGATTCGGGCTTTGTGCTTTCGGGTCGTCTCAGGGTCTCAGAGACAGGGCTGGTAACTTGGGTGTGAGGTAACGGTTGATGATATAAATCCTGCATTACCCATAATAAGGAATATTCCATAATTCCCATGGTTTTGGGTCCTTAAGGTAATGCAGGATTTATATCATCAACAGTAACCAAGAGGGTCCATATACACTACTCTTATGGAATTAGGTCCCCAAAACCATAATAGTAGTGCATATGGACCCTCTGGGTAACATTCAACAGAGCTATATGAAGCCTTCACTTGAGTGGTCGGTAGCCAATCCTTGACCTTCCCTGTTAGGGAAGAAATCTGTCTTGCAGAAGCGCGAGATACAGTTTCCTGTACCTTCTGGCTACAGGCGCTTTTCTTGGGAAAATATGGGCTCCGATCAGTAGGATCTTTCTTCAGATGCATCCACCGCGCAAAAACACATCCTGGCAATTGAAACGTTTTTATTATCAGCTCCGTTTTGCAGAGAGGACTTACCGTGGTATGCAGCAGAAGCAGCCCGCTGGCTCGGATGGTCCACCTACGGCGTACTAGGCACGGAGTTGGCAGCGCCTAAGACCAGTGAAGCCAGTAGATCAAGACTCTCATCGGGATTGGGGGTTTAATTCTGGTTCAGGGTTCATAGGGATCCCATGGTTATTTAATCGCATGCTTCGTCATCGGGATTGGCGGTTTAAGTATGGTTCAGGGTTCATAGGAATCCCATGGTCATTTAATCGCATACTTCGGACAAGGGTTCCCTTACTTGACCGCTTGGGGAGGTCGGCAGCAACACTCTCGCGCAAATAGCAGGGCCCCTGGATACGGGTGGTTGTCAAAATTAGGGTCCCATTTTGGGTACCCTAAATAATAGGTGCCGTATTATACTAAGGACCCAAAAAGGGACCCTAATTTTGACAGCCACCCTAATTAATACGTTACATTGCAAGTCCGAATTGCAGTTCATTTGCTTGCAGTACTTTGGCACCCTGGGCCCGCCCTGGGCCTACGGCTCCTTACAAAGTTACCATCTGGGAGTTTCCGAAAATAGGGGACCCTAATCTTGTACCCTACATAGTAGGATCCCGATTATAAGGACCCCCAAATAAGATGCCCCTAATTTTGGCAAACTCCCATCTAGAAAACAATAGCACTGCCATTTGTCCATCCTGATCACACTTGGCAGAGAGGCCATTCGATGGGAGCAGCGGCAGCAACCATGCTGGCGGCGAGCCAGTATCCGTTCCACCCTAAGTCCTCCATTTCAGTGGGCTGTGTCACACAATGGCAGAGGTTCCATTATCAGATTCATTTCTGAGTCATTATATGGCTTCGCCTAAAAATGAGCATCATGATCATAAGAACAAACATTTCCTTAATGGTCAGAACGAAGATCTCAGTTCTCTGCATGCGCCTATTCGGACTTCGGGTTCCGGGAGTTGGGTTTCACCAGGCTCCAAGGGGAAAAATGAGGGACCCTTAATTGGGGTCCCCTACCCTATAATGGGCGAAATTATGAGTATATAATAGCTATATTAAGGGTATATACCTAGGGGTCCTTATCCTTTTACTCTTGGAACCAGGCTGTCTGAATGCAGGTCGGAAGACACCCTTACAGCGGCCTGCTGTGTTGAGCCTTGGCTGCCATGTGCTCAACCCGACTTGAAAACGCCAGGGGATGTATATTACTGTTGAAAGAATGCTACAAAATGCGATAGGCTGGAAGGCTTGGTGTTATTCGCATAACACTGCATGGGGCTGTAGTTTCCACCCAGTCGGAACCTCCTGCGCGCTGTTCACTCGGCACTGGCCACAACATGACTACTGGTCATCTCCAACTCATCATCGCCAGCACCGTCTCCGTCGCCGCCATTGCCATGATCATCATCACCAATTGCTGTCCAGTAGTCTTCGCCTCCTCCTCAACCAAATGGCGATGGCCCTAAACCCTAAAACCCCTTTAAGCCCCAAAACCCAAAACCCTATACCCTAAGCCCTAAACCCTAAAAACCCGAACCTGAATGTAAACCTTAAACCTTGCCTAAACTCTAAACCTTAAACCCTAAACCCTAAACTCTAACCTTGAGCCCTGCACCCGTCGTGTCAGCATGGTCTTCAAGACCAAGGAGTTGCTAGGGCCGCTGTCCCGGCCGGTGCCCCTCTCTGCCGAGCAGCTGAAGCAGGCCTTAGAAGGGGTAATATCAGAAAGGGTCCTTAGGGTTCCTTTAAAGGGGTCTATAAGGGTTACTAGAAGGGTACTAGAATATAGGGGCCGGAATGATTACCTATACTATTTTGGAGGTTCCTTGATATAAATATGGTATAATGGGCCCCCAAATCCTATTCTGATTATTAAGGCCGCTATATTAAGGAAGAGGGTTCGGGGTCAAAAATCTGCAGTTTAAGGCTTCAAGACTTTCAGTATTTGCTGTAGATGTAAGTACCACTGACTTCGAGCATGTGCATTCCCAGCACTTGCGCCAATGCGCAGTGTTTTTTTGATGTGTTTTGCTTCTTGCAGGGCTCTACAAGCTGTTTATCGCCGTTGTTTACAACGAACTATGCACATCAAATCTAGCTCTCCCATTGAGTTGCAGGGTAATTAGAGTCTTCTCGTGGTTATTGTTTGTCTCCACTTGCTTGAACCCGCGGAAAGTAGGGACGTTAAGCTTCAGTTCCTCATAATCAAATCTTGGTCCTGGGGCCCAGTGTGGAGTCAATTATCCGCATTATCCTCACTTTGCTTTCACACCCCTAACATATATTCAGACATGTGTAGCAGTCTTGCGTAATGTACAATACCCAGCATGTCATGCCTTTGACCCTTCATGCAAGCGCTTTGTGGTAAGCACCCTGCCATCCAGCTGTGGCTCAGACCCCAGAGACTCCAATACCCCTTAATTAAGGAATATAATATACCTTAAATTCTAGTAGGATCCTTAATATGATTTAAGGAATATCCCTTAATTAAGGAATGTACCTTAACTCATATTAGGGATCCTACTATAATTTAAGGAATATTCCTTAATTAAGGGGTATTGGAGTCTCTGGGACACCCCTCAAAGGCAATGCTGGCCAGAGAAAAGTCCCTTCGAAGGCTGGAGCGAGGCAAGGGGAAGGCCCCTTGGCTGTTGCTTGCTTAGGGCAGCTTACTTGGAGGATCATGGGACTTAGTAAGTAAGGTTATAAGTACCCTAATTGGGGTTATAGGTAATTATAAGTATAGTTACCCTAGTTATAACCCCAGTTACTAAGTCCCCTGACCCTTTAAGTAGGGCTTAGGACAGTTTGGGGTTTAGGGCTTAGGGCTTAGCACAGTTTGGGATTTAGGGGTTTAGGCTTTAGGATTTGCAGCTTGGTTTTGGTTGATGATGGCGCTTTTACCGCTGGTAGCTCGGAACTGTGGCTGGAACTGTTCTCCAAGTTCTTGGCTCAAAGAGGCATGGGTTCAGCATTTGAGGCTGGGAGGGTTCTGTTTTGGCTGCAGGCCAAAGGGTCAGATTGAAGATCTGCGTACGAACTATGTTCTATGACGCAAGCGCGCTACAGCCCAAGCCCCACAACCCACAGATTATGATTATGGCCCGTTGCAAAATGTACATCAGCCTACAAACCCCTGGATGACATCCCAAGCCACGCTGGACTCACACTTACAGGCAACTCGAGGGTAAATTCGGCCCAAGTCACAGACTCACTGTGGCATCAGCCAAACTAGTATCAACATAAATTCCATGGTCATCTTCGCATATTCGAAGCATCCAAGAAGCCCGCTTCCATGAAGCTGTGTGGGTTTTGGATTCAGGCCTTGAGTGAAGCTGAGAATGCGAAAAAACACGTTATGTCTTGACGGGGTTTTGATCAGAAAATTTCACGTAAGCATCAACATGTGCTTCAATTTAGGCTTAGCCTGCTTCGCTTAGAGCGGCCCCGAAGGGGTGAGCAACAGAAGTTCAGAGCACCCGAGGGGTCAATGAACTGGGCAGTTCCTCGAGCGTTTCCTCGAAAGGGTTCTTCCAGTCTTTCTTCAATGGTTCTAGATTATTGAATACACGTTGCCATAGCACGTGTCGTTTGGGTTTGCAGGAGCGCAATAGGTTTCAGTAGGGTCCTTATGCAAAGAGACTTTTGTCGATACCAGGTCTAAACCTTGTCAAGGGGCTTCGCATACCAAAAAGTACCCATCAACCTTCGATCGCTCTCAGGACTACGAGTCTTTCGACGCTTGTCATTCGGCTGCACCTCAAGTGTTGGGCTGGGCCTGTCGGTCTCTGTCAGCTATAGGGCCATAGGTGTTTTCAAAATCTCGTTGTGGAACTTCTTTTGCGGTCCGGCAAGTGCGAGGTTTTAATGCCCATACTAGGTATCTCCAAAAGAGAAAACAGGGCTATGTAGGAATTTTTATGGTTTATTCAAGTACCCTCAAGAGGTGTTTAGGACCCTTCGGAAAAGCCTTTGACGTTCCTCATAGAGCCAGCCTCCCATAGTCCCTGGGCTGAGACTCGTTTCCCAGATGTTCGCAGACTCCACAAACATGAGCCGAGGACGCCTAGTCCTAAGACTGAAATGCGAGGGGCTTTCGTGTGTGCCGGTTACGGTTTCGCATAGTTGTGTTGATGCTCCCTCAACCCTATAAGCTTCGATTTACCTGTTAAGGTTTCGCACAGATTGTTGATGCTCCCTAAACCTAAACCCTAAACCCTAAACCCTAAACCCTAAACCCTAAACCCTAAACCTTAACCATCCCGAAACCCTGAGATTTCAGCCTCGACACAGAAGCCTCAGGCGTTGCGGCCCGGCTACGGAGCCTTCAGGTGCAGTCTCCGTAATGTAGAAGCCTGATGTAAGTACTAGATACGGTTGATAGGGTAAAACCGGCATTACCCATAATAAGGAATATACCATCATTCCCATAGCCCTAGGTTCTTTAAGGTCATGCAGGATTTCTATCATCAGCCGTAGTACTAGGATGAATCCTTATAGACTTACAGGTTCCTGAATCTAGTTTACGGGGTAAGGTAGGGTTTAGGGGTTTAGGGTTTGTTAGGGGTTTAGTGTTTAGGGTTAGGATAATGTACCCCGAAGCCCTATCTTACTTCTTAAGATCCAACTGTACTTCCGGACAGTGACGGTGAGTCTGCCTCGGACTGAATATGGTATTTTGTCCGTGGGTATGCTGAGCAAGCTTGTGCAGACAGAAACCCTCGTCCCCATCTAACTTTAGCTCTCATGCAGGCACTGCCAGGCACCCAGCGCTTACACGCTACCTCGGCGAAGGCTTCACGCAGTGTAAGGGTACTTTACAGGAACCCCGATTAAGGGATCTACTTTTTGGATCCTCCCGGGGGTCTGGGTATATTCACGAGTATATTGGAGTATAAGCACTACCATAAGGGTCCAAGTTTCCAATAATCATCTGCCCCAAACACAAACCTACACTGCTACCATCGTACCTAATTAATTGTTGAGTTCTTGGGCCCTTTAGGGTTAGGCTTAGCAGCTTAGCCTTCGCTATAGGTCGGGTCGTCCCGACTAAAGAGCTAGGTTCCTGAGTAGTACCCTTTTGCCCGTTTTGTTTTAGGGTCCCCTTGTTACTTATTAAAACCTAGCAAAGTATAAGAAGAGGGTACTCTTATTTGTAAAGTCGCTACTAAGGAACAAAGTATAGTAGCCTCTTAACCCTAAACCTTTATTATAGTATCCTCACAGATCCCTTTAAAGGCACCCTCATTATAAAGGGGCTGGTTGCCCCGTTGCACCGGCTGTTGCAGTTGCCTTGTGACTTTGAGGATGGTTTAGCCAAGTTGTTGTTTTTTTCAGGGTTTAGGGGTCTAGGGTTTAGGGGTTTAGGATTTACAGGTGTAGGGGTTTAGGATTTTCAGGTGTAGGGGTTTAGGGTTCAGAGGTGTAGGGGTTTAGGGTTTACAGGTTTAGGGTTGAGGGAGGCTTCGGGTTTAGATTTGGAGGGATGTTATAATATCCGTATAATAATTGCGATCCCATGACTGTGATTGGCCCGTGGATCGCAGAGAGGTCCCAGAGAGCCCAATACCCCTTAGTTGAGGAATATGGCTTAAATTATAATATGAATCCCTATATAATATTAGCCATATTCCTTAATTAAGGGGTATTGGGCTCTCTGAGGGTATGGTCCAAGACTGCCCATATCAGACAACGGCGAGTCGCAGAGCTCCCAAACCTGTATTAGTTTGATTCAAAGGACCCCGCATTGCTGCTGGTTTGAAAAGTTATTGTGCTTGCTTGTTGGAGTGCTTGGATGTTCTTTGGTTGTTTGTACATCTGTTCGTTCGTTAGTTTGTTCGTGCATTTGTCTATGTGTGTGTGTGTGTGTGTGTGCGTGTGTACGTGCTTTCAGTTCCTTCTGGCAGGTGCTCTGTGAGCGAGGAACGCAAGAAGCCGAGGACTCTGGATTGCTGCGGGTGTGCAGGGAAAGCATGTCGACAAGTCATGCATGTGGGGCTTAGGCCGAGGCTTAGACACGGCTGAGACTACTGGGCGGGCGTTGTGTTACTATGTTTCACCGTTTGGGGGTCTACGCTGGCATGATATGTGTAGGCTTGAGTAATGATCATGAGTACCTACTGGGAATTTCATATCGCGCTGGTTTCTGAATTTTGGTGGTTGTGCTCAGGTGCAAAGGTACATGACGCAAAGCAGCCGGACACAGATAGCATACCGTTATGTTGAAAACGTTGTGCATGTGCATGTGTGTGTGTATGTGTGTGTGTGAACATGTATACATGTACAGTACAGGTCTACATCTAGGTGTGTAGAAGCCGATCTAGTACACATCTTTGTGCGCACTTCTGCCACGTGTATGTACTTCCAGCTACATTCGTGGAAACACACATGCAGCCACATCGATACATCGCGCGTAACCGTTTCTTACGAGGACGGAACCTATCAGTTCTTGCACGACGTGAGGCCGGCATCAGCGTCGCTTGAGAGACATTATACATATAATATATGGTAATATATATATATATATATATATATATATATATATGCTCACCCCCCCCCCCCGGTGACAGACCACGGGTCTAAAAAACACCGTGCACAACGATATTCTGTGAAGCAAAACCGTTACATGAGGTATATAGTATAGCACCAGACGTGCGGCACATGAGTTACGTAATAGTCTTGTGGTAGTATCGGTATTAGGGTGAGTATTGTTATTAATATTAGTACTATTGCTTGCTGTAAGTATACGTATCAATATTGCCAACTATAAATTAGTGTTAGTGCTCATGTTCGTGTTAGAGTTAGCGCTAGTGCCAGTGTCAATGTCAGTAATACAGCACCACTGCTACGAGTAGTATCAGTATCAGTCTTAATGCTGGGTTTAACAGCAGCTTATATTCGCAGAAGTGCTAGTATTAGTATCAATATTAGAACTAGTTAGTTTTGATATGTTAGTATATTGATAGTCTCGTATATTAGCAGATTAGTATATCAATACATCAATGTATTCGGACAGCAAAATATTTGCATACTTGTATACTAGTATATTTTACATGTTAGTACAACTGGTGCATGACTACACTACTATACTGCTGTATTAGCTTACTAGTATATTGACATACCAGTATATTCGTACGTTAGCATATTAGTGTACGAATATGTGTACTATATTACTGTTTTATCTAATCATGTATAAGTATATCAGTATGTTGGCATATTAGTATACGAACTTGTCATGTCGGTATTCTTGCATAGTGCAGTAGCCGTATATGATTATAGTCACATATTCGTATAGTATATTCATACAACAACGAGAAGTATATTGATACATTGGTATATGGGTATATGCCTATGCCAAAGCATTAATACATGAATGCACTGATGTATATATCTGTATCTTAAGATAGTGGTACGTATTTTATGTACATGAGTATATGCAGGTGTCTATTAGTAATGGTATTAGTTTTCATATCAATATGAATATACTATTGGTATTCGTAGGAGTATTAATGTCAATAATAGTAGAAGTAGGACTATTTATACTCGTAATAGCCATAATATGAGTGTTCATGCTGGTAATACTAGTGGCATTCTTGAATATGCAGCAGATTATCAAAGTCCGTATTAGTGTTGGTGATAGCACTACTGTTAACGCACAAGGGTTTACGTATTCGTATTCGTAGGAGTATAAATAGCTATGTAAATATTGATGTTAGTATAGATTTTGTGTTAAGTATTAGCAGTAGTGTTAGCGTTAGTACTATCATATTATTGATGATATACATTCGAAAGAATGTTTGTATTGTTATTACTCTTGACCACGTGAAATTCTAACAGTTGAATTCATGAGTGAGTTAAAGGATTTGTATTTTAATATGGTGGTATGCATGTTTATGTACATTAGTACATACAGGTGTGTGTTAGTATTGGTATTATTATACATTATTATCAATATGAATATGGTTATTGATATGCGTAGGAGTACTAAGAGCAATACTAATCAATCTTAGTATTTGTGTTATGCATATTCGTACTAAGCTTTATAGAAGTGTAATATTAGTAGTAATGCTGGTATTAGCTTGAGCATTCAACAAATGATCAATGTCAGTATGTTCAATGGCAATACTATATGTAGGAGTATCAATACATATATGTATATATAGATATACAGATAGATAGAGAGATATTCGTGTAAATATGGGCATGAGTATTGACAGCCCTTGCCTTTGCAAGTAATCTGGTCCGATGCGGAGACTAGCACGACAAGGCGCGCGGGTGTCCTACCAAGAAAGGAATTACAGAGCACACGTGTATGGATGAGGGTTGTGCTGATACACTACATAGTAAGCACTACACAGTAATCTTACTTGAGTCATATATAGAACAGATTCCAGCATTTCCAAAATTTCCAAAATTTCCAAAATTCTCTCCCCTAACTTTCCGCATTTCCAAAATTTCCAAAATTTCCAAAATTTCCAAAATTTCCAAAATTTCCCGACCTAGTCGACAGGATTTTTCCAAAACATAAGGGCGGACTTTTTGGAAATTTTGGAAATTTTGGAAATTTTGGAAATTTTGGAAATTTCGGAAATTTTGGAAATTTTTGGAAATTTTGGAAATTTTGGAAATCCGGAAAGTTAGGGGAGAGAATTTTGGAAATTTTGGAAATTTTGGAATTGAGGCTTTGAAAGCTGAGTGCCCCCTCCCCCCGATCACAGACCATGCACTACGACTGAGTCGAAAGGGCATGGTCTGTCATGGGGGGGGGTGACCATATATATATATATATACACGGTACAATATACTATGTGTTTGACACAGCCTCTCTCTCTCTCAGTATATACATATATAACATACTATATAAAATAATTAGTTTTTCTCTAAAAAAAATAAACATGCATATACATATACACACAACATGGGCTCTGGGCTTCCACCTGTTCGGGTTTCGCAGCTTCGGAAACGTCGGCAGCCTTTGTGGCAGGGTTCTGACGAAGGTTGCATCATCCCAATATTTGGCTCTTTTTCGGGCTTTGGGTATTGGGAGTTTAGTTACCCAATACTTTAAATAGTCGGCAAACACCAGCGCACGTGGATGTGGACGTAAGGCACTCCGCCACAAAGGCTTCCTGAGAACTGAACAGTTCAGGTAAGAATAGTTCACACCATGTTCCGCCATCCGCGGAGTCAGAAATTTCAGCCCAAACCCTCCATTGCTCCAAGGCTAGGCATCCACCGATAAAGCCGATACCTAGCCTTCATCATGTCTGGTCCTAAGCCCGAAACCCTAAGTGCATGCTCGAAGCGTCAGAGAGGCTGCATGGTGCGAGTCCCCAGTACTTCACCGAAGAGCAGGTTGGATATATAGAGTTTGGAGTTTTAGGGTTTAGGGTTGGGATTACGTTAAGGCTCTATCTATTTTCCTGTCAGGGTTCTATCAGGGTACGGGGCTTTCAACTCGGCTCTTCCTGGAACGGACCTGTGAAGTGATCCGCCTTCTTTCTATCTCGAAAGTCTAGGGTTTAGGACATATAGTAATACGAGAGCAGTTCCCAAAGATAAATACCCCATAGTTTCCTAGTCTAGCAAAGATGGACATGGACCGGTGTGGCGATAGGCCTCAAGCCCTGAAGATATGAGTCCTCACAGCCTTTGCGTCAAATCCTAGCCCCAAATCGCTTAAACAACATCACAAACTGGTTTAATCCATATCGCCTAGATAAATTCGCAGAACACGTTTTCAGCGACCATCGAACAAAGACCCTTCAAACAGACAGCTCTCCGTGGAAGACACAGGTCAAAGGGGAAAAGGAGGGACCCTTAAGGGGGACCCCTACCCTATAATGGGCTATATAATGGGTATATAATAGCTATTTATATTAAGGGCTATATAATGGGTATTTCATAGCTATTTATATTAAGGGCTATATAATGGGTATATAATAGCTATTTATATTAAGGGTATATACCTATAGGGGTCCTTCAGGTCCTGGCACTGCTGCAGCGCATCGCCTGCCCAACGCTGCTTATCGAGCGCGGGCCTCCAGCTCTTCTGTGGGTGGCTTTTTGGGTCCTTAGGGATCTCAGGGACTACTATAAGGGACCCTTGTAAGGGACTACTATACTACTATTGGGGATTATATGGGTGGCTGTTAAGATTAGGGTCCCTTTTTGGGTACCCTAAATCTTAGGTGCCGTATAAAAATGGGGACCCAAAATTACATCGGGACCATAATTTTGGCAGCCACCAATAATCGCACTGATACTCGTAATATTACTAACAATAAACAAGCAGAATAACTTTCGTCATAACAACAGTAATATGAATAGTAACAATAGTCGCTATAAGGGTTGCTAGAAGGGATGTTGTACGGGCTACTACACTATAGGGCCACAGGGCCATTGGGCTGCAATAGTTCGGTTGCTAGAAGGGTTACTACGGCTTGATATCAGGGTTCTGTCAATTCATATCATGAAGGGCTACTTTCCGTTCAAGGGTTGCCATAAGGCTCTTTAAGGATTGCAATACATGTCACTTGAAGGGATGCCATAAGATCTACTATAAGGGTTCGTGTCAAGGTTACTATAGGGGTTAGTGACTTCAAGGGTTACTGGTATTGTAAGGCTTCCTTTAAGAGAACCTGACTATGTTGTATCCTATGTTTCAATTGAGCTCGAAAATATTCGAGGGTCCTAATGTAGACCGCAAGAGCCAGGATCCTGATTTCCAAGAGCCAGGATCCTGATTTCCAGGACCTCCATGTAGAGTAGGGAAAGCGGCCCCCCTCTGAAACCTTCATCTTTCTCTGCCTGCACCGCCGCCTCTCTATCTCTCTCTCACTCGCTGTCTCTCTCTCTCTCTCTCTCTCTCCCTCTCTCTCGGGCACTACTATACACATGCAGATGTTTGTGTGTATATGTAATTATTTATTTATACATATATGCAATCAGTGAGTGTGTATGTGTGTATACATAGAACAAAATAGAAAAGATCCATGGTAGCAGCGCAGAAATACGTAACTAACACGATCAAGAACGGAGTTGTCTGCTCCCGACGGCGTCCTGAGAAGTTTTTTTGTAGCTACGAGCCGCAACTCATAAAAGCCTTTTCAGGCCAGATCGAACGATCGTAAGCCCTAAAGCCTTGACTGGAAAGACGCCTAAAACAGACAGAAAGGTCCGACCCAGCCGAACCCAGTGCTTGGCCAAAGCCGCCACGCTGGAGCAATCGTGACCTGGCCTTTGTACGTGTTCCTTCTGGTTTGAAGGGTCATGGGACTTAGTAACTTATAGGGTTATAATTAAGGTAACTATACTTACGGCCCCAATTAGGACACTTATAACCTTAAGTACTTACTAAGTCCCATGATCCTCCAAGTAGGGGTTGAAGGATTTCGGGTGTAGGGCTTCCGAATAGTCTAGGACGCCCTATCAGCAAGTTTCATGTGAAATAGCATGGTGCTGAACAAGCTTTCCATCATCCAAAGACTCCCCGGATTTCCATGGAGCTCCTCGAGACTGGATCTCGAAGCAACCTCTACGAAAAGGAAATCCAAACAGGTAGCACAGAAAAATTAAGCCCAAGACCCAAGCACAACAACAAAACAAATCCTGCAGAGCCCAGATAAAATCTGAAAGGAACCCTGTTGAACACCTGTAGAAACCCTCAACCCTAAACCCCAAAACGGCTGGTTCTTCAGACCCATCGAAGCTGCAAAACCCTAAACCTTAAACCCGAAACCCTAAACCCTAAACCCTAAACCCTAAACCTTACACCCTAAACCCTAAACCCTAAACCCCAAACCCTAAACCCCAAACCCTAAACCCTCGAAGCTGCAAGGAAAGGCGGCCGTCCGTAATCTTCGGGCTTTGGAGTTGCCTGGCGGCCACCTGGCCGCAGTGTTCGGGTTCAGAGGTTGATGTGTAATCGTAGGAGGTTAGGATTTTGGAATTTACGAGATTTGCGAGGTTTTGAACCTTGGGAGTTTAGTGGTGGGTTTTGAGGATTCAGGTAGGTACGAGGTTCGGAGCACGGGGCTAAGATTTTTCGCGCAGGCTTTCGGATGGAGTTGCAGGGTTTAGGTCTAAGCGGATGTTGAGTCGAATTTTCCAACCCTCAGTCTTAGACCCACCGAAGCTATGAGGATTGTTTCATCAAGCAAGACTTCCTCGCCGCGCAACAACAACAACAACTACTACTACTACTACTACTACTGCTACTGCTACTACTACTCCTACTGCTACTGCTACTGCTACTGCTACTGCTACTGCTACTGCCACTACTACTGCTCTTGCTCCTGCTCTCATTCCGATTTCGACTCCTACTACTAGCTAGCGAGCTAGCGATCTAGATGGCCAGCAATGGCACCACAAGTGTGATACTATCTGAATCGGAAGCACTACTTGGAGGACCATGGGACTTAGTAAGTATGATGATAAGTACCTTAATTCGGGTTCTAAGTATTTATAAGTATAGTTACCTTAATAAGAACCCTAGTTACGAAGTTTTAATACGAACCCTAATTCGCTACTAAGTTCCATGACCCTTTAAGTAGGACACCACCTGCACCTCGATCCGGACACTGCACCTGCTGTGGCAGCTGCCGTCGCCGAGTTTCTCCAGGAGCCTCGGGTCCTTAAAGCCGGAACCCTCAAAAGGTAGGATGAAGGTAGGTGGGATATTTTTTTCAAATAAGAGTCCTTATAGAAGGGATCCTTAATCCCACCTACCTTCATCCCACCTTGTGAGGCCTCCGATTAAAGCCGTAGGGTTGATGATGGGCTATCTTTAAGTGGTTCCTTTAAGTGATCTGTAGGGTTTTAGGGTTAATGATAGGGTATCTTTAAGGGGTTCCTTTCAGGGATCTATAGGGTTTAGGGTTGGGGTTGATGGTATAAATCCTGCATGACCTTCATGAACCTAGACCCTAGACTCTGGGAATGAAGGTAAGTTCCCTAGTACGGGTAATGCAGGATTAGAAGCATCAACCCTATCAACTAGGAAGTCGAGTTCGGGTTTCAGGGGTTCGGGATGCAGGACCCTTAGCACGTAGGAGGCCTTGTGGGGTTTGAGCCCTCAGCATGCCTCCGAGGAACAATCTGCACATCGGCCGGATTGGTGTGATGTGGAGCTTGGCCTGGATTGATGTTGGAGCTTCTCAAGATGAGGAGTCTCCTTCGAAGGTCCAAAGCTCTGAGGTGAGCATGGCAAGAAACAAGATGTCCTTCGTGCGATCGGCTTTGTTTCGTGCCTGGGTTTTGAGGGATACGTGATGGCAGGTTATCAACATTATCTACATTATTCTCGAAACCGGCTGCCCGCCTCGACTGATATGTATAGACCAGACTTGACCATGACAGAGCTTACAAGAATCTGCATTCTGATGACGTATGAGTAATTGCAGTTTGGGAGTTAAAGGCCCTGTAAAGGCCCTTCACCTCAAGCAAAAAACGATCACGTGCCCAAGACCCTTGCGGTAGACAATATCCAGTATGCGGCTGATAGGGTTTAGAGTCCATGGTTTCAGAAGTCGGCACATGTTGGAGCTTCCGAGAAGAATTCGTATACCATTTTTTTTTTTTTTTGGGGGGGGGGTCCTTATAATATGGGTCCTACTATTCAGGGTGCCTCTATTTTCGGAGACTCCCATGTCAGGCTCCAGCAGATCGCGGCTCTTCTGGCACTGTGGAAGGCACAGCTCAGTTTGTTGAAGTCTGATCCCGAACTCCCTGTTGACCAAGAATCCTCCAAAGCCCTTTAAGGCTAAGCCCAGGCAAGAATAATCATACTTGCAACAACAATAGTTAACAAGTAAAGAAACAATACTAGTCAAGACCCCAAGCACTGATCCTCGAACCCTGCAACCTACACCTTGGAACGTAGCTCCTGAGCCCTGAGGTTTAGAGTTTAGGGCTTATTGGTTTACCCCTAAACCGTAAACCCTAAACCCTAAGATAGGCCCTTACCTTGAAGCCCCTGAGCCCCTTCGAAGCCGAAATCCTGTACCCGAAGCCCCGGAACGATACAACTTCAATACCCCCATAGAGCAAAAGCCCCCAAATGTACTCAAACCCTACAAGCCCCAAGCCCGAACACCGTTCGAACCGTTCGAAGCTGCAGGCAGAATGGCTGCAACTTCTTCAGGACGGGTCTCCATGCGGGTTTTCGAAAATTTCAGAGGCTCTCTCGTGGCTCAAGGTTTGGGGTTTCAGCTTCCGGGTTCATGTTTTAGGGCGTCGTCGGATTTCACAGGGTTCCAGGGTTTAGGGTTTAGGGGTCTTCCTGGGTTTCCAAGTCTCCAAGAGTGTTTAACCTGGGTTTGGGGCGTTCGCAGAGGTAGCCCCTTGTCAGCGATCCCTATAGCGAGGATCTTCCGTTTTCGAGTTTGTATCAGTCTCCCTGAGTTTGAAAGCCCCTGTAGATCCCAAACCGTGGGGTTTAAGGTTTAGGGACTGTGTTTAGGGTTTAGGGTCATCCTGAATTGAAGGGTTCCTGTTTCAAATTTCTCACGCTTCAGGCAGTTATGCTTCTATCAGAATAGGGCCAGGTACCACAATAGCGGAACTGCATGGAAATGGCCTGGTTTGCTTCAGCCCGATGAGACTGGGCTAACCTCGAGGTAGCATCGGGTTCAATTTCGAGCAGTACCCAGAGAGCCCAATACCCCTTAATTAAGGAATATAGCTTAAACCATAATATGAAGCCCTATATAATTTGAGCCACATTCCTTAATTGAGGGGTATTGGGCTCTTTGGGTAGTCCTGTTGCTCTGAAGTTTCGATCAGTTTCGTAACAAGGCTGATGAATGCGATCTGGACATCCGAAGGCCGACGTGCGAAGCCGAAACCTTCCGAAAGTCCAAAACCCTGAAGCCCTAGCGTCCTAAATATCCCTTGAAGGATTGGTGAACCCGGAAAAAACCCAGCAGCCACTCCAAGGCTTTAAAGAAGCCGGAAGGAAGCTCTAAAAACCCTTATAGAGAAGCCAGAAAGTTGGTACATGGCTTTAGGAGGATTAGTGCTAGGATCCCGGAATACTTCATCTTAAGGGCATGGGGATCATGATGTTCCAACTTTCTGGCCTCTACTATACCCGAAGGTGGGTTACGCATCTCGAGCGCCTTTCCTCGCAAGTCTGGTGGCAGCGCCTGGAGAATTTCTCTCTCGCATCTCGACTGCTCCGCGAGGGGGCCGGGCGGACCTGCTGTAAACAAGTAGAAGGGCCTAACTTCAAGCCTCAAACGGTTGAACCCCCAAACCCCTAAACTGGGAGGTGTTTTAGGGTGATTTTGATTGATTTACAGTGCTTCAGTATTCTACGAAGGGGCATACTGCATAGGGGGCTATTTATGGTAGGAAGTTTAACGTGTTTGATTGGTGGGCCTTATCACGGGGATCCTCCTGCTTTGGGTCACTGTCTTCTCTCATGCTTTGGGAACTCCCACATGGATGCTTCGATGATGAATGGTCCCGGTGAGTATCCCAAGTCCTGTATAGCTTCAAGCCTCTGAAACACAAATCAATGCTAAAACCCCGAAGGCCTAAACCGCAATTGCTAAGCCTTATACTGCAAAATTTTCGAACCGAACATAGCTAGGAGTACTTTATTGCCCATCCAATGTGCTTGCAAGCTGCGAAACATGCTTACATAAGCACTTGCAGCAAGCGAAACCTAGCTTCGAGCAACCCCGAAGTCTGTGAGATCCAGGTGGGTAGTTGTCAAAGTAGGGGGTCCCTTTTTGGGTACCCGAAATATTAGGTGCCGTATTATAATAAGGACCCAAAAAGGCCGAGAAGGTGCTTCATGCAAACGATCGACTGATGTCCGCTAATAATAATAACAATAAGGACCCAAAAAGGGACCCTAATTTTCACAAACCACCCAGGTCCAGGACACTGGATTTCGGGCGGATGACTTGCTTCAGGCCGAGAATGGAGTCGACACCGCGTTGCCCCGCTGTAGCATTTCGGATATGAGGTCCAGGATGAGGGGGTACGTGCAGTTGTGCATACTTATCATTATTAAATAAATATTACCAATATTACGATTATAATTATCATTGTTGTTGCTACTATTGTCCTTGTTATTATTGTTATTGCTACCAGTACTTTTTTTTATGCTGTTTCCCGTCTAGACAGATCCTCCCTCTGCCAGCATCGGGATGGAATCCAATGCGTCATGAAAGTTATCGACGAGAACTTGCGCGCCGCCTGCTCTAAACCCTGCCAGCAAAGCTGCAACGACCTGGAACCGTACCTGGATGTTCATAGGCAGTTGCAGGGGCGTCAGAAACACCTTCACCAAGGCAATAGATAAGTATTGCCTGGAATACAACCCACCCATTAACCTCAAATGCCAATCAAACGCTTGCAGCGCTGCAGGACTACAGGACACCAACATCGCAAAACCCGCTAAACTGAACCCCATAGATCCCGAGACCTTACACTACTCTACTTCCCGACGTCCTGCCCTAAACCCTAAACCGGCAGGGTGCCGTCGGAGACTGCTGGTTCCTCTCGGCCCTAGCAGTAATCGCAGAGAGGCGATCGCAGAGCGTCCGGGGGGTCGCTGGATTTGGGGTGCTGTTTCGGGCTTGAGCTTTTGAGTTCAGAATTTTTTGGGGGGTTTCGGGTTTAGGGTTTCGGGTTTAGGGTTTAGGGTTTGGGTTTAGGGTTTAGGGTTTAGGGTTTAGGGTTTCGGGTTTAGGGTTTGGCATTAGGGTTTGGGGCTGCGGATTTGGGGTTGAAGTTGTGCAGCAACTCTTGTCTTCAAAGTTCTGCAGCGCTTGTGTAGTAGCAGGCCATGGACTCTGATCCCTGCAACCCTAAAGACGTAAGGGATTTCGGGATTCAGTTTGATTCGGGATAGAGTGACAAGAGAGTAGAATGTATCAGCAGTTACTTGAAGCAGTTTTGCTTGGTGGTTACACCTCTCCCGGATATTCCTACATAACATAATCACATGTGCAAGCAGATACGTAGATAATGATGCAACACATGCTATACAGCATATCAGTCCGAAGCCGTAACCCTGAAGCCCGGAAACGCCAAACCACGAAAGCCGAGACCTGAAACAGAGCAACCCTAAACCACCTCAACCCCCTAAACGCCGAAGCCTTGAAATGAAACCCTAGACTAAGTCTTGAAATCCTGAGAAACCTTAAGCCTGAATGCCTGTGTTCAGCAACAGAAACAGACGACCTCTAGGCCAGACCTGATCCTGAGACTCTTCCGGGGCGAGGCCTCTTCCGCACTTGCTTAGTTGGGATCCCATTACTGTTCTTCTTCGTCAGAATGTTTTGGCATCCCCTCAATTTCTACCCACGGCGAAAGCCTAGCTTTCTCGCACCAGCGATCTCAGGAGCTTTAGCGCCAGATGCATGCTTTGTAGGGTTTAGGGTCTGTAGGGAGCAGGGCTTTGAGTGTGCCCACCCGCCTGTGTTGCTGGCAGACGACGACCCAGCGATCTGGCCGCTACGAAGCCCTTTGTCGCTGGATTCGTTCTTTAGTTTGGGGTTAGGGGGTTAGGAGGAAAGGTATAGAGTTTCAGAAGTAGGGCTACGATGACGGTACCCGCTTGCATATGTGCCGCTTAAGGTCTGAGCCTGAAAATCCGTCAACCCCATATTATGCATGTGTGTATATTATATATATATATACACACATACATATACATACACGTATATGTATATATATATACACATATGTGTACGTGTATATATATATATATACACATATTTATGTGTGTGTATATATATATATATACATATTGTTCTTATTTATTTATGGCCCTGAAAACTTTAAAAAGCCCTACACCCTACAACCCTGAACCCTAGCTCCGATTCCCAAATCCAGCTTGCATGGCGAAGCCCACGAATCTGGCTGCATCCTTCCGAGTCGGGCTCAGCCTTGTCCTTTTTCATGGTTCCCTCAAAAGAATAAACAGACCGGCTAGTAGACCTTCTTAAATAATTCCTACTAAGGGATATAGGTATAGGGCTCTGTCTATTGTTTCTAAAAGGACAAGGGTGGTCGGGCTATTCCTGCACTCAAAGGGGAAAAGGAGGGACCCGTAATGGGGACCCCTACCCTATAATGGGCTATATAATGGGTATATAATTGCTATAGTAAGGGTATATACCTAGGGGTCCTTGTTAAGGGTCCCTCCTTTTAGCCTTTGATACACCCTTCACCATTAGCCCTTATGCCTACATAATGAACCTATCGTCCGAAGTCCTGAAAACCCTGAACCTAGAGAACCTGAAGGTACCAATTTGGGGTTGAGGCTTTAGGGACCCTAAGCTTAGAACCTGAGTCATAGTTGCTTTTCTCGGCTTTTTGCTGGTGTCCTTCTCCTTCCATCCCAAGGTGCAGCTTTTCTTGGAGGGCAAGTGGTCCACCGTGGTTGCCCCTGGTCGGCAATTGGCTCTTTTACTGCTTAGAGTTGAGGCTTTAGGGTAGCGTTTGGTGTAAGTGGGCTGGTGCTATTCGGATTTAGGCTTTGGGGTGGTAGGGGCTTGATATACCCCCCCCGCAAATGATCAGCAGCCCAGCATCAAGTCTGAACTAAACATACCAGCAATTGTAGGCCGTAGGGGGTTCTAGGATTTTGGTTTGGGTTTCAGGGTTAAGTGTTGGCCAGAGATGCAGTCAGATCAAGAACACTCCCCGGTCCTGCCAGCAACTGCACAATAATAACCAGCCATCAGTCAGTCAATCAGCCTGTAGACAGTTCACAGATGCCATGTCCATGTTCGCACCATGCACCCTCCTACGCCCTGCCCCACCTAAGACCAAATACCTGATACAGCCCGAGCCCCACCCCAAGACTCACCCTAAGGCCTCGCTAGACTAGCCTCATCCCACAGACAAAACAGAAGCTTTATCGGAAAACCACGTAGCACCTTCTGTCCTCGTCCCCGTGAGTCGCAGAGTTCGGTGACCATCGGAGCACGCAATAAGATCAACCAGTCATCATCGAGAGAGGAGCTTCAGTTTAGTGATGAGTTGCCTTAGTTATTAGCTCGTGTTTATGCTCTGACAGGCTCAAGCGAGTAGAAGTGCTTCATCCTTGCCGCATTGGGAAAGCAAATTGGGACACAGCAGCCATGGCCAACCGAGATGCTTCAATCACGCTTAATCTGCTTCAGCCATCTGGCACCCGCATTCAACTGTTCGTCCAGCCGAACGACACGATCTTGAGGGTCAAAAAGCTGGTCGAGAATGTCGTTGAAGTGCCCGAGGGTCATATGCTAGTGATGATGGCAGAGGAGAGGCGTCTTGAGGACTCTCAAACCGTTCTACAGAGCGGCCTCAACACGGGTGATTTACTTACTGTCGTTGTGTCAAAGCGGACGCGGACAATGATTTCGGAACTGCGAATTTCGGAACTGCGGAGGGTGAATGCATTGAATTTGGCGCTTTGAGACAGGATGTGACGATTTGCTACAAGAACGGGATGATTGATGATAGTGCACGCGATGCCAGAATATTTAGAGGTGTGCGGTCGCGTCGAAAACGCAAAGTTGTCTAGCAGGTTCGCACACCGACGGCGAAGAGGTGTCCGTATGCGATAGAGCCCCGGTTGGATCGATGTTGCTTGCAAAAATGGTCTTAAGGGACTTGCAAGTTCCCCCTAAAACTGAGGTAAAGCGGTGGTTGTATCGGGCTCGTATATATAGGTTTTACGAGGCTTGCAAAAAGAAGCCTCGCAGATCGGACGTTCCGATCCGAACTCCAGGGCAGAGGCACAGCACCGTCCGAGAAGTGCCCAAAAAAGTGGACAAGCCCGGCTACTCCCGCCTAGACCGCTTCCTTACTGCCTCCCATTTCCCTGAAGAACTTTAAGGAAATTAGGCAATCAAACTAAACGACAAATTACCTACAGATATTAAACCAGAATGTGAAAAAGCAGAGAAGGGGAATATGCAAACGATTAAACTAACAATTTCCTAATCAATCTGTTGATGAGGAAGAACCACAACCCGAACCTGTGAAACTTGAACCAGATATTGACAAAGTATTCAATCATGTCCGTCAACTACTAATTGTCGATGATAATTTAGGAGATTACTGTATGCTAGTCTGCATGCAAGCATAAGGATAGGATGATTATTAAGTATCCGGTTGGTAAAGCATAAGTACAGTGTAGTTATAACCCTTATAAGGTTTTATAGATGATGACTACATGTAGTTGCAACTTCATTCCTAAGCCTTATTCCTACTATAACATATTATTTAAGACGACTATGGGATTGAGTATGCTTTTGTCCATGCAGTTGGGCATGGTTCCGTAGTCGTGGTTTCATCATGTGGGTTTTGGGTTGAGGTCTTTTGGTGAGTTGAGGGTTGGGGTATAGCCTGTTACGGTTTGGGGGCTGGGGTGGCTGCATGATTGGAGAATGGACATGGTATCTGCTAACTTAGACAAGCCAGTCTATCGTTGAATGTTGCTGAACAGGTGAACAACGGGATGCACTGCGTTTGTCAGCTGTTTGTACGGGTCCCTTTGACGATGCAAACCTGGCAGGCATCCTAAATAAGGCACGGAAGGACGGCAGCAGCGCGCGAACCCTCAGTCTCCAAGAGCCGTCCATGCATTAAAGCAAAGCTTTAAACACCCTCAAGACCCTGACTCCTAAACTCTGAAGTTTAAGGCCTGAGACCCCGTATGGTAAAAGAGGGTTCAAACAAAAAGGGTACACAAAGAACCTTATATTGCTAAAAAATGTTGGAGCGGTGGTTAGGTTGATGACCAGCTCCCCTGCATCGGCTCCGCAGCGCAGCGTCGACCAGACGGCAGCGGGCTCGCCTTCAGCCGCGCGAAGGACGGGCACAAGACATAGGGTCGTTGAAAAAAGAACAGTGGGTTTTTGTGTTAGTGGTTATATCATACAGTTATGATTCATTACGGGCCTTGTTTTGAGGAATAGGTTTTCGTGGTACATTGTAACACAACTATGTCAGGACTACGGGTGGAGCTCAGTACGTAATAGTTCACTCTTCGAGTCGACGGCCCGCATAGAGGGCTCGACTTTCAGATAGGATTCCGATGCCCGGACCTGGATGCTTCCTTGTGGGTATAGGGTTTAGGGTTCCTATGCAACAGAGGGGTTGTAGTAGTGCGGTACTGCTAACACCACTCCGGCTGTTATGCTATGATGCGAACTGTTGCAACTTGCATGTGCCACTACTTGCTCATCTATCTACCTCTTCCGTCTCTCCGATTCTTCCTATATAGGCTCCGAAGTATACCTTGATGAGGCACCTCTTGAGTGTTCAGGGTGATGCTTAGGCTTATGCACGGTTTTTAAAGTAAAAGTTTTGGGGCCAGCAAGAACACCGTTTCTTCGAATCGTGCGATGATTCCGCCCTGATCCCCAGTATCAACTAGCAACAGCAATCCCTAAACTCAGGAGTTCTATCATTTAGGGTGGGGCTCAGAGCGTGTGTACTAACTAATCCTCCCGGTTCCCACATGTGCTTGCACTGCAATGTAATCCAAAGCCCCATTGACAGTCAATCAGGCCCCCATGTTAAACCCAAAGCTCTAACCCAAAACCCCACCATAGTACACTATAGTGACTATCTATATATATATATATATATATATATAACCGATCTCACATGACTCTCTACGGTAGTAAACGAAAGCAGACTAGCCCCGACCGCGTGTTTGTACTTCCCCAGGACAGGCAACTGTGGGTTCCTCTGGTGGAGAAAGCCTACGCCAAGGCATCGAATGTGTCATGATTTCAGAAGGCCCTCAACCCTCAAATCTAACCCGATCGAAGCCTTATGCATGTCATAGATCATAGAGCATTGGAGGTGTATTGTGCATGTATGCTATGCTTCGCTGTAGAACTTTCAAGGGACTCTTGTCGGTTGGGACCGCACTCCGTCTTCCAATGACTCTTCGCCACCATGAGCTACTACACACACACACACACAAAGGGCTTGTCTATACTCTGGTCGGTTGTAGTCGGTGATAGTATGTATATTAACGGGGGGGCTTTTTTGGGCTGAGATCTGTAGGTCTGATATGTTGACCGTATTGCGTGCTGAATCGGCCCATTGGTGCAGGGTCTAGGGCACACGAACCCACTCCCCCACATACACCGCCGCCGCCGACGAAAGCATATGCTTACGGCCACAACACCAGCAACAACAACAACAACCGCAAGAGACGTCGGTGAACAAGGACCGTCAGTTTCACCACCAACAACAGATCAGCGCCACTGCGCTCATCAGTGCCACCTTCGGGTCATCATCAGATTCACCACTTGACTGGAGCATTTATTCCGCCAGGGCTTATTGAGACATTACCGTGGCAGCGAAGCAAAATACCGTTTAGTGATGCGCAGACGGCGTTTAAGCCTTCTTCGCAGACTCATGGAAGCAAACCCTAAACAAACCCTTAACCCTCAAGCGATCGTGGCTGTGCGAAGTGTTGAGAGGCTCATGGATCCTACAAGGCGATCAGCGGAGGGTCTGTGGCCGAGGCGGCTTCATTTTCAGTCCGCTGCGATTTGTTTTTTGTTTTTTTGGGGGGGTGGTGGAGGGTTTAGGATTTAGGGGCCCCTCTGGCATGGCGTGAGAGGGGGTTCAATACTTGGCTAGCTCTTGGTGATTTGCAGTTGCCCCCTCTTTCCGCACAAGAAGCTGCGAGAAGTCTGCGGGCCCTTGTCATCGCCCCACAGAGATATTTGCAGAATTAAGGTGTTCAGCATCGGGGCTACTACTCTTACGAATGAAAAAGAGCTGGGAAATCTGAGATACTCCACAGCCCTGTCCGAATTCCTCTCCTGTCAATCGCAACGACAGCTTCGGAGCTGCTTCCCAGCCCTGTAAACACGCACACAGGCCTTGCTGGATCTAACTGGCGCACCCTGTGAAAGTGTCCTGCCAGGCAGTACTACAGGGGCCTGAATAATTTGAATATGGTGAAAAGGGGTTCGGGGTATCTTGTAGCATAGTTATGTGAAGGAACCAAAGGAATCGCGTTGAAGGCCCTTGTATTGCACCGAGATGCCTAGCTGCCTAGCCTTGTTTGGAGTCATCCTTGTGTTTTGCGGTTTCGTACCGGTTACCGGTCGCAGTCTGCCCAGTCAGCAAGTCTGCCAAGACCCTCTCGTCGAAAATTAGTCGAGATCTGCCGAACCCGAAGGTCATAAAGCCCACAACCCATACCCAAACCCGTACGGTGCAAGAAAACGCCGGAAGGACCCCAAACCAAGACCAGCAACTCGAGGTCAACGGTGAGCCGTCTCGGGTGTCGACTTGTGTCCTAGGAATCCGGGGCTGGCATACAGGGCATCTGAAAAGACAATAAGAAGCAAGGGTTTATCGTTTCACGTGGCTTCCCATTGTTACAGTAGGTATTCACATCCTCGGAGGTGTTGGTTAGGATTTTGTTTTTGTCTTATATGTAGACCCACCTCGAGCCCGAAAGTCTTACTTATCTGTCGTATGTTTGTACAGTGTCTCATCATAGAGATGTAGCTGGTAGCTCGTTGAGCCGCGGCCGCAACCCTAGTTTCTGATCAGGAGACCGCACGGTACATCGCGAACCCTCAACCTACTGGTTGGCAACTTGCGCGGGTCCCGGGTGGGTCCGGTAATTAAGCCCCGGACCCCGGGAATAAGCACATTTCGGTTCCCGAGGGTGGGTTGTATGCACATGACCGTACATAGCACACTGCCGTCATTGCGACCGAAAAAGACCCACAAAACTGCTTCCAAACGAGCTGCGAGTGGTGGCTGGTGCTGCCCTTGCCACCACGAAAGAAACGTTTGATTTCAATTTTCTTGCCTCGTGGGGTCCATCTACATTTTCCGCCTTAGGTTGTGGTTTATGCCGTTGCCCACGCAAGACAAAGGTGTCTGATGTTTTGCTCTCGGTTCTATCCAGTTCAAGCCTCAGGCAAGGCTTAGTTTAGGGTTTAAAGCTTTAGGGCCCTCCCAAACTAAACTTAACCCTGGGAGCCTGGGCCCTAGACACTGTAAGCCGAACCCTTAAGCCTCAAGCCTGCTCAAACCTTAAAAGTTTTTGTCGGCCGTCTTTTTTCCCCAGCACCATGAGCCTCAAGTTTAAAGGTTTGGAGATGCATGGCCTTAGGGCTAAGCCTAAGGCTTAGGGGGTGAGGGGCCACGGTCGGAATCTCAAACCTTGCGTAGGCGTAAACGTACTCAGGATGCAGGATCCATTCTGCAGCTTGTGAAGCTTTCAAACTGAGATTTCGCAACTTAAGGGCGCTTAGGGCCAAGTTTGCGCCTCCAGTGGGTTAGTGGCAAGTGTGTAGAGACTAGGTGACTAGGTGGATATAGTATAGAGGTATGCGGTTATGTCGGATATTCAGATTCTGGGTTCTAAACCAGTGCCAGTCAGTAAGCTCAAGGCAGCCATGGGGCAATCACAACCCTGGAAGGGGCAGGCAGGTCGGGTCAGGACAAAACCGAAAAAACAACAAGAACAGCTAAAACTCGTGCCTAGCAAGCTGATTGACCCGACATACATCGCAAATCGTTTATGTTGCAAGCCTGTCCTTAATTACCGGGGTCCGGCCTTAATGACCGGACCCCGGCCTTAATTACCGACCCCCCCTCGGTAATTAAGGTTTTGGACCGGCCTTAATTACCGGACCCCGGCCTTAATTACCGACCCCCCCTCGGTAATTAAGCTTTTAGAAGCATGTTTTGGTGCATTTTCGAGCGCTGACCCCGTCAAAATGAGGGGGTCAGCGCTCGAAAGTGCACCAAAACATGCTTCCATAACCTTAATTACCGAGGGGGGGTCGGTAATTAAGCCCGGACCCCGGTAATTAAGGCCGGTCCAAAACCTTAATTACCGAGGGGGGGTCGGTAATTAAGGCCGGGGTCCGGTAATTAAGGCCGGACCCCGGTAATTTAGTACAAGACCCCGATAATTAAGGATGGACCTCGGGAATTAAACCGGATCCAGGCGCAGGGCTTAATTACCGGACCCCTCTCGGTAATTAAGGTTTTGTGCGGCCGAAGGCACGGTTTCGAGTTTAGAGTTGAGGGATCAGGGTTTAGGGTATGGGGTTTAGGTTTAGGGATCACGGTTTAGGGTTTGGGGATCAGGGTTTAGGGCAATTTAGGGTTCAGGGTATGAGGTTTGTAGGGCTTAGGAATCAGGGCTGATCAGGGTCCAGGTTTTCGTGAGATTAGGGCAATGAGGGCTAGGGTTTTTAGGCTTCGAGTTTAGGGTTTGGCTCCATGGCAGCAGAAACGGGAACAGGTAACAGGTACAAGTGGTAACAAACCACCGCAATTCTAATTTAAACTCATAAGCCCTTGGCCCTTGACGAATCCATAAACCTCAACTGCCTCAACTGTTGATTTCCTGAAAAAGGAGCCTGCTGTTACTGCTGTTGGGGATTAGGGGTGTTTCTTGAGTGTTGGCACGGAAAGGCACGCGATAGCGCGAATTCGTTGTCGAAACATCTGTCTGTGCGACGACTACAATTTGTTGATGATTCCTGATGATGCAATGATGCGCTGATAACATGGAACAAGCCAACGGACAACACATCACGGGCCAATGCGGCTCAAAACTTGAATTTCCGCCTGCAGTTCAAATTTTGACGCAAACGTTAGGGTGGGCATGAAAATGGTCCAGTCCCTAGTCCTGTTTGAATGCAATCCGTCGTCATAGTCCTCATCCTGTCCATCACATATCAAGGCCGTTTGAAAAACACACGCGCAATTTTGCTGCGTTCAACACCATGCCCCTCTGGACCGGAACGTCACTGAAAACCCACGTGCAGCACGAGCCCGGGGCTTAATCACCGACCCCCCCGGGACCCGTGCAAGTTGCCACTACTGGTGCTTAAGGAAGAGCGGAGGAAGTGATACAGGTACTGCTAGGCCCTGCGCTACCCTACCCTTACCCTACCTTCCCCTATCCCCACCCTATTACCCTTGCCCTACCTTTACCCTACCTACCCCTAACCCCACCCTACCCGTTACTGCGACAAGAGATTATGTAAGGAACAGTGTAGGGATCCACTCTTCCACTGGGCACTTCACTGGGCCCTAAACCTAAACCCTGAGTTCTGAACCCCAAAAGCCCTTAAACCCTAAACTCCCCAAACCCTAAAGCCGAAATTCCCCAAACTACAAACGCCAAAGCCTAGAAACCCTAAGCCCTACACTGTAAGTAAGTCCCTAGGTATCGACCTCGAGGACCTGGACAGGTCACCTGGAGAGCTCTGGGAGCAGCTCGTTGCCCGCCAAAAGGGAGTAGTGATAATTATTTTTCCTTTTAGCGTTTAGGGTTTTCAGGGTTTAGGGCTTAGGGCTTTTTGGGTTTAGGGTTTGGGGTAATTATAATATAGGGGCCTGAACCAGTGCCAATGTCAATTTTTTGGGTTGGAGGGAGGGGACTCCTGATTATAGTTATAGTATACTATACCCCAAAGCCCTATTCTAAATGTGACTCGCCTATCCGAATCAGTTTCGGGTGGTTGGGCTCAGGGTTTGGGTATAGCCGGTTTAGCGAGTCAAATCTACAGGTGGGCAGATTGAAAGTTACGCTAAGGGTTCAAGTGCCCAAATAGTTAGGTTTCAAGGTCCAAAACCCACTCAGAGTATGGGCTTTCGGACCTGAAGCCCTACTACTTGGGTACTTGGACCCTCTGGATTAGACGACCTGCAGTGTGTCTTTTTGGTTCTCACACCTGACAACGGACAGAATCACCAAGATGTCCGAAACTTCCTGGGCGACAAATATATAGGGGGCCTTAATAATTGGAATAGGGTTTGGGATATATTATACCATAACTAAGCAACACTAAACTGGAACCCCTTCAAACAGTACAGGTAATTATTTAGGCCCCTATATCACCGTTCAAAGCAGTTGGTGCAAGCAAAGACAGGTGCCTTTCACAGCCGGAAGCTACCAGGGGCAGGGTCTCATCAGCCAGAGTACTTTCGCATAGCCTCCGATGCAACGCCGCACTCCTGAACTCAGAGATCAACCCTAAACCCTAAACCGTTTTAGGGTTTAGGCTTTAGGGTTAATTGAAAACCTAGAGTTCGGTGGGCTCCTCTGCCTTCTCCTAGAGGTCGGCTACCACCTGTCTGGCTTGCCCATGGGCTGCGGCACTGCGGGGCACCCTGAGTTGGCGGAGGTGGGTTTGGTAGGCACCATGCCTGCACAGGAAAGGGCTGCGGAGGGGGAAGGGGGAGTTGGACGTCCTCGTGGGGATGATGAGCATTACCCATCAGCCATGTGATTGACATCCTGATGATGATCATCATGATGATGATAACCATCATCGTCGTCTTTGTCATCACCACCGTCATCTGCATCGTCACCATCATCATCATCATCTTCATCATCTTCAACATCGCCATTATCATCATCATGGCCATCATCATCATCATCACCATCATCATCATCCTCATCATTACCATCATCATCACCATCGTCATCGTCGTCATCGCATCTTCATCGTCGTCGTCGTCGTCGTCCTCTTCTTCATCATCATCGTCAACGTCGTCGTCGCCGTTCTTAGCAAGATCCTTCTCAATGAGCATAAGTGGAAGTACAGCACCGCTAACTCTTACTTACTGTCCTGCTGCATTAGAACTACTGATTAGCGCGGGGATGCAAATCGGCAGTAATCGTGTTGACAATCGTGGCACAATCCTATAAGTACCAGTTCTTGTCGGCAAGGGAGAACGACTGGCAATAGTAGCCGCTCTTCCTCTTCCTGCTCCCCCTTAGACGAGGAGAGCAGAGTAGCAGCATCAGGAGCAGCCCTCTACTACTGAGTCTTACTGCGGCTCTGCAACCGACGCCCCGAAACCTGACGTAAACCCCAAACAGTAAACCATAAACGCCGAATCATAAACGTAAATCACATGACGCTAAACATACAAGCCAAACCCGAAACGGGTGCAGACCATGAAAGCTTCCCCCGAGGCTACCACGCGCGCCTCGGCACTGTCTTCGTGGGAGATAGAGGCCTTAAGACGTCGAATGAAGCTTCGTGATTTGTGCTAGTAGAACTATCACGTCGTTGTTGAGGCTTCGTGGCAGGTTCGGAGTTCAGGGTTCAAGGGTCCAGGGGTTTCGGGTTAAGAGGTTTCGTGGTGTCAGGGCTTTAATGAATGTAGGGACCTGATTAAGAGACCTTGGGCCTATAACCCCCAAAGTACGGGGATTCATATCAGGAACCCCAATAAAGGCCCAAGGTTTCTCAATCCGGTTCCTACCTCAGGGGTTCAAGGGCTTCAGGCTGAAGAGAGGGCTTATATAGGTCTGCTTGCAGCCTTTCCCCTGGGCGATGTTCCGCATGCTGTTTGTCGTATAGCTAGAGTTTGCTGTTTCTCTGGGCGCCAGGATAGAGAGTTAGGCTGACTACGTGACTACATTCGGGGGCCTCAAAAGGTAGGATGAAGGTAGGTGGGATGTTCCCAAATAAGAGTCCTTATATAAGGGATCCTTCATCCCACCTACCTTCACCCCACCTTGTGAGGCCTCCGATACATGCCCAATTTGAGGATTTGTAGCTACGCCCCTACTCGAAGGAGTTGGGCACGTAGACCCGTGTGGACTATGACTGGGGTCATTCTCATGGGTGATCCCTCTTGTTACCCGAGGATTCCTGCATCCCGGCGGCTCACGGAATTTGGTGTGGTAGGGCTTGGGCTCCTAGCGTCTCTGTGGGCCGATATAGTTTATGGTTGGTGGGGTTGATCCTTGTTCAGCTTCCACCATCACCTCTTCTTCAGCTTCTGTCGACCCCCTGCATTTGTTAATCCCAGGCCCTGTATCGCTTGAAGCTTGGCGTCTGAGGGTTTCGTGATCTAAAGTGGAACGTAAGATTCGGGCACTAAGCCCGACACGCCCTGAAACCAGAGGTACAGCATCCTCGATCTGAAAGAAGTGGACAACTGTGATATTCCCGAAGCTCTTCGCTGTGGTGCGGGAGGGATCGAAGTCTAGCCGTTACGGGGTTTCTGGTTTGAAGTTTAGTTTTGTACCCGATGAGCCTGAATCTTCATCGGCTGAGGGTGTCTATACTTTGGCTTCGCCAGTCTTGCTTCGAGTGTTGGGAAATCTACGCACATAACGCTCCAGTATGGTCTATATGTGACAGCCACGGCGACACTGGATTTCTCACCTCTTGGCAGCGAAATCATTGTGCGTTCGGCAGCACATGAACCCTTCCCATGTATCCTTTAACAGGGTTTGTCCATTATCTTCACCTGGTACATACCTTCGAGCCGTTCATCATAAACATTTGTTTGCAGGCTGAGTGGCAACTTGTACATTGGAGTTTCCGAAAATTAGGGGTACCTTATTATGGGGTCTTTATAAAAAGGATCCTACTATTTAGGGTACAAAATTAGGGTCCCCTATTTTCGGAAACCCCCACGTCTCAAAAGGGAGAAGCTGATTCCCCCCCCCCTCTCGCTCTCTCGATGTGTCATGTTGTTACTTGTGCGGATGTCTGCGGATGTATTCACATGCTTACATGTCATGCATGCATGCATGCATGCATACATACATACACATGCAGACGCATTTAGATGTCGCACACGTATACAAACAGACCCGCACGATGCCACTCAGAACGCTCCGATATGGCTTCGCCTTCCCTGGAAAAGGTGGCAGTCAGACAGTCCAGCTGCTGAAGCTGCGGAATCCACATGGCATCTGATCCAAGACTAATGAACATCTTGAGCTGTTATGTGTCGCAAGATATGTCGCGAGACACGGAATATGAAAAACATATTGGAAGGTGTCTCGGGAGGCACTGTTCAAGCTGGTTGCCACAATCTTGATGCGCACCGTTTGCGATGTTCGCTGGCATTCGATTCTCGCTTCTGTTTGGCCCACGGCAAGGCATGGGCGAGTGGAATGGCGAGTGGTCCGACAGTTCCGCTCAGTGGACGGAGCTTCTTTGATTGTTGCTTTAAGGGTTTAGGGTTTAGAGTTTTGGTAAGTGAAAGGGCTGATTATTTGGGTGCTACAGCATTTCTGTGTTTCGGGGTTTCCTCGCTAAACCTCCAAGCTAAAGCAAGAGCAACCTTATTGCCAAGAGGTTGCCAGTCAGCCTAGTCGGTCTTATAATCCTAGTAGTCGAGTAGGTGACCTTTAACCTTTGTTGAGTAGTATAGTCCCTACAGAGTCCCTATATAGCCAAAAAGGTTAACCTTTATTCAGTTCCCCATGATACCCGACAAGTAGGTAAGGAATTTCAGTTAGGTTACCATAATAGGGATCTGTAATGGTTCCTTTCAGGGCATCTATGAATGGTCCCTTTAAGGGTTTAGGGTTTAAGTCAAACAAATCACCAAGGCTTTTGGAGAAGCGGCTTGGTCGAACTGGCTCTGATGACGGCACTTTTTGGATGGATGCTTGGAGCTGCATCGGCACACACCCTGCTGAGCATCCCTTTCAGGAAGCCCTCCTGCGGTTTAGCTATCACGCGACCTAGATGTGCAAAAACCTGCCTGTCAGTGTGTCTGCATATGTCTGTGCAGTTACAAAGTCTAGGAAATCTTCACGTATACGCTCTCTGTGTGAACACACGTTCATAGCCACATGGACGAAGGTTCTCCACCGTCGCTCACCGGCAGACATACTAGTATTGTGGGTTCTCGTTCAGGGTTGTAGTTTAAATTACCATAATGGGGATCTATAGTGAATAACATGGGTTCCTTATTATAGTACCTTGAATCAGTTAGATTACCATAATGGGATCTATAGTGAATAACATGGCTTCCTTATTATGGTACCTTGAATCAGTTAGATGCCCATAATGGGATCTACGGTGGATAAGATGGGTTCCTTATTATGGTACCTTGAATGAGTTAACTCCCTCAACAAGAACCTTTGTTTCGGCTCTAGAGCAGAACCGAATCTGCCTGCCTGCATGCCGAGCCAATCGTGAAGTCGCAGTTGAAGGCTGCAACCTGCTACCAATTTTGAGAGTTACGGTTTAGGGGTTTAGGGTTTCGAGGTTTAGGGGTCTAGGGGTTTAGGCTTCAATGCCCATTTGCACACTAGTTGTCACAGTATGTCACAGTCTTACTATGTCTGGTGAATCTTCAACACGCAGCTTCTCGCATATGTGCACAATAGCAAGCAGGCATGCCTACGCTGTGAGCGGACCTGTCTAAGCGCACGACGTATCTTATGTGATGCTATGCCTTATTAGGTATGTTAGGTTATGTAATTATGTATGGCCCATGCGTATGTACGTAGGCAGGTAGGCAGGTCTGTATGTTAATTAGTATGCATGTACTTATGTACACATTTATCTATGTAGCTATGCGCACGTGCCTGCATGTGTTTGTAATTACTGTCTAGCTCCAGCTAGCCACTACCTGCGCCGAGGACTTCATGCACTTTCTCATGGCCTTTCAAGTAGTCGATGTCTGTTTCGCTCATCGCAGCTGGCACAGCCGAAGCTTTCCGAACTCCGCTGGCAAGCTTGAGTTCAGGGCCTCAGGTTTGAGAGGGTGGCATAATGTCTGTACAGAGGGCTTGTTCGGGATAGATATACAGGGTTTTCATTGGGCTTGATCTGCGTTGGACAGGGTTCCCTTTAGCCGTACAGCCGAACCCCAAAGCCGAAACCATAAACCTTAAAGGGAACTCCAGAAAGTAGGATCCCCTATAATTTACCTTAAAGAGGTTACGATAATGATATTCCAACTTTCTGGCTTCTACTGTAAACCCCAAGACCTAGACTTGCACAGGAATGGTTCACTGCACCGTCAGGAACCGATAGGAACAGTGCCCCAGCCGCCAAACCCATCCAGGGCTTCTTCTTTGGGGAATCTAGAGTTGAAGTTTGAGGGCCAATATCGGAGCCAGAAAGATTACCACTGCTGTTCATTACCCTCCATATTGTTTATATTTGCTATAATGTATCCCAAAACCCAATCCTGATTACTCCGGCTCCTATGCATACTGAGCCGCTACCGAGCCCTTGTATTAACCATTTACAGAGCCCTTTCAGGAACCCTAAAGGGAACCCTATTGTAATTATGAAGGCCCTTATATGACGGCTCTTTGCTCGCCGACTGGCCACACACCGGGGTTTCGGGTGTCTTTTGTTTGTTCTGGGTCCGATTTTTCACGGGGGGCTGTAGCCCTAAACCTAAACCTTAACCCTTTGCTTTTTTCAAGGTTTCGCCACTCCTACATCTCAGGCACAGAACGTCAGCTGCTAGCTTGATCAATTCAGATAAGAGTTGTTGCAGGATCCATTGCAGTCATCCCCCCAAACGAACCTCCTGAAACCCCAAACCAACACCCCAAATCCCAACACTATGCATTCGCCAATCCTAAAACCCCAAACCCACACCCGAAGGATTCCCAATATAAACCCAAGGGCGCCCTATCAAAACCCTAAGGATTCCCTAAAAACCCTAAGGATTCCCTATAAACCCTAAGGATTCCCTAAAAACCCTAAGGATTCCCTATAATCCTAAGACCCTCAACCCCGACCCTAAGCATCCAACCTCCGCAGCCAGGAACTTCTTCTGTGCGAAGTCTGATGAAAGCAGGCCGAGAGCTACCCGTAATTAAGGAGTACTTGGGGGATCATGGGACTCAGTAAGTAAGGTTATAAATACCCTAGTCGGGGTTATAAGTAATTATATGTATAGTTACCCTAATTGTAACCCTAGTTACTAAGCCCCATGACCCTTTAAGTACACCTTATGTCTTCTTAGGATTCCTATGATAGTTTAAGGCGTATACTTCACATCCCATGAGGGTTAATAGTACAACTTCATGAGTAGATTCCGTAATTGAAGGCTTTGCAGTTTCGGAGCACTTCAGACAGCGAGAGAGAGTCCAGCTGTTCTGCAGCTCGAAGCTAGGGGCTTCGGGTTTAAGTTAGGGTTTGGGCTTTACAAGGAACTCCAGAAAGTTGGAATATGGATTAATGGTAGGATCCCCTATAATTTACCTTAAAGCGGTTACGATAATGATATTCAACTTTCTGGCTTCTACTGTAGGTCAGGGTATAGAAGTTTGGATTTACAGGTTCGGGTGTGGGGTTTCGGGAGACTGTTGTACACTGCAGTGTGTTATGATGATTCAGACCCCGGAAGGATGGGGCCTTTACTAATTTGGGGATCCCTCGGGAATAGGGCTCCCTTAAAGGGATCTATAGAGGTTTAGGTTCCTTTAAAGGGATCTTTACCTTTGGTTAGTAGGGAATGGAAGAATGGTAGTAATAGTCGTTATCACTGTACCCCATGCCTCCATTCCCTACTCACCAACTGTAAGTTTACTAATTTTGGGGATCCCTCCGGCTCTCGCTACAGAGGGAGGGGGTCCTTACTTGGAGGGTCGGGGGACTCAGTAACTGGTTATTTTCGGGACTTATAAGTACCATAACCCCAATTAGGGTCCCTTTCAGGGTACTTATAAGTCTACTTACTACCTACTTACTAAGTCCCCCGACCCTCCACGTAGCTTACAGGGTTTCTGGCTTTTGTTGGGAGCGCCTGAGGGGCTCAGGTCAGGTATGTTTGCAGGTTAGCTTTAAGGGCTACTTAGGGGTACTTAGAAATTGTTTTTAATTTTTGGTTATTATAATCCCTAAGAAACAGCTAAAATTGTAATTTTTGCGAGGGTTCTAAGTTCAGTATAGTATATGCTCCTGCCCATGAAGAGTAGAATGCAATACATAAAGTCATAGAGTCAGTAATATTCGCAGGTCTTGACATGAGCCCCGTCTGATCTGTGTTCGTACTTAACTATCTTGGGTGTAGGGAATACTATACTAGAGGGTTCAGGGCTTAGGCCTTGAGAAACCCCTTGCATTTCAAAAGACCTTGAGGCCTAAACTGTAAGTTGGCAAAACTCGGAAAACATCGACACAAAAATACATATGTATATGTATATTTATATATATATATATATATATATATTTATTTATTTATTGTGTGTATATATATATATATATCTCGCTTTTGGGGCGTAGAGTCCAAGTCGGACGCAGCCCATTGGCATGCACTTAATTGTGTTGCTTAGTGCGGACCAGTAATCTGGCTGTCACCAGTATGGACTCGCACTAGGAAGCGGGATTGAGCCAGCGAAGGAAAAGCTGTCCCGCTCCTTCAACAAAATCAAAACGATGGCGCATGGACGATGCCTGAAAATGCACGGCGAACCAAAGGTGCTTCGAATTCCATAACCGGCGATCAAAGCACCAAACATGATACGATCCACATATCGGACCTTAAGAGGTGCAGGATCTTCCTCATGGGTATCAAGTGAGGCCATTCCTACACGGTTACAATACCCAGGATGTCTAACACCTTCATCGAGGTGATATCGGGACATCAAACTCAACCATAGCATGAAGGCCATAGGACCTCCACACGCACATCTAAAGCGCTCCAGCATCACTCACTTATATAATCAGGAACAGCTAAGTCAGGATAGCAGAGTCAGCGTCATTGGAGCGAAGGCCTGGCGAGCCTCTGTTCTGCTTGATGGCGCGCTGCTGGAAAGCCAACGTCATCATGCAGCCGCAGACTTCCTTCACCGACGTATGCGAGCGTGTCCTCCAACCCTTGTGGTAATCCAGATGCCCTCGCTTGACGAGCCTCTGCTCTGCTTGATGCCGCGCAGCTGAAAGCCGCGTCTTCTTGAGGCCAGCCGCCACGGTGAAGTGTGCCAGCGTGTCCTCCAAACCATCTCCACACCTATGTTCAACATGGCAACGATGCACAGCATGTCTTTCGAGCCCATAGGCACCATCACATCGGGTGAAGTGCATGAGCTGCCAGGTTGCCGCTTGGTGGTCCAGATGCCCTCGCCTGACGAGCCTGTGCTCTGCTTGATGCCGTGCGGCTGGAGAGCCAACGACTTCTTCAAGCCAGTCGCAGGCTCCTTTATGGTGAAAGGTGCGAGCGTGTCCTCCCAGCCCGTGTTCAATATGGCCACTCTGCACAGCATGTCCTTCGAACCCATAAACACCATCACAATAGGTGAAAGGCATGAGCTGCCATCTTGCCGCTTGGTGATCCACTCTCCCTCGCATGACGAGCCTCTGTTCTGCTTGATGCCGCGCAGCTGAAAATCCGGCCTCTGCTCGAAGCCAGTCGCAAACGCATCTGCTGTGTAGTCTGCGAGCAAGTCCTCCGAACGAATGCTCAACAAAGTTACCTTACACAGTGTGACTTTTGCGTCCATGTTCGCCATCATGTCGGGTGAGGGCAAAACCTGAATGCCCAGCTTGTGCATAGCACACTTGCCGCTATGCACTGCTTGCCCGTAGCCGGCAGACGCACCCATGGTGGGTGCTGGGGCCTACAATTTTCCTGCCCTGTGCAGGCGATTTGGGCCCTATAGATAGATATATATATATATATATATATACATATTTATATATATAGATATATATATATATATATATATCCCATAAGCATTCTAAGGGCACCTGTAATCCTCATCTTCGGAGCATCGACTGTTGTTTTGTGTTTTAAACCCTAAACCCCTAAACCCTAAACCCGAAAATCTAGGGGTCCTAAACACGATGTATACCTTAAACCCTGAACCCCCAAACCCCTAAACCCTAACAGGACCGTCGGGATCTCAGTTCTTCCGCCAGGCTCTGCAGATTTGCCTACATCATCGAGGTTGCTGAGGCCCTAAACTTAGGGACCTTGTTGGGCTTCATTATAAAGGGGTTTTATATGGGATATCCCTATCTTTATTCTTGCTTACGTGCTCTGAGCCCCGGCTTTGAAGTGTTGCACCCTTGAGGTTGGATCACCTGTTTGAACTAGGACCTAGAGTAGGCCCTTATTCCCTCTTTTAGGGTTCAGGTTCCCTTATAAGCCCCTTTAAACACCAAAAAGGGCACCTTTTTTATTCCTAGGTTACTCTTGGGTCTAGTGAATGTGAGGGTCCTAAAACTGGGAATAAGGCAACCAAACAATCGCAATTGAAGCTTACGGCACAGGGCCTCTAAGTAGAACGTGTTCTCTGAATTTTCTTGCACGATCATGGGATTTGGTAAGTAGGGTTATGAGTACCTTAAATAAGGGTTATAAGTAATTATGAGTATAGTCTATTATTATAGCCCTAGTTACTAAGTCCCATGGTCCTCCAAGTGCCCTTTCAGTTCAAACCTCGTTTCGAGCCTCCTCATTCTGCACCGGTCACCTATCCCCCGAACCCTAGACAACCCTTGCAGAACCCAAGCAAACGCGACATTGTCATAGCCCCGGTACAACGCTTATGAAACCCCGACAGCACCGTTACAAAACCCTATGCAACCCTGGCAGAACTCTCTCAGAACATGTATCAAGCACTTGTAAAACCCTACACAGCCCTCCTAAAACAGCTACAAGACACTCATGCAGATCGAAGCCTCGCCGAACTCGATAACCCAAGCTAAAGATCTCTAAAACCCAAAACCCTAAAGTTTGGGAGTTAGTCCTAAACTTTCTAAAGCCCTATACCCGTAAGCCTATAAACCCTAACATACAGACGCTTCCGCCCCAAGCTTCCACAGATGAGGCCTCCATAATTACCTATACCGTATACTGTTTTGTTGGGTTCCTTATTATAACTACAGTATAGCATACCCCCCAAACCCGAGTCTAATTATTTGGGAGTCTCCGAAAATGGGGGACCCGACTATAGTACCCTAAATAGTAGGATCCCTACTATACGGATCCCAAAATACGGCACCCAAATTCTCGGAAACTCTCATTATTAAGACCCCAAAATTAGAGCTGAGGCCTCCAGCCTGTGCATCTCCGCTCTTCAGCCAACGTTGCTGGGCTGCTGATAAGTTTGGGATTTGGGCGGCTTCCCTTCCCAAACATTTGTATGAATATGTATGTGTATATATGAATACCTGTATACATGTATATAGATATATGTATGTGTATACATGTATATATTCACGCACTCATGTATATGTACTGCAGGGTTTAAGAAGGGTTGTATAGGAGTTTGTCGCAGTTCTTAGATTCTGCTGTACTCCAAGAATGGGGGTGCTTGGGATGTGCTTGGGTCTAGGACAGGGATTGTAGATTCGTGTTTTGTGGAGCATGTGGTTATTGCCAGGTACTTGCGCTTTTAAGTTTTGGCGAGGTTTGTCGTCTTAGGACAGAGGGGCGTTGGCACAGCTCCGTGCTTTTCAGGTTGCACGAGTCAAGGGGAATCTCGGGTGCTAGAGTGCTTTGAAAGGTTGAGGGTGTGGGACTTAGCAGCCCAGCGCTGCAAGCCTCAGGGCTCGCAAGTCATGTGGCGTCCATAGGCTGCGGCTACAGGTTAGGTTTTTGGTCTCAGCGTCTAGGGTCTGGCATTTCCTGTTTAGGGTTTTGATGATTTTGGTGTGCGCGGTTGTATTTGTCACAGCAGCAAGACTTGTCTGTCAACGCGTTCTTCTTCACAGCAGGAAGACTCGTTTACAAGCACACAGCACCCCCCTAAACCCTGGCTTGTGCAAACAGCAAGGTCGGGTTTCAGTGCACAGCCTCCAGGAAGCGCGGTACCTTTGCACGAGACGACCGCAAGCGATTCTACCAGCCAGGCGGGATTGCAGGACCTACATGTAAGCTGTTCAGCGTCATCGCGCGAAGATGGGGATTTCGTATGGTCGTAACTTTCTATCCGCTTGGCTGGCAGGTGTACTGCAATCTTACCCCCAAAGCCCCAAATTGTGCCCTTCCTGATGCTCGGCTTCGCCGTTTTGAGATTTTGATCAGTGCGAAGACTCTTCTAGAGCCATTCCACTTCAATCTGTAGAACCAAAGCCTTACATAGAATCTCTAGAAACCATAAACCCGAAGAGTTTCACCTAAAATCCCTATGTTCCTAGAACCCTTCAGCCCTTAATGCCAGAAGCAGGAATCTGTTCCAGCCCTAAAAGTCCAAGTGCCCAAATAGTAGGGCAAGTAGGGTTACAAGGTCCAAAAACCTTTCAGAGTATGGTTTTGGGGACTGGAAACCTCGCTGTTTGGGTACTCAGAGCCTCTGGGTAGGTGACTTGGGCCGTTCAGCCCTTAATCTAACACCGGAGGCCCTTGAAACGTAAGACCCTAAACGCTAAACCCTAAACAGCGAACCCCGAACTCTAAAACCCCTACGACTCGTAGTAGAGATACATGAACATTGATCCCTTGGGTGATTTGTTCTCTTGGGAGTTTTCTTTTGAGTGCACACCCGAACCGGGTGGGCTGGCGAGTAATCAAAAGTCCGATGCACTTTAAAAAAAACCCTACGACCCTAAGCCCTATAAACCCTAAGCCCTACCAGGTGACTTGAGTCTATTGCTCGTTGAGCTCGATGAGAGTTCAGAGCTGCGGCCTCAGCTGAGCACTTGAGCCACAGGGTCTCAGGAGTGTAGGCGGATATATGCTAAAAATCAAGAAGACATACAAATAGATGTATATGTATGTATCAACCTCCCTCTCTCTCTCTCTCTCTCTCTCTCTCTCTCTCTCTCTCTCTCTCTCTCTCTCTCTCTCTCTCTCTCTCTCTCTCTCTCTCTCTCTTTCCCTTCGGGAGGTTAGGTGGATGAAGATATACTACCTATAGATTCCTGAGTAATGCCCTTTTGCCCTTTTTGTTGTTGGATTCCGTAGGAAGACGGGCACCCTCGTTCTAAAGAGGCTAATCAGGAACGTAGCTACTAAGAAGGGGTTGGTCTTATATACTGTCACTGCGTGTAGAGAGTTTGGACAGATTCAGTTGTGCAGACGGTGTATGTTCCCCTTAGATCAGATCAGACTAGTACAGTCCCCTTGATTCTGAAAGAGCCATGTGGGCAGGAGCCTTTGCAAGGGATCGCAGCATTTGCTGAGACAGCTGTTCTGTGATACCTCCTTTCAATGCTAATGCTGCTAGTGGAACATGTACGCAGAGAGCCCAATACCCCCTAATTAAGGAATATAGCTTAAATCATAATATCAAGCCCTATATAATTTAAGCCATATTCCTTAATTAAGCGGAATTGGGCTCTCGGGGTATATTGTCTTCAGTCTTCGAGGATGCCGGATTCGCCCTACCCAAGGGAGGCGAGAGCCGCATCTTGCCTCCTCCACACCGCTGGCCGGGTGTGGGGCTGCCTTGCCGTACCCGAAGTTTCTGGATGCCTTTCTGGCCAACGCGCATGTGGCCGAGGCGCATGACAGCGGAGCAATGTGCCAAGGTGTCCGCTGGGGGCAGACAGACAGCGCATGCAGGTCGCAGATGTCCCATAAGGACGGGCGTTTGTATGAGCTCGGCATTGCTGGAAGGGAAGGCCTCTCCTGCTCGGCTTTCCGTTATCGGGCTGAGCTGGACCCATCATCGGGTATCAAAACCCACACCATCATCGCTTCCTCTGTTTTTAGACAGTGTTGTCTGAATTGGCACTTGCTCGTGGGTGTCATCGCCCTTGAAGCCCTAAAGGCTACAAGGATCAAGTAGGGTGTAGTGTGCACTGGTGGTCAGTAGAACAGGACGGTCAGTGAACAGGAGTCGTCTGGGCGCAACCAGCGCATGCAGAAAGTCCTGAGCGCCTTCTTGCATGCTGTTGGCGTGGCTGGAAGGGAGGCTTTTCGTCTTGTTTTCCAGCGAATCCCACCAGGGTGGCATGATAGCACTGCGCTTTGTTTGCTTGCATCATTGGCTGAGACAACTGTTCTGAAATGCATTCTGCTTCAGATGGTTGTTAACTATATAATAGATACCGATTTAGGTCGCAGATGTCCATGAGGACGGGCGTTTGCATGCGCTTGGCATTGCTGGAAGGGAAGGCCTCTCGTGCACAGCTTTCCCTCAGCGGGCTGAGTTGGGCCCATCACCGGGTATCAACGCAGCACCATCACTATATTGCTTCCCATGTTTAATGCGGTGTTGTCTGCACGATTATTACAGTCCTCACGTCAAACGTCTCCTTGGACAGGATTCACACTTGCTGACATCGCTCTTGAAGCCCTAAAGGTTACAAGAATTGGGGTGAAGTGTCTACTACTTCTGGTCAGTAAAACAGGAGTCGTCTGGGGGCAACCGGCACATGCACAAACGTCTTCTCTTCCAGCGAATCCCACCAGGGTGGCATGATAGCACCGCGCTTTGTTTGCTTGCATCATTGGCTGAGACAACTGTTCTGAAATGCATTCTGCTTCAGATGGTTGTTAACTATAGACACCGGGTTGTGATCAGCTGGTTTATGTCATGACTGCCTGTTGTACGTGAGTTTGCTGGATTGTTGGCCCTACCCAAGGGAGGCGAGAGCCGCATCTTGCCTCCTCCACACCGCTGGCCGGGTGTGGGGCTGCCTTGCCGTACCCGAAGTTTCTGGATGCCTTTCTGGCCAACGCGCATGTGGCCGAGGCGCATGACAGCGGAGCAATGTGCCAAAGTGTCCGCTGGGGGCAGACAGACAGCGCATGCAGGTCGCAGGTGTCCCATGCGGACAGGCGTTTGCATGCGGCATTGCTGGAAGGGAAGGCCCTTCGTCTTGTCTCCAACCAACGTGGCACGATGTCAATGCACTTTCTTGGCTCGCAGCATGGCTGAGCCAGCTGTTCCGCCACGCGTTTTGCTTCAGAACATTGGCCCGGGGTGACGAGAGCTGCATGCGTCCTCACTAAGCACCCCCGCGAGAACCCCGGCCCTTGCTGTCAGAGCCTTGTGCATGTGGATCATGTGGCATGGATCTCAACCCAAGTGCTGCCTTCTCTGTATCCTAACAACAAATCAAGTGCGTCAGTGCGCTGCCAGATCATATAATGGTATGTTTGGTATTCTTTGGTATCGGTGTTGATGCTGCTGTTGTAGCATGGCTTTTCACATTCTGAGCGTTGGTTTTGCCATCTTCGCCCAGCTACAACGTGGTGATGCGTGTTGGTGTCGATGTCTCCCTGATAAACTCTTCTAAAACCCTTCTTCGGAATCACTTTGGTGTTTTTGTTGAAGTAAACTCAAACTCCAAGGGCAAAATCTGAAACAGCTTTTTGCATGGCTTCAAGGGCGCCAAAAGACAGCTTCTGTTCTATAGGAGCAAATCTCTGATTGCCGGACGCTTGACTGGCGCCGCCGCCCGCAGCACACTGCAGGCACCCCGGCGTAAATAACTTTGGAAACGAGGACAGCGTTTAGTGTTATAGTAGGGTCTTGGTGCACATTATATGTAGGGCTCCTTTTGAACGTTGGTGTGTGTTAGGGATGGCCTTACGAAGATGCCAGTGTAAAGGTCCCAAGTACCCTCCTGAAACCCCTAAACCCTAAACCCCTAAACCCATAAACACCCTGAACCCCGAACCCAGCCTAAACCCCTATAAACCCTAAACACGGATGAAAAAAAGGGGCGACCCAAAAAAAAAAACCAGACCCCGGAGGTCCACCTGCCATCTGGGCGCTTTCTCCTTTGCCCCGTCTGCCTGGGCCCGGGCCCCCTCGGGACCGATGGTATCGGCCCGGAGGCCGGCTCTCCTGTTTTTTACAGTATGTTACAAATATAATTTAACAAAATATGATGGAACATAATATTGTATAAATTGTATATTGTATTATGACATAATATCATTATATAGTATATCGTTATCTCAATATTTTGTATGTATTGTTTGGGGTTGGGGGTGGGTAGGGTTGCGGGTTTAGGGTTTTAGGAAGTTTGGGGGTCAGGGATGAGTGAGTGGGGTTTGAGGGGATTGGGGACCATAACCGGCAAGGCAAACCTTGCAATCACACCACATCTGGCAGTGGTTTAGGGTTTAGGGTTTAGGGTGTGAGATACTAACTAGTGCAACCGAATCAGCACAAGCAGCATGAGCTTCACCGAGCAATCATCAGCGCCAGCGTCTGTAGACCCCCTTGAAGGCATGACCTAAGTTATTAAGCATGCACTTGAGCAGAGACCGTGATTGATGTTTGCCCCCAATCCCCAACTAAAGCATGCAATCGTCTACCCTAAGCCGCAACCTAGAAACCTCAAGCTGCAACTCAAGAGCCCCAAGCACAAGACTCTTAAACACTGCATCCTGTTTAACCCTTAGCAAAAAACGAACCTTCCGAACCGCAAAGTTCGAGACCCGGCAGATGGTAGAGCTGCTCGAAATCTTGAGACTAGTTACACCGAAGCTCGTTCAAAATCCTATCGGGCTTTCATGAAGCCTTACTAAACTGAACCCTGAGAAAACTATAAACCCCATAAGCGCCTTCTAAGCCCTATAAACCTTAAAATCAAACCCTAGAAGCCCGACCATGAACCCTACAAGCCCTACCTTAACCCGGAATAACCTCCCCTTTTAAGGACTTATATAAGGAAATCATATCAAGGAACCCTAAAAAGGTAGGTTCTTCAGGGTTAAGGTAAGCCCTACACCTTAAATACCCTAAACCCAAAACCCTAAACCCTAAACCCCTGAACCCCTACTCCTTAAACCCTAAACCCTAAACCCTTAAACTCTAAACTCTAAACCTAAGCTAAACCTTCCAGGCCTCGCCATGGGCTCTCCGCGTGCACAGCTCGCGCCCTGTTGCGTCCTGGGGCAGCGAAAGAGGGCGCTTTGTGGGTTTACAGTAAACTAGGGGTTTGGGGTTTAGGTTTTAGAGTTTAGGGATCTATAGAGTTTATAATTTAGGGTTTAGAGTCTACAGCAAACGCCAGAAAGTTGGAAACCGGATTAAGGCCAAATAGTGCTGGGATTCCCTGTGCATTACTCTTAAGGATTGAGGCTATGGGGTTTCCAATTTTTGGGCTTCTACTGTAGGGGTTCAGGGTTTAGGGATCGGGGATTAGGGTTTGGGGTTTTGGGTGCAAAATAGGAGCCTTTGTAAATACTTACCAAGACTATTGCGGCTGCTCCCCATTAATATGACTATGGAATAATGGACAGCAGAACCCTATATTCTCACTATTCTGCAGCTATAATAAGGCCTCGAGACTTTCAGTATAGTGCTTTGGAACATGTTGTACCATAGTTATGGAGGACTGTTAATGAATATCATGGGCAGCTATATATTCCGACCCCAGCATGATAGGGCTTGCAGGGTTCAGGATTCAGGGTCTTTCGGATGTAAGAGTCTGTAAGATGCTGTTCCGGGCTCATAGACATCAGAAGTAGGTATAGTGGCGAGAAGTACAGCTGCAACTGAGGTGTTACGATTTGGGTATGGGCAGAGCCAGTCAGGGATCTGTGTGTCGTACAGCACTCCCCCACAGTGCGATGTCGAAACTATTGTAGTTCGCGGACTTTCAATCTTTTCTTTCATGTTCCGATACCGAAAATCTCGGAAACCTTCTTCGCCATTGATCTCTGTTGAACGTTTGCAGCTGTTCACTTTGAGCCACCATGAACCATCACGTCGTCGCAGTTGTTGCATGCAAGAGAGCCAAGCATGCCTAACCGAAACTCCAAACCCTAGGAATGTCTTACCTGTAAGAGTCGAGAAGTATCAGCCTGAGCCACCTTGGCATCTAAGCCGTACCGGCTTTCTGCTGCTTTTGCTTCTGTAAGTTTAAGCTTCTAGGCGGTTGAGGGTTTAGGGGTACCGCGGTTGTCAAGAAGAGCCACTTCTCTTTGACTGCTGAGCCATACATACGAAGGCCTCCAGCTGAAGTCGATCCGGCGAATGCGGTGTATGGTCTCACACTTCAGGACTGGGGGTTCACGGGTATCTGGGGTCTGCCATAGGCACTCACAATGGCAGCATCCAGCAATTTCCCAGGACCCTCTAGTGCCTGAGCCGAGTGACCACAATTCTTGCACACTGCCGTCATCCATAATCATAGACCCTAGTAGTAGAGTAAGTAACTAACCTTTTGTGGGTAGTCTAGCCCCTTTATAACCCCTATATAACCAAAAAGGTTAATTAACCCGTAGTTCCCCATGATACCCGACAAGTTGGAAACCCTAAACACCCTAAACCCTAAACCCTAAACCGCTAAACCCTAAACCCTAAACCCTAATCCCTAAACCCTAAACCGCTGAACTCTAAACCCTGAACCCTAAACCCTAACTCCCCGAATTGAAGCACAACCCAAGGGTTCAGCCGGCCTCGGGGCGCTTCGCCGCCAGCCTGGAGCGTGCCGCGGCGGCCGCCCTGTTCCTTTGAGCTTCTATTATGTATTCTTTGGGTTTAGGGGTTTAGGGTTTACGGGTTAAGTTTAAGGTTTAGGGTTCAGGGGTTCAGGGTTTATGTAGGGTTTAGGGTTTAGGGGTTTAGGGTTCATGTATTAGGCTTTGAGGTTTAGGGTCTAGGGTTTGGGAGCTTCTAGGGGGCCCAGAAAGGACGTAAGCGGTATATGGCATATCCCTATCGTGATGCTTCGCCCAAAGCCCTTCTAGGCAGCAAAAAGCCTGAATGCCCAACTCTCCGAACGGTGAAACCTACAGCAACAAAGCCACAAAACTCTTGGAACCCTACACCGTAAACCCCTAAACCAATTCTAGAGCCCTTTATGCCCAAATTCCTGAGGCCTCCCTTTTGGATTTTCGGCTTACCCCTAGAACCATAAATGAGAGAGAGGGGGGGGGCCATACTTAAGGAGGGTCGTGGGTCTAAGTACCTCACGCGCCTGCCTTATCGTCGAGGCATGACTTGTGCCTTACCTCTGAAAGCTCGCAGCCCCAGGGTTTAGGGTTTAGGGTTTAGGGTTTAGCCCCCAAACCCCAAACCCCAAACCCCCGAACCCAAAACCCTTAAGCACCGCCCCAAACCCCAAACCCCCGAACCCAATTTTCAAAACCCGTAAGCACCACCCCAAACCCCAAACCCCCGAACCCAAAACCCTTAAGCACCACCCCAAACCCCAAACCCCCGAACCCAAAACCCTTAAACACCGCCCCAAACCCCAAAACCCCCAAACCCCAAGACCCGTAAGCACCACCCCGAACCCAAACCCCTAAACCCGAAGCCCTTACGTGGCTCAGCCCGGAGTTCTCCCCGTAGCCTTAGGTCTAAAAGCCCCCGGAGATCCGATACCAGGGTTTAGGGTTTAGGGTATACGATATAGGGTCTCGAAACCGAAACTTAACCCTGAAGCCTGAAACCTCTCAGACCAAAATGGGAGTTTCTTGAAATCAGGGTACCTTATTTTGGGGTCCTTGTTATAAGGATCCTACCATGTGGGTGCTATACTAGGGTCGCCTGTTTCCGGAAACTCTTCAGACTAAAATGCCCACATCCTCTGAGGCGTTCTGCTGCTTTGCCCGGTGCTCGGGGATTGTCGCCGAAGGACCCGCCGAGCACTTGCGCTTGTTTGGATCCGTGTGTAAACTCGAAGCCCTAAAGCACTCAACGAGTGGTGATTGGTTCCCGGTATTTGGGTTTAGGTTTAGGGTATACCGGAATAAGTACCATCTACCAGCTTAAGGCCGTAGCGCTTGCCACTCCAGAATGTAGAGGTGTAAGCTCAGGCCTCAGTTGCCTTTGTCGGGCTGACGATTACATGTCTGAAGCTACCGAAATCGAGCATCAAGCTTGCAAGCAAGCTTCTAAGATTCGCGACGAAGGCGGCAATGAAGGTCATTTCGTGAAGCCTAGAGGCAGGAATCCTGAATAACAGAATGCCTTAGGGTTCCTGGGCACACTAAATGCACAGGAGCTGCGAGTATTAGAGCCCATAGAACCATGAGCCCTAAGCCCTCAGACTATCAACGCCCCCTAAAATGGGTCTAAATAGTTGCCAATACTACTTGGGGGGTTCCTTATTATCGCTATAGTATAATGTACCCCAACACCCGATTCTACTTGTTTAGGCCCCTACATTCTAGAATACCCTTGTAGTATCCCTTATAGTAACCCTTACAGACCCCTTTAAAAGGCACCCTATTCTAATTTCATAAGCTCCTACATTATCTATGTCCAATAATTCTGAGCCCGTCGAGGAGGCGGGCCTCCTGGAACTCTCAGGAAGCCCTGAAGCTTCTCACCTTAAGGCTCCATGTGCCCATATGGGTGGTTGTCAATATTAGGGTCCCTTTTTGGTCCTTAATATGATACGGCACCTTACATTTAGCGTACCCAACAAGGGGCCATAATTTTGACAACCACTTATATAGTAGGTACTCTGTAGGCCTTAAAGGGGTCACCATATGGCTCCTTTAAGGCTTAAGTACCTACGATATGGGTATATGCAGCCTTTGGGTCAGTTATGGTGCCAAAAAAAGCACATGCGCAAAAATTAGGATAGGGATATCCCATATAGACCCTTTCTTATAATGAAGCCCAATATGGTAGGGATATCCCTATAAAGTGCTTATGCTTATGTGCTTGTCAGTTCTAGCTTCCTGCAGCCCCGAGCACTGTAGTCCTTACGGCCATGTGTTTTTATAGACTTAGCGTTCCCCTGGATCTAGATGCTGAACAAGGAGACCATCGTCATCAAGGAAGTACAACCTGCCGCTGGGTAGCTGCTGGCGGTTTGTTCTTTGGTACTTGAACTCTTAAGGTGCAGATAGGCCCGAAGACCAGAGATATACACGAATAAGTATATAGATATCAAGATATTAAAGCCAACATGTAACATATATATATATATATGTACATACGTATATATATATATACATGTATATATATATATACATATTTTGTATGCAAGCATATGTGTGTACAGGTATATATGACTTTCCCTTCAAGTTAGTCGGACCTTAGATCCGTAGTGAAGCTGCATGGAGGAGTATGAACTGCGCTATTTGGACAACTCCGAGCACGCCTGTTATTATAAAGCTCAGTTAAGATACCGGTAGGCATCCTTATTGCCACTACCAGCGATACCTTTCGGGCCTTGCAGTCCACCCAAGAAGATCCTCAATAGAAGCCAGTGAAGACCTGGTACTTAGTTGCAGGCTACATTGCGACACGATTTTCGTAAACTCTGTTCCTCCTTCTCTAACCCCCAAGCCCCAACCCTTAAACCTTAAACCCAGGGCATCTTCCTGGTCCAAAAGCGTTTTGATGGAGTGGTGCTTCTGTCTATGGCCCGGACGCAGAACAGCAGCTGGGGAAGCTCGGTCTGCAAGTGGAAGTTTCGAAGATTTGGATCCTACTATTTAGGGTGCTCTATCAATGTCCCGTAGTTTCGGAAACTCCCAAGTGGACCGTTCTCAGAACAGCGAGCCCGGCAATACGGACAGAAGATTAGTTGCTGGTTTGGGCGGCTAGCTATATTACGCCCTGCACATGATTGTGCGCAGTGGTGTGGTTCATACAACCACTTCCTCGCGATTGTGGATGTGCTTTTCATGACATGACTTGCAAGTTGGCTGTAACCTTGCCCTGTTATGGTTGCGTTGGTGGTGCTGGTAGTGGGGGGGGGAGCTGGTGGTGCCGGTAGTGATGTGGGACTCGCAGTAACTGTGTTGCCTCTTCGGATGATGCCTTCGGTTTTAGTCTTAGTCTTGTCTCATTTCGGCCTGTACCTGTAGCTTGTGCAACAGTGCGTCTCTGCGGCGAACGCCTGCATGTGCTGCGTTCTCGCTGAAGGCCATTGGTTACTGGGGCCAGTGCGGTGTTGCTGACCATGGTAGCGAGTCCACTTGTTGTTACATGTGTTGCTGCTGACTTTGTTTGTTTTTTGCGGTCCCTAAACCCTAAACCCTGAAACTCTAAAACCCTAAACCCTATAAATCCTAAAGCATGTTGGAATTGTCACCAGTATACCAACCGTGCTTAGAGGAGTGCAGCCGACTGGCAATCGAACATCCCGAACTCAAACGGAGGATGCAAGAGTTTAGTGTAGGGTCTTAAATAACTATATACCTATACTACTTTGGAGGTTCTGTATTATGATTATGGCAGAATATACCTACGACCCTATTCTAGTCATTAAAGCCAGTACATTAGACAGAATACCGGCCATTTCCCCCGCCCGCGACACATGCTAGGGGTACTGTTGAGGGTTTTAGGGGGTGTATCATATCATGTGCTACTCTGCCCCCACATGGCTGCGTTTGGGGCTTTTGGTTTAGTCAGTTCAGGATCGGAATAAACTCTTCGGAAAATCGCCGGAGTTTGAATGAACTGCTCGACGGGAAAACCCTCGAAGCGCACACACACACACACATGCATCTCAAACCCCTGCGCCCCAAACCCTGGAACTCCAAAACCCATGAGCAACGACATCCTGAAATAACTCTTAACCTAAAGCTCTTACCTGGACCCCAGAAGTATGCAATATCATAGCTTCCCCCTAGGTGGTGGGCCATGATTTTACTTATTTCTGTGGGTAACCGCAAAGAATCCCAGAGACTCCAATATTCCTTAATTAAGGAATATACCTTAATTTATAATAGGATCCCTAAAAAAGATTTAAGGAATATTCCTTAATTAAGGGATATTGGAGTCTCTGGGATCCCAGGGCGGAGTGGCCCCATCATACTCCAGGCCTGGGGCTCCAAGGGCACGCGGCGGATGGTCTTCCAGACATTTGGGACCCCCAAGGGTCCAAAGGACCCAATAATCAGGTACTCGGTTTTAGGATAGTAGTTATGTAGGTTAGGATTTTGGAGAGTATATGATTATTAGGTACTTGGACCCCTGGGGGACAAGGATTGAGGCTTCATAAAGACCTTAAAGGGGCCGTTAGGGGGCTTACAGGGTTTTTGGTTTAAAGGGTTCTTTAAGGGGCCATGTGCCCGTGTAGTATGTACTTCGGCCTGAGCAACGCCATTTGCGGTCAGAAGTATACTATATGGGTACATGGCCCCTTAACTAGGTATCTTTACGGCTTTAGAGTTCAGGGTTGAGCGCTCGCGGAGAGTAGTATCCTGTTTTACGGGATCGAGGGGTAAGGGGTCAGTGCTCTTTGTTTTAATTTTTTGCTGCCCCATAGCTTAAAATTTGTGGCCAAGCATTTGGATCACACGGGCACCTATCATTCATTCCTAGACAGGCTTAAGGGTTGAAGGTTCAGACTACTATGGGGCAGTGGGGGTATGGGGGTGGCGCTTCGTTCAGCCAGGAAGACTCACAGAACACCGCTCCTTTTTGCAGGTCTGTGCCAAGGCGATGTGGGCCAGGGGTGCCAATGGATTGCTCCTCGGACCCAACGTGCGTTTTTTGGTACGTGCAGGTTGAGCCGAAGGTTGATGATGGCAAAACGAGCACCGCCGACAAGTATTCACGGAAAAATCACAGGGCAAATGCAGCAACCCTCGCGCAATAGGTTCAGTTCAAACCTGGCCCCCCCAAAACAAAGGAACAACCATTTCGTTATAAAGTCACCATCATCATCACTGCCTCATCATCATCGTCAACAGCCGTGGTTTGGCATTCGTATGATCTTTGTCATAGTTGGGTTACATTTTACATTTTTATGGGTACTTAAAACCCAATAAGGAATAACAATTTAAATTTTTAATCCTATCCCAACCATGAACTAGATTATAGAACCCTACTATTGATCCCTGAAAGAGCCGTTTAAGGAACCCTAAACCCTAAGCCCTCAGCCGATCCTTAAAGCCCCCCAAAAGACTCCCCCAAACCGCTGAGCCCTGAAGCCCGGAACTCGAAGCCAAGCGAGTCAAAAGGCTCACAGCGAAGCGGGTCCCACCGGCCCTAGAGCAGAGGCATCTCGGCAGCCCTGAGAGTGTAGTGTGGGGTTTATAGGGTTTAGGGGTTTAGGGTTTTAGGGTTTAGGGTTAGGGGTTTAAGGCTTAAGTTTTCTATAGGGGCTGTCATGGTTGTTATGTTACTTAAAACGGGTACGATGAGGGCTACTAGCTGGGGAGGGAGGTTTATAAGAGGTTCATCGATTCCTTGCAAGGGTTGCCATATGACCACACTAGCCACTGTAACAATGCATAACCACTATAAAGCATTTTTCTGTCTTTGTGAGGGTCCTTAACCTTAAGGGGACACACGAGAGGAGGGAGACACGACTGCAGGGACTGTCGGTACTTGCAACAACTTCCCCCCAGATACTGCCTTCGAAGCCTCAAATCGAACGACCACGACCCCAGTTCTACGGAATTCCAAGCGTAGAGAGTCCAAGTACTCCCGAAGCCCGAGACCATCACCTCCAACATCAATGGAAGGCTTCCGTGCCAGCTGTGCGCGCAAAGTGGCCATGCCAGCCGAAACTGTCCGAACCAGCGGCGTCGACCACGTTATGCACGATGGCCACCCGTCCTACGGTTGATGATATAAATCCTGCATGACCTTAAGGACCCTAAACTATGGGAATTATGGTATATTCCTCATTATGGGTAATGCAGGATTTATATCATCAACAGTAGTTCTCATGCGTGGTTTTGATGCTATCCTCAATGGGTCCACCCTAACTACTTACTACTTATAAATCTAATAACGATACTCCTACATATCCTATCGCTATGTAAGGGCCTTAAAGATTCTCTGACATAGACGACAAGCTTCAGAGCTTAGCGTTCAGGGCCCTGAATCCTAAGCCCGATAAACCTGAAGCATTAAACCCTACCTGGGAATCCACAAACCTGCGGCTTTAAGGTCTACCTTGCAACTAAGGGGTACTGTTGATGGACAAAATCCTGCATGACCCTAAGGATTCTAAACTATGGGAACTATGGTATATTCCTTATAATGGGTAATGCAGGATTTTGTCCATCAGCAGTAGTAACCTACGATTTTGTAGGGTTTGGGGTCACAGGTCGGCCCTAAGCCATATATGAGCGCTGGGCCTTAAATCCTAAACCTTTAAACCCTAAACCCTAAATCCTAAACCCTATACCCTAAATCCTAAATCCTAAAGCCCCTAAACCCTAAATCCTAAAGCCTAAACCCTAAACCCTAAAGCCTAAACCCTAAATGCCCGAAGCCAAGAGCCTTGAAGTTGAGGTCTCAAGACTTGGCGGCCTGGAACCTATTCGAGGTGGCGCCTGGCCACGGAAGCTCGTGTTCTAAGTAATTGTTTAGGGTGTAGGGCTTATAGGGTTTAGGGTGTAGGGTTTAGGGTGTAGGGTTTGTAGGGTTTAGGGTGTAGGGATTAGGGGTTTAGGGTTTGGGTATGTATATATATATATATATATACACATATTTGTACTACACTTATCCTAAAATACCTTAAGAAATAAATAGTATTACTCTCTTTGCATGCGGGCCCAGAAAAGAGATTTAGACTTCAAAGGCTTTACGGATCCAAAAACATTTCGGAAGGACTCAACCGGGTTAGGAAACGCCAACCCCACAGTTTCTGACGCTTAGGGCGGGTGGCAGCGCATTGCTCAAAGGGTGGGAATACGGTTGATGATAAAGATCCTGCATGACCCATACTAACGAATGTATCACAATTCCCATAGTTTAGGGTCCTTTTGGTAATGCAGGATTTATATCATCAACAGTGGGATACTCAGCTGCTGAAGCAGCTCAACTTGTGTCAGTGGCCGCACAGGTTTACCGCCCTGAACGAAAACATCATGTTCAACCCATCATCTTCAAACTTCAGGACCTTTCCTTGGATCCTGGCATGCTCTCGCTTTGTATGGCCCTGGTGGCTAGCTCGGAACAGGGCGCAGTGGGATGTGTCGTGCCTCGGCTCTGTGTAACATGCAAGCCTGATCGTTCCGCCGTTGTATGCAAGTAGCACTCGGGATTTGCGGTTTTAGAGTGGTCGTCGTTTCAAGGTTGCGATTGGAGACTTCCACAGTTTGCTTCACGTCGTCAGCAGGCAGACATCCGCCACACCAAAACATCCATCGACATGCATTTGTGCACCGAGGGTGGGCTTTCTGGTGTTATCTCCAAACTCTTCGAGACAGTTGGCTGTTCTGTAGGGCTTAACTCATGTTTCGGCTACTATGGAAGGCTTCATGGTTTGCATCGGGTTTTGGGGTCTATGGCTTTTGTATTTCTTATAGCTTGATTACCAACTGTGTTCAGCTTTTCGACTGCGCTAACTTCTGGGGTTACGATTTTTGAGCTAAACCCTAAACCCTATAATTTCCTATAAGCCCTGCAAGACCCATAAACCCTACAAAACCAGGTCACGGATGATGGCCGAAAGGGCGCTGGTGGCTATCCCACATCTGCACTGAGAAGCACAGGGCCGCGCCAGGGCGCCGATTAGGGCTTAGGGGCTTTAGGGTGTAGGGCCTTCGGAAGGGTTCAGGGTTTTGGAGGATAGGCGGCTCGGAATAAGTAGCTCCAACAAGTCCTTGTTATACGGCGTATCCTCCAGAGTATGTTCAGGGTTTCACTGAGGCATCGCCCGCCTTATTATGATGCGCTGAGAGCCCGTCTGTTTTCATCCCAGCAGCTCTAGCGGTGGTGTTCATCAGCAAGAACTCAGCTCTAAAGCCTGCGCCCTGAACCTTAAACACTAAACCCTACAAGAGAAGCTTCGTGCTGCGGCGGTATGCAAAATCAGACTTTCATCCCTTCAGGTGTGTCATGTTAGCGACTCAAAGCTCTGAGGCCCGAAAGCGTATCATAGGGGCCTAATTATGTAATTAAATTACAAATACTATGTTTTTTGTGTTGGGGGGTCCTTATCAGCAGTATAATGGGCCCCCAAACCTATTCTACTTATCAAGGCCTCTATAGTAGACACGACCCAGGTTCAGTGCCATCACGAACTGGGACGAGGAATCCGTGCATCGTCTTGGGGGTGGAGACGTGCCCCCGCCCCTCTGCAAGGTGCAACCCTTTTGTTCGGTTCACAGGGTAAAATCGGACGACTCTGTCCGGGTCCGTGTGCCCAGCCGGCAATCTCTTTTTCAGCAGGATTGTTCTATTGTCATCAACATCGTGGTCTACAGCACCGCTTCATCTGATCGTCAGTAGCAGGTCGATCATCGGCATCATCATCACCATCGTCATCATCATGGCCATCGGCATTAGGATCACGAGCCAACTAGTGTTGCTGCTGCCCCATCGGCGACGAGAAGGAAGGCGGTAGGTGGAAGTTCGTGATCGGTCGAGGCATCATGCTTCCCCAGATCCAGGGGATATACAACTCTGCCCCAGGCTTTTTGCCTCGACCCGAAACCTTTTTGAATCAAGAAACGGAACTACAGCTCGCAAGACCCTAAAGATCCTAAACCCCAGAGCCGACCCTCAGGGCTCTATACTCTAGGAGCCTGATTCTTAAAAAATAAAACCTGGGCCTATAACTTTCCCAAATGGTCGGATTCATAGAAGGAATCCGAACACAGGTATATGGGGATCTTTTATGGGCTTATGGGCTTCCTTGAAAGGGCTCCTTTCAGGATAACCATAAGGCTTTGATATTCCCTCTCCATGTACCCAAGCAGCCCCTGTACAGGTCCTTATTTGGGGTTGGTTCGGGCACATGGACCCTTAGAGCAGATCCACCAGAACCCTGAAGACGTCTAGAAACCAGATCTACCTATGCCTTAAAAACCCTAAACCCCGAAACCCAAAGCCCTGTCAGGAGCAAATCCGACGGTGCTCTGAGTTGAACGCTCCGGCTCCATCAGAAGAGGCATGTTTGGTTGAGGGGTTTAAGGTTTAAGGGTTTAGGGCTCTAGGCCCCCGCCGCCCTGTTCAGATTACGAGCGTTCTTTCCTTGTTTTCTCATGTCTGTCTTTGTATTTACCTCTCTCTCCCTCACTCTCTGTCTCCCTTACCTTGTGCGGAACGGCATGACTTGATCTTGCAGCCCTTGGAGTGAGTGTTAAGCGTAGTTTCGGTCGCCTGCCGATTTCTAGCAGGAACACCCCAAAGCCTCGACCTAAACTTTAATCAGCCAAAAACAGCAAGCCCAACAAACCCTAAAGCCCCAAACCCCAATGCCCCAAAATCCTGAATGAAGCTCTAAACCCGAGAGCATTAAAACCTAGCTTTAAACTGAGAGTCCTACGCTTGGGGTGTCTTTTGATTTGGGGTTACTGCTGGGTGCTGCAAGCTAAGCATTGTGGTGAGGATTTCGAGTTCATGCTGTAATATGGGAGGCCTAGATATTTGTGAATACTATACGGTCGCTTCTTAGTATATAGTTATAGTCGCTTTAGTGCAACAGACACCAACACGCTATTGTAGCGTAATATCTCCAGGGTCAGTCCAGAATGCTATTGTAGCGTATTATCTCCAGGGTCTGTCCAGAACAGCCCTTCACCTCAAGCGCCTCAACCAACCCTGAAACCCCAAAACCGTAAGCCAGATAGACCCTGAGCAGAAAACAGAAAACAATATATCCGAAATACTAAACCCGTATGAACCACAGGTCCCAAGCCCTAAACCCCAAAGAGAAATACAAGTAACTCAAAGCATCCTAAACCCCAAACCCTAAATAAACAACCAAAGCGTCTCCAACCCCACTAAAACGTATGTAGAAGCAGAGGACAAAGTATCCTAAACCCTCAACAACAAGTAAATTCCAAGTAGAACATCGAAAACGAAGTTTCCTGAACCCTAAACCCTAAACGCCACAGGTAGAAAATAGAAAACACAATGTCCTTAACCCTCAACCCTAAACCCCAAACCCAACACCTAAACCCTGTAAGTAGACATTCTAGAAACAAGAAGCTTAACCCTAAACCCTAACCCTAGGTCGAGATTAGAAAACCAGAGTCTTAATGTAGGGGCCGGCCTAAATAATTGCCAATACGTACTATTTTGGGTGGTTTCTTATGATGGGCCCCAAAACGCTGCTATATCCCAAAATCCCTTACAAAATAGTATCCCTTATAGAAACCCTTGCAGACCCCTTCAAAAGGAGCCCTATTCTAATCATATCACGACGGCACATTGAGGTTTTACGAACAACTGAGTATAGAACCCTTATAGATCCTTTATAGTAGCCCTTATGGTCCCCTTTAAGGAGCCCCATTCTAATGCCCCATATGAACACCCAAAAGTAGAATATGCAAAACAGAATTTCCTAAACCCTAAACCCTAGGTAGATGATATTATAGAAAACAAGAAGCCCTTAAGTAGAAACTAGAATCCAAAACTTCCTCAACCCTAAACCCTAGGTAGAGATGAGAAAACAACTAGGACCCAGAGTAAGCCCTTATTCCCTTTTCTCGGGTTCAGGTTCCCTTATAAACCCCTTTAAACCACAAAGGGCACCCTTTTTATTCCAAGGTTACTCTTGGGTCCCCTAAACCCTAAACCCTAAACCCTAAACCCTTAAACCCTAAACCCTAGGTAGAGATGAGAAGACAAGAAGCTCAACGAGCCTAGAGGCGCAGCTGGCCAGGGCTATCGCCTTATCGCTGGCGGAACAGAGCGGCCAGGAACGACCAGGGCTTCGGGGGTTTAGGGGGTTCCTTTAAAGGGTTCTGTAGGGGTTGCTACTTATAAGGGTTCCCAGAAAGGTTACTATAGGGTTTAGGGGTTTAGGGTTTTGATGGGGTTCAGGGATTAAGGTTTTAGGCTTAGGGGTGCAGGTGTGTAGGGGGTTTAGGTGCTTAGGGCTTGAGGGTATAGAGTTTTTGGGGTGCAACATATGTGGTGGGTTGATGAGTTGATGAGTTCTCAGATCTTCCAAAAACACTCAATTAGGGAATTTCTCCTTGAAGTCATACAAGGGTTCCTTTCATAATAGGAGGCATGAGTCAAATATCATAGTTGGTGACCGCAAGAGTTTCTGAGCAGACGCCTGGTAGGATTCAGGGTTTAGGGTTGGGCTACATTCGGTTTAGGGCGTTTGGTCTTCAATCTTTAGTCCCATGAATGAAGTGGATGGGCATGCATACGCCAACTCCCCGATGGGGGATGGTGGCAGAGAGAGAGGGAGCGAGTGATCGGGGGCCCTAAACCCTAAACCTAAACCATTATAAGCCATAAATAGCCTAAACCCCCCTACACTTCTCGAAGTGCGAGGATCCCTAAACCATTATAAATCCTAAACCCTTATAAACCCTTATAAACCCTAAACCCTACACTGCTCGAAGTCCAAGGATCCATAAACCATTATAAACCCTAAACCCTACTTAAAGGGTCATGGGACTTAGTACCTACATAGGGTGATAATTAAGGTAACTATACTTATAACTACTTATAACCCCAATTAAGGTACTTATAACCCCACTTACTAAGTCCCATGACCCTCCAAGTACACTGCTCGAAGTGCGAGGATCCCGTTCTGACGGAAGCCTTGGCCGAGGAGGAGGATGCAGCGCTGCAGGCAGCGCTGATGGCCTCCTTGGAAGGCGAGCTGAAGTGGAGTTTGCACGTTTAGGGTTTAGGATTTAGGCTTTAGGATTTAGGGTTTAGGGTTTATGGTTTAGGGTTTGGGATTTAGGATTTAGGGTTTAGCGGGACTTTTTTCAAGAATATCCCCCTGAAACTCCAAATAGCCCAAAGTAGGTACTATTTTTAGGTTTTGGACCTCAAAGTAGGTACTGTTTGTATACTTGGAGCCCTGTGGACCCACTCCGGGACTATACAGTTGAGTATATAGGGTTTAGGGGTTTAGGGAGCTCTGGGCTAGTGGCATTGGAAGTGTTGGCTTTATAGGGTCAGGCAGGCATTTAGACTTGAGGTTGGGTTTTGTTCTGAACTTCAGGCTGGCGTTTTGGGCTTCGGGTTTAGGGTTTTGGGTTTAGGGGGGTTGAATTGAGCTTGTGGTGATTCCGGGCAGTGTGGGTCTGCTGGGGCTTCGACTTCGCTGAACATTGCACCCACATCCTCTCAGGTTTGTAAACAAGCTCTATAGTTGAGCGCTAACTATATCAACCCTAAAGCCTAAACCCGAAACCCTGAGCCCTAAACCCGAAACCCTGAGCTCAAGCCTTGTGTCTTAATGTAATGGTCGGTGCAGGCACTTCTGCCACGGCTGGCGTAGAGCAAATCCCCAATGAACCGAAGGCAGTCTTTGAGATCGGGCGCTGTTTTACTTCGGGCTTTACGGTGTTGGGGTTTAGGGTTGAAGGCTTTTGGGGTTTGGGGTTCTTGGGTTTGGGGTTCAGAGTTTCAAAGCTTCTGGGATTACGGGGTATTGTTGACGGTTTGTGGCTTTGTATGCTTGGCCGTCGTTGCACAGTTTGCATGGGAGGTTACGGCTTTGGGCTGCTGTCGGAATTTGAGACGGACAGAGGTTGCGAACGCTTACAGTAACAATCTTTTAGTAACATTGCTGCTCGCAGGAGGGCTTCGAGACAAGGGACTCTGATCCATAATCCTACTAATGCCGGATCCGCTTCTTGAATGCTGCAGAGGGGCTCTGCACCCCATCCTAAACCCGAAACCCAAGCTCATAAACCCTAAGCTCAATGTAGAATCCGTTGGACGAGGTTACGGCGAAGGACTCCAAACGGAGCAAAGCTGGGGAGAAGAAGGCGTCGCAGACGCCTGCCGACATGGAGGTGCCTCTAACAAACATCACTATCTAGACTGGGTTTGTTTGGATTTGGAGGGCGGAGGGGGGGGGGTATGGCAGTGTAATTTCATGGAGACTACAACCCTAAACCCCGAAGCCTGATCTGGTGATCAGGTTTGGCTTGCGTTCTTTAGGGCCTACATCGGGTAAGGTGATTCGGGCTCGGGAGCGAGTCTTGCTCAAAAGCTGTTGAGGATATACATACCAGGGTTGAGGGTTTTATTGGGGTACAGTGGCTCATCGAGGAGATTTGTAGATGGGTACGTTGGAAGTATGCAAATTCAACCAGTGTTTTCAACATGTCTTTTCTTGAGCCTAAGCCTTTCACCTGTCGACCCCATTTTGGTCCAAAGTCTAGTCTAGTGGTTAAGATAAGTCCTTTTTGGCACATTGTCCCAACTCTTCTCATAGGTTGCAGAAGCGATCGCAGCCCTTGCTCGACGGCGCCCTGGAGGTGTTGTAAATATCAACGAGCTCAACCAGGCAGCCGAAGTTACAGACACAGACACTGTGTGTACAGTCACAATATATTACTCGTAGATTTATAGAACTTGCAGATATATACACATACATATGTACTTGCATATGCTTCCCTTTGCTTACCTACCTGCCTATCAACCTACCCACCCAGCCACCCGTCTGCCTACCTACATGCATACATACCTACATACACGTGTTCGTTTGTGCAGCTGTGACTGTGTGTGTGTGTGTGTGTTTGTGTTCGATCTGGTAGGTGTTGAGAGTTGTCAAGCGTGTTTGTCGCTTTCCTCCCGGCCACAAGGATTCCTGAGTACAGGGAACCTTGCTGTATCGCCGACTCTGCATTGAGGTTTGCGGTGTGAGGTCTCGGATGGGGTATTATTGCTGTACGGTGATGATGACTGATGATGATGATGATTCTGGTGTTGATCATTACTCCCAAAACCCTGTAATTCCTAAGCCCCTAAACCCGTTAACCCCTAAACCCTGAACCCTAAAAGCTGATTCTCTCGTCGTCCGCCTGGGTTGGGATGCATTGAGGATGTCAAGTGCACGTAGGCATTATGACATTGACGGTTCCAAGACCCTTTGCCCTGAACACAGGCGATCAATGTTCCTAAGAACTTGTCTTCTGAACTGTGCAACTTCACTCTTGTGGAAATTGCCTATCAGCCCTGATGCAAGCCTCCCGATGCCTCATCCGTAAGGTCAGCCTAAAGCCCAATACCCGAAACCCCAACCCTTTGTCGTCGCATATTACCCTTGACCCCTAAATCCGTCCTTCGATGCCTACTATGAACCCTAAACTCCTAAACCCCAAAACCGATAAACCCTGCGTCGTCGTATCTTCTCTTGAGCCAAATTTCCTTACAGCGTCGGGAGGACGCAGCCTGCAAGAAAGTTCTGAAGCCGTTGCAGCGCCTGAGACGGGATTCAGGCTGTGTTTAAGGGTTTAGGGTTTAGGGTGTTAGGGTTTAAGGTTTAGGGTTTTAGGGTTTAGGGTTTAGGGTAAAGGGTTATGGTGCCTTGGCACTAGTACTGGGGTTACAGAGTTGAAGCAGTGGGATAGGGTTTGAAAACTGGCGCATGCTAGGCTTCAATGGCGACTGCCAATTTCCAGGCCCTCTCATGCATGACATGACGAAACTAAACAGCATTGTAGGGGTTCCGGGTTTAGGATTCTATGGAGTTTTACTGTCTCCTCCTGCCCACCCGACACCTTGAGCGGTTGGTAAGGATCGCAAGGAAATTGCACCAAGGAAAGCGCACGTTTGGTCCCGTTGTTTCAACCACAGGCCGGTTTAGGTTCCTCGTAACGTTCCATTAATGTCGGTCCTTTTTAAATTATGCTACCGGTAAGCCTTGAAACACAACCCAAAAAGCCCTAAAGCCACAACCCCAGACCGGAAACCCAAGTGTTCTGGGATTTGGAGCTTCATGCCCGGATATCTGAGGCTGCCCGATCCCGTTCGGATCGCAGAACAATTTATGAAGGGGACTTCCAGTGCGCATGAACCGAAAAGAAGAAGATGCTGCTGCTGATGATGACGAAGATGACGATGACGACGATGGCATCAGCAAGAAGAAGACATAAGTCATGCGAATCAGTGCTACTGACACCTACAAACTGCTCTTCTCGTTTCCTCCACAGATGCTGCAGCCCTGGCCCGAACCCCCTACTTGGAGGATCATGGGACTTAGTGAGTAGAGTTATATATAAGTGCCTTAATTGGGGTTGTAAGTAATTGTACGTATAGTTATCCTAATTATAATCCGAGTTACTAAGTCCCTCGACCCTTTAAGTACAGACGTATCGAGAGTTGCTCCGCACCACTGCGGTCCTCTTCATGTGCGACCTCAGCCCATGGTTAAACGAAAAGCTCAGAGTCCAGATAAGGGGCGTTTGGAGTTTGGGCCTAGGGCCCCAGGGTTGCAGTCAGCATATCTGTGTAGTTGGATTTAGTTGTGTTTGGGTTTAGTGTTTATGCCCGCATGCATGTATGCCTGTACGTATGTGGGAATGTATATGAGATGTGGCTATACTCCGAGATGCCCCCAAGACCATGGTCTAGTAAAGATAACCCCTCAAGGCCATAAACCTCGAAACCTAAACAAACATCAAAACATAAGCCCATAAGCCTTGCAGCGATAGGCCCTACTTACCCCTAATAGGGCCCCAAAAAAGCACATAAGCAAAAATTTAGGATAGGGATATCCCATATAAAGCCCCTTATAATGAAGCCCAATAGGGTAGGGATATCCCCATACAATGCTTATGCTCATGTGTTTTTTGGGGTCCCTAACCTAAAGGTTTCGCATCCAGCAAGTCGCCGACTGAGGAAGAAGCATGGTGTGAAGCTTAGCAAGGCTTGGCTGGAGAAGTTCCCGCGGCCTGACAAGGACAAAGCTTCGGGGTAAGTAGGGTTTATCGTTGCAAGGCTTATGGAATTTTGCTTTAAGGTTTCAGGGTTTAGGTTTCGAGGTTTACGGGTTTGGAGTTTTAAGGTTTGTGGGCTTTAAGGTTTGTGGCAGATGTGCCTGTTGAGCTTTGTCTTTGAGGCCTGAATCTGTAGCTTGGAGACTGCACCGGGAGCAACAGGGGTTCAGGATTTAGGGTTCAGGGTTTAGGGCTCAGGGTTTAGGGTTTAGGGGTTCACCTCGGTGGAAAAGACACGAGCTCTGAAGCCCCGCACCCCCAAACCGTGCAGAGACCGGTATTACGGTATAGTGTCTAGAGATGTCTCCCTATCTGCGAGTAGACCGCAGAGCCTGCAAGCTGAAACACGAATCCCTCGAGCCTCAGCCCTCCGAAACTTCGAGCCCTCGAACGTCTTCACTCCTCAACCTTGCCTTAAGTTCTAGTCCTCTTCGAGGTCGATGCTCTTTAACGCGCTAAACTCCAAGCCCTTCGGAAATCGAAGTCCCTGTGCACCCCAAAACCACTGGATGCCATGTATTAATTCTAATGCTACGCAGCCCGCCTCGGCCGCCGGCTGCAGTAGGGCCAGCAGGGGCGCAGAGCAGGGGCCAAACTGCGAAGGGCCTCTTAAAGCAGGTGTAATTTAGTTGCAGGGTCAGGGCTACTTGGAGAAGTGTGGCAAGTGTAGAGCAAACACATGCAGCATAACCCACAGTGGAGCCGGGGGCAGGCCGAAAGAGAAGAAAAGGTGAAAGAAAACGAGCAGGCAGAAGACAAAAAACAAGGGGAAGCCGGAGGAGGGGGGGGGGCCGGAGGAGGAAGGGTGGGGGGGAGGGGGGGGAAGAAAACAAGCCAAAAAGAAGTGCACAAAAAAGTCGCAATGGAAAAAACACGCGAGGGCAGGACAAGACGGAAGGGTGGGAAAAGGGGCCGGGGGAAGGCCCGGGGGGAGGGGGGCCGGGGAAGGGAGGGAGGGTCGGGGGGGGGGGAAGCTTCAACGAGGAAGGGAGAGCCAAAGCACGCGAACGAAACATAAGAAGAAAAGGCAGTGGAGCCGGCCCGGGGGGGGGCAGGCCGAAAAAGCCAAAGCACGCGAACGAAACATAAGAAGAAAAGGCAGTGGAGCCGGCTCGGTGGGGGGCAGGCCGAAAGAGGAGAAAAGGTCGAAAAAACACGCGAGGGCAGGACAACACGGAAGGGTGGACTGGCCGGCCGGGGAGGAAGGGGGGGCCAGCAAGAGGGGGAGGGGGGGAAGGAAGGAAAACAAGCCAAAAGAAGTGCAGACAAGACGGAAGGGTGGGAAAAGGGGCCGGAACAAAACAGCAAAACGAGAGCTTCAACGAGGAAGCAGGAAAGAAGCCAAAAACGAAACATAAGAAGAAAAGACAGTGGAGCCGGGGGCAGGCCGAAAGAGAAGAAAAGGTGAAAGAAAACGAGCAGGCAATCGAAAAAACACGCGAGGGCAGGACAAGACGGAAGGGTGGGGAACCAAAAAAGGAAAACGAGCGAGGAGGGCAGAGGGGGGCGGAGAGGGGGGGCAGGAGGGGGGAAGGGGGGGGGGGTAGGGAGGGGCCCGGGAGGGGGGGAGCAGGAGGGGGGGAGGCAAATTCGGCAGCAAAAAAGGACGGAAGCCGGGCAACGGGGTCGAAAACAGTCGCTAAAAACGGGTGGAAGTTTGCGTTTCGGGTGCAGGGAGAAGGATTAGGTAGAGGGTTGGTTAGTATTAACCATCAAGACGCCAGAGGCCTTTGGCCTCGGCGGATATATATATATATATATATATATATATATATATATATATATATATATATTGTATATATATATATATATATATATATATATATATATATATATATATATGCACATACACATATATATATATATATGTATGTATGTATGTATGTATGTATGTATGTATGTAAATGTACGTGCGTGTGTCTGCATGTGTAAACATATATACAGTGAGAGATAGGTCTGAACAATCAGCATGAATGCATCCCCTGTATTGCCTGTGTAGCTGTAGTGAAGCTTAGCCCCCAAACCCCAGTAGGATTGTTAAGCAGCCTGTGTTCGATGAACCCCGCAGAACACTGTATTTAGCATATGGAGCCTTGAGCTAGTTCCGAGACTCAGTCTAATTTATTGCTGTTATTGTCATTGCTAGCCTACGTTGAACCCTTGCCAGCTCAACCCTAAACCCTGGCAGCAAGGCAGATTCTGGCGCTGTCTGAAGAGGGCAGCACCTTAGTCGTGACGGCCAAAACATGAGAGCTGAAGTTTCGGGTATGCCAGGAACGCTCAAGTCCCCTTAAAGGGATCTCATAGTCCTCATTTCGTGATAAGTAAGGGCTACAGAGGTATTTTCTTGGTCTAGGTACCAGGGTTCCCCCGTTCTTAAACCCATACGAAACCTATGGAAGCCTTATGGAACTCTAGTAGGACCCGGAATTAAAACCCCAAGCCAAACCCGGTCTTCAGCTGCGGAGTTCGATCGGCAGGTCTCCTGAGAAGTCCTTGGGAGATTGCATCCGGGTGTGCTGAAACAGCTCTGCCCAGGTTGCTGTACATAGGCCGCTGTCGTTTAGCATTACTAGCAGTGTTACTGTTCCCTGTGCTGGTTGTTGCAGATGCGCCATGCCCTGTTCTGTCTTTTTTGCATGGTTGGTTGAGGCTCCAGACATGTCGCACTGCAGTTCAAAGCCCGCTAAGTTCAGTTTGACGGTTCTACCGTTGATGATACAAATCCTGCATTACCCATAATAAGAAATATACCATAAATCCCACAGTTTAGGGCCCTTAAGGTACTGCAGGATTTATCTCATCAAGCGTAGTTGCGCAGTTAGGACACTTGATTGAACCATACTCTCGAATACAAACAGCAATGGCATCTTCCAGCTCCGAACCCTGTCTAATTTTGTATAGTACGTTAAAATAGTGTCTAGTATAGTAACATCATGGTATAGTAGAGCATAGTATGGTACAGTATAGCATGGTATAGTACGTGCAAATAGTGTCTAGTATAGTAAGATCATTGTATAGTAGAGCATAGTATAGTACAGTATAGCATGGTATAGTCCTGGGGTTCAAGACTGGAAGCTGCGTTACCCTCTGCTTGCATTCGCCACTCGGTGCTGCCTCTGCTGCGGCGAAAGAATCCACTTGGGCCTGTCTCGAGCCTTCCAGACATAGGCTTTCGTTTAGCAGTCTAGGTTGTAGGGTTGCATGCATTCATTAGGGCCCAACAACCATACGCGCCTCGCATCCTAACCAACGACAACCACCTCTACCATCACAACCACCAAAGCTCCTCCTGCTGGTTTTCATACTGCTACGTCACGCCCCGGCTGTACCTCCACTCCTACGTTCTCTTGCTGGCAGTCCCACTCCGAGTATTAATATGACGACTACAACTTCGACGACGACTAGTACTACTCTTGCTACAGGTACTGCTTCTGAATAATGACGGAGTCTGAAGCGGACTTGCACTCATGGCATTGAACGACATGTCGGCAGTTTCCCGCAACCTCAACCTCGATCGTGAGCCGGAAACATCTATTTGAGAACAACCCATCCTAGACCAGACTCCCCAGCTCATATATAGCCCTATCGGATGGGGCTACACCTTTCAGAAGCTTTTGGCCCTGCCAAGGCCCGCAAGAGACGGGCAGCAGAGGAGCCGCAGGCACGCGTTTTGCTTTGCCATCCGTTTAGGGTTGGCTTTGGGTTTAATATAGGGCCTTAACAATTAGCAATACTATTTTGGGGGTTTCTTATAATAGTTGCAGTATAATGGGCCCCCGGGCCCTATTCTAAATATGAAGGCCCCCATATTAGGGACGCGCCCTGTGGCCCTTGAACTTCAAGTGTCCTACTCTGGCCAAAGCCATCTGAAAGCCTGGAAGGCAAGTGGCCCTGCATCGCGTAGATGCCTATGGGCCCCACGAGGAACCCTGCGCCGGCGCCTCTGTCGTCACCGCCACGTGCATCTGCAACTTCATCACGTTACCTAAATAGTAGGTTACTAGGGTACATAATATATGGTTAGTAAAATTTATAACTGGAGCCCTAGGGAACCTTATCGTCTGTACCCGGTGCATCCTATAGCAGCTGTTGTTGCAGCCATGAACTTGCTCCCTTCGCCATCCGAGAGATCCGATGACTGAGGCGTGGATCATTCCAGGTGCTGGGCAGGGGTCGAGGGCTTAGTTTTGTAGTCGTCAGAACGATGCGATGTAGTCTAGGAGTTTAGGTTTAGTGGCCTAAATAGTTACCTATACTATTTTAGGGCCGGGCGATCCTTGTTCTAAGTATCGTATAATGGGCCCCTATTTGGTCCCCTATAGTAGGTTTCGAGTTTTAGTTCTTTGGGTTTAGGGTCAAAGATCCTAGACCTGCCAGCAGCTGAGGACCTTCTTCGTGTACTATGCGACGGACTCAAGTCTGGTCAACGCACTGTCCCCGGCTGTTCTAAACGCTTAACCCAAAAGCATACAGGATCGCAGCAATAAATGAATCAAGCAATCAAGCAGCCGACATATGCTGTCTATAACGATCGATCGATCTATCTATCTCTCTGGGCTTAAGTCCACCATGGCCAACATGCAGATCCTAAACAGAAGCAGGACAACACCAATCGACTTGTGCTCTATCGCGCCTTTATTGTTTCAAGCTCAGCCCACATCCTTTCGTCGAATCCCTTAGAAGACCTGAAAGAAAGCTGCAAAACCGTTAAATGCCAGAGAAGTCTCAAACTCATCCTAAACCCTGAAACCCTAAACCATGAAACCCTAAACCATGAAACCCTAAGCCCTGAAACCCTAAGCCCCAGACCCTCAGAGGCCTGGGCCCAAGACCCGGCGATCACCATCTTTACGGAGCCCGGCTCCGTTGCGATAGATCGGATGACCGATGCCCAGGCTGGAAGGTTTGGGCTTTTCCGTGGGTTCAGAAAGGGCCCTTAGGGTTCCTTTTAAAGGGGTCTATAAGGGTTACTAGAAGGGTACTAGAATATAGGGGCCTGAATGATTACCGATACTATTTTGGAGGTTCCTTATTATAGTTCTAGTATAATGGGTTTCAAGTCAAAAGCCTATTCCGATTGTTAATGCCTCTATTGTGGGCTTTTCCCTGGGGTTTTAGGAGTAGGGCCTTTAGGGTTTTAGGGTTTATTTATTTATTTAGGTTTTACAAATACCGTAGAGTTTTAGGATTAGGGCTTTAGGGTCTTCGGGGTTAGGGTTTCGAGGTTTAGGGTTGATGGTCTAGGGCCTTGAGGACTCCAATACATGCAAGGGTCTACATCATTCCCGAACTATCCTCCTAACCTTAAACTCCAAACGCTAAACTTCGGGTATAAACCATAAACACTAAACCCTAATCGCCATAAAACCCGTAAACTGCTTTTCACAACAACCTACAAAAATCCTAAACCCCTGAAGCCCAAACCTTAATATCCCTACATTTTGCAAGTATAAGCGATAAACCCTAAACTTCCCTAATCCCTAAACCCCAATCTGCGGGTATAAGCCATAAACCCTAAACTTACCTAAACCTTGAATCACTGAACCCTAAACCCTGAAAGCCCTAAACTACGGGTATAAGCCCTAAACCTTAATAGCTAATAGCCCTAAACCCTGAACCCTAAACCCTAAGCCCTAAGCCCTAAACCCCTAAACCCCTAAACCCTAAGACCCGAAGACCCCTAAAACCCCTACCTGACAAGGGCGATGTCATCGCAGCGAGTGAGAAGACAGCAGCCCACTGCTCGATTGTTGCCACCCACTTTTGGGGGAGGTTTAGGGTTTAGGGTTTGGGTTTGGGGTTTTTGGGGTCTAGGGTTTGGGTTTGGGGTTTAGGGTCCAGAGTTTAGGGTTTAGAGTTCAGGGTTTAGGGTTTAGGGCCGAGGGTTTACGCTTTATGGGGCTTTGGGACACTTTGCATTTTCCCTTACTGGTCTCAAGTGGGCTCGGGGGCGCCTACTTACAACTTGTCTGAGAGAGATAACGAAGGTGGTGGATCCGCAAACTATAATTTGGTGGTTTGTATTTTGCATCCTTTATTTTCTTTGGGCATAGCTTCAGTAGCTAGAGCTACTAACAAACGTGAGTTCGAAGCCTTGTAGCACTCGGATCAGAGTTATGGGTTGCAGCTCGCGTTGCCATACGCCATGATGCCGAATGCTCTCAGCTATGCCGGGAACTGTTGGCCTGAAACTATCGCTGAAACCCTGAAGCCCTTAAAGCCCTGAGAAATCCCAAAGCTAAAGCCCTAAACCCCTGAAGCCCTAAAGCCATCAAAGCCCGGAGAAATCCCGAAGCTGCCGAGGCAGCCGTGGCACCCGGCGGCATGACACCTAATGCTTCGGCGCTCTGGGTGAAGCAGGCCAGCAGTTTAGGGGTTCAGGGGTTAGGGGTTTAGGGCTTTTTGGGGTTGAGGCTTTAGGGTTTAGGGTTTAGTGTCTAGGGTTTAGTGTTATGCCAGGACCCCCCCCCCCCCCCCCCCAAGGGCCCTTTATTAGAGCCCTTCTGGTGCTTAATAGTGGGTATTTGGGTAGTTGGGGGGTCTAGGTAGGGTGGAGGCTCTAGGGTTTGGAGTTTGGGCATCTTTTAGGGGTTTAGGGTTTAAAGGTTCAGGCTGTAGGTCGGGGGGATTAAGGTTAGGCTTAGGGTTTAGGGTTTAGGGTTTAGGGTTTAGGGTAAGGTTAGGCTTGAGTCATTGAGGGTTTAAGTATTTTCTAGGATGCCCAGTAGTACCCTTATTCCTTTTTTGTAGTCCTAGGTTCCTTATAAAGTTACCCAACACCTAAAAGAGAGGCCTTTTTGTTCTTAGGTTGCTGGGTATCCTAGTTTTAGGGTTGAGGGTTTTCGGCCTAAGCTTAGGCCAGGAGATCCGAGGGTTGTGGATCTCAAGGTAACGAAATGGGAGTTTCCGAAAATGGGGGATCCTAATATGGTACCCAAACTGGTAGGATCCTTATTATAAGGACCCCCAAATACGGTACCCCTAATTTCGGAAACTCCCAAATCGTGATGTCTTTTTCTCCGGCCTTGATGGCTGGAATCTGTTGGTGTTCCTTACTTGGAGGGCTGAGAACTGATAACAATGCTGTGTCCTGGTTAGTGTATTTTGCAACTTTAGTGTAGTACCGAGGGGAACATTATACAGCATGATACATTTCATTTAACAGCCTATCGGATGGTTGACCTTGTGGTTCGGGTTGGGTCTTCTGGTGCACTGTCTGAAAAGCACATAGTGCCC
>CAJNDT010001891.1:357093-377093 GCA_905221615.1 Symbiodinium sp. CCMP2592 | reverse complement strand
TGATATTAATGCCAATACTAACAGACACCTGCGTATATTAATGTCCGCAGATATACATACCACTATCTGAAAAGCAAATATATCAATGCATTCGTGTACTAACGTAGTATATTCGTATTTAATCATTGCCCTTTTGCACCGAACCAGAACCACAAGGTTTAGATCCACAGGGCTTTTTCGACAGAGTTGGCTTTTAAAGACGTTTACAGACTTTTAAAAACTTTCAAATGCAAGAAAAAACATTCTAAAAACTTTTAGAAGACTTTAAAAGACTTTTAGAAACTTTTAGAAGACTTTTGCAAACTTTAAAAGACTTTTCAAAACTTTAAAAGGCTTTTAAAATATTTAAAAGACTTTTAAAAACATTAAAATACATTTAAAAGCTTTAAAAATACTTTAAAAGACTTTTAAACGCTTTTAAAAGCTTTTACAAACTTTAAAAAGAATTTGAAAGACTTTTAAAGACTTTAAACAACTTTTAAAAATTTTTAAAAACTTTAAAACAAAAAAAACTAATGTTTTTTCCGAGAAGACGAGGATGAAGAAGACCTGGCACAGGGTTTACAGTTTCAGGGTCTTTAGGGTTTGGGGTTAGAAGGCAGAGTGCCATAGTATTAGGGGTTTGAGGGTAATGAAAGGGTTAGGGTTAGAGTTTCAGGGTCTTTATTATATTTAGGGTTTGGGGTTAGAAGGCAGAGTGCCATAGTATTAGGGGTTTGAGGGTAATGAAAGGGTTAGGGTTAGAGTTTCAGGGTCTTTATTATATTTAGGGTTTGGGGTTAGAAGGCAGAGTGCCATAGTATTAGGGGTTTGAGGGTAATGAAAGGGTTAGGGTTAGAGTTTCAGGGTCTTTATTATATTTAGGGTTTGGGGTTAGAAGGCAGAGTGCCATAGTATTAGGGGTTTGAGGGTAATGAAAGGGTTAGGGTTAGAGTTTCAGGGTCTTTAGTATATTTAGGGTTTGGGGTTAGAAGGCAGAGTGCCATAGTATTAGGGGTTTGAGGGTAATGAAAGGGTTAGGGTTAGAGTTTCAGGGTCTTTAGTATTTAGGGTTTGGGGTTAGCAGGCAGAGTGCCATAGTGTTAGGGTTTGAGGGTAATGAAAGGGTTAGGGTTAGAGTTTCAGGGTCTTTAGTATATTTAGGGTTTGGGGTTAGAAGGCAGAGTGCCATAGTATTAGGGGTTTGAGGGTAATGAAAGGGTTAGGGTTAGAGTTTCAGGGTCTTTAGTATATTTAGGGTTTGGGGTTAGGAGGCAGAGTGCCATAGTGTTAGGGTTTGAGGGTAATGAAAGGGTTAGGGTTAGAGTTTCAGGGTCTTTAGTATTTAGGGTTTGGGGCTAGAAGGCAGAGTGCCATAGTTTTAGGGTTTGATAGTATTAGGGATGCACAAATCGCGTGAAGTGGCTACGAACTGCTGGATGTTGCGCTTTTCTGCGTTGACCACACTGTCAAGCGAATCACGTGCAGGCGAAGCAGGGTACAGCTGGGTGACGCGACAACGTCTGGCACTCTGCCTTCCCAGCTGCTGGCACTCTGCCTTCCCGCCTCAAGATCCATTAATTATTGCCACCCCAACTTTGCACAAAGCTGGTCGGTCAAAGGTATTGCTCCAGCATCAAGGTCAGGAAGTTCCCCCGGACCACCGAGACGGATGGCAACAAGTGAGAGGTGTTTCATCTGAAGGACAAACTGCCGTTGTTGTTCATCTTCGTCGTTCCAAACATAAACAAAATCACAAACGAGAGAAACGCGCGGCAACTCCAGCGGTTCTTCTCCTTCACCCACCTGATAACACTTCGGGAAGGGGCCTTGGTACCGTCGAAGAAGCCTGAGGCCTCCTGTAATGCGGGAGCCAATACGTGGCCAGTAACGCAGGTAGCGAACCATGATTTCCCAAGGCACGTCGTCATAAACTTCATTCCATCTCTCAGCTGGTTTCCACTGGTCAGGCGCTTTGGCCAATTTTTCGCAAGCGGTTTTGATCAAGATTGGGGAGAGCTCGCCTCTGAAGAAACACTCTCCTCGTTCGATCGGGGCGAAATGCATTGCTCTGGACGGCTACTGTTCAGTCACAAGCACGCACGGCTTCAAACCACATGTGCTAGTTTGTGCGGCTTCCGGGTTGTGGCACTCGAAATGATTGTCCATGTGCTTGCACGTGACAAATTCCACATGTGTGAAAATGCGAACATGCTTTCGCAATCCGTCTTCCCCAAGCAGAAACACACAGTCTCTCGGACGCATTCCAATCTAGCAGGACCCGCTGCCATCAATGCAAGCACACAGACAGACACACAACTTTTCTTTGCAGCGCAGGATGAATCCTCTAGTTGTTGCCAGGCCTCCTGGTCGGGCCACAACAGGGCCTATGGTCAATGACGTGTTGTCTGGCCTGCGCTTCTGTCATCTTGGAAGCCACACGTCCCCAGTGATAGGGTACGAGGTGGCTCCACTCGCCTTCAATGCCAGACACACATGGGTTCATGTAATGTGACACAACACACAGCAGATCAGGCAACCACATCGAAGCTATAACAAATGTTCCGAATCTTTCCAAGAGACCGCCGTCTGTCACACGAACTCGGAGAAACCATTTTGCTTTGTCAGTGCCACCAGGATTCGGGTCGTACTTCATCTCACCAGCGATCTTGGGACACTCCGGGCATTGAACAGGTGTCCATACCCCTTGGTAGTCAACACGGTTCGGCCGCCGCTGATGTTGGGGGCCACGGACTGCAACCTCCCGTGGCTCGAGTGCTGGGATAGGCACTGCAGGCACCTCCGGCATCTCAGCAGGAGGGGCTGGCACTCTGCCTTCCTCGGGCTCCACGTGATCATCAGGCTCTGGGACAGGGATTGCAGCAGGCACCTCCGGCATCTCAGCAGGAGGGGCTGGCACTCTGCCTTCCGCGGCCTCCACGTGATTATCAGGCTCCGGCTCCACCGGCACCTCAGCAGGAGGTGCTGGCACTCTGCCTTCTGCTCCCTCTTGACCACTTTCATCAGGAGGCGCGGGTTGCTTCCTGGGCAACATACGTGGGCGACAAATCTTTCTCTTGGCTTTCCGTTTGGCCTGTGGCTTGGCCTTTGCTTTGGTCTTTGCTTTGGCCTTGCCCTTTGCCTTGGCCTTTGCTTGCTGCGTCTTGATGGCCTGCCAGGTTTGATGCACCCTTTTGATTCTGCGTTTTCTGACTGCGTCTGAGACCATTTTAAATTCCTGTTTGTCCTCAGCAAGCAGGTCGTCAAGAACCAGCTCATCAACAAAGTCCCCCATGATAATGTCATCCTCATCCTCATCCTCTGTTGAATCTTTGGCTGTCGAATACATAGCCTCAATTTTGCGCATGAAATCCTCATCTTCCGGAAGGTGATGAGAAGCGATCAGGCTCATGAGCTTTGGACGGCGCATTCGTTGCAGCTCCTTTCGCTTTTTTTCGTCTACGTTTCCAGTCTGGGAGATCACATGCTCGGCGAGATTCTGGCAGTCTGCGAGAGTCCGACATGCTTGTGACATTTCCCTCAGTCGAGTCAGCAAAAACAAGCACAGCAAAACTTATATAAGTTTATTGTACTATTTACTGTATGGGTCGACAGTTGACAGAATCCTAAATGAAAACATGTCACTTGGGATGCTGCAACATATAGGATAGAAGTGACACTGAGCTTGTAGCACAACGACGGAGGCAAATGAAGCCATTCCAGAAGACTGCCTCTGTTTCGATGACTTCCCAATACTGGGGCTCATACAAATGAATCCAGCAGGCCTTGACGCTGGAACCATCCGGGCACTCTGCCTTCAAAACAAAATATATCTCTCCTGTCGACTGGTCCTCATGCTGGACCACTGGCCACATGAGAGCAGCCCAGGTTTTTGCCCCAAGAGAGAGATAGCATGTCAAATCCAAGACATGGTTCAAGATCTTCAAAGGGGCTGCAAGGCTGCTAAACTTCCCAGCACGCAAGGGAACATGCTGAGATGCCAGTCTTGCATCATTGTAGTGAATTAGCCATGACCACGCAGCTGATGCTCGTTCGAGTGTCTCTTCTGACAGGGTGTTCCATGTCTTGTCGCCGACAATCTCGGTATACTGTGACGGCAGCTTGTGGACACATCCTCTGAAGCACAACTTTTGGCGCTTCCTGTCCACATTCCAAAACTCCCTTTCAAAATATTCCCGTTTGACTTTTGCCGGATGCCTGATTGAACGGCTTTCAAAGACGTTTGAATTCTCGATCACAGTTTGAATCGTGGAGTATGTTTGCTTGCGGGTTTTGTTCAACAAAGAATCATTACGAATCTTGTTGTGCACATCTTCCACAATCTTGTTGTCTGGCAGCGTCTGCACCAGAACACTCAGCAGGTGGGTTGCAGGGCATGCTGGTACCGATATTGTTACAGTCCTTTGAGCTGGCACTCTGCCCTCTTGCCCGTCTAACAAAATGTCACCAACTCCGGCACCGTCATCTGCTTCTTCAGGCACAGAATCCTCCATCTCCCCGTCCTGCTCTGTGTCAACATCATCCACGACAATGTCTTCTGACCCCGGAGGCGCCACTTCATATCCCTGTGCCTCCAATGTGTCCAGAAAAAGTCTCGAAGGATGGCTGATTCCAACTTGCAGGTCTGTGAAGAGTTGCCGGGCATGAACACTTGGAGTGGACCGTGCCAATGTCGACTCCAACCTCAAGAGTGATGTGTGATGGCCCTTTGCCTTCAAAGCCGTGATCGTCCGAATTTCTGCATCAGGTGACAGCAATCCCGCATAGGCATCTGGTGGAAGTGAAAAAAGACTGCAAGTCCAGACCCTGTTCATCAGCAAATGCAAGCTCAACATCATGATTTTTTCTGCGGGCTCGTGTAAATCAGTATCCAGATGCTCCTTCCACAACTCGGTCTTCTGCAGGTTGGAGACAATCTGCAACAAATGTTTGTCTGCTTTCCAGGCATCATTCACTGTCATCAACTCGGCATAACCTCGACCATCCTGCGGCGATTTAACGTTTTTTACTTGTTTCCCATACCATGTCCACAACGGTTCGGTCACTTTGTACAATATCTTGGAGTGATCGAAAAGGTCTTCTGTCATGAGATAGTATGCCAACTTGAAGCCCCCCATGCTGGCTTTCAACAAGCTGAGTTCTTTCCGTGGATCAGTGGCACGACCAGCCTGTGACAGCTTTTGCAAATCACCCAGTGCATCTTCCTGCCTCTCACCATTGTCAGAGTCCGGCACTCTGCCTTCGGACTCTGGCACTCTGCCTTCGAAGAGCTCCTTGCCCGATTGTGTATTCGCCGAGTTGGAATACAGGCTGAGTCTTTCCCTTGAGCAAGGGCTGAAAGATTGATCTTCACCGAAATGATCAGCCAGCAGCATTTTGAGGACATGAAACTCATGAAGTTGCTCACAACATAGCTGGTTCCAGCTGAACCATCTGGAGGATTTCACCAAGCTGCCCTTCTTCATGAAGGATTCGACATTTGCAAGCATATGTTCAATCTCATGCTCGTCACCGGATAGCTGCCTGTCTAAGTCATAGGCAATCTTATCTCGAAAAGCGTCCCACAACAAGCTTCTGCTCGGTGATGTGCAGGAAACAAAACTCGCCAGCATTTCCTTCTTCTGCTGGTAGAAACCACCACTTCCAAAGGGTTTATAATTCAGGGCAAAGATGTAAGAGGAGTGAAGTTGTGCTTTCAGGAAGAGTCCTTTGAGGCATCTCGACATGCTGTTTTTGAAATCTCGAATGGCCCTGTGAATCTTGTCACATTTCACATGAATCATGTTTTCACGCATAGCATAGGCCATGCCAGCAAGTCCGATGCTGCCCTGGTCAAGGCCCAAGACCAGCAGTGGAATGTTCAGCCACCACTTCTCTGACTCTGGCAAGACGGGGAGCACATTTGTGATCTCTCCATCCTCAGACATTGTCTTCAGAAAGGAGACATGAGGAAAAGCTGGTGGCACTCTGCCTTCTGGCACTCTGCCTTCTGGCACTCTGCCTTCAGCCGGATCCGGATTGTCCCTCAACCACTGAAAACAGCGGTCAATGTCATTGTCTTCTTTTCCAACTTGGAAAACCACCCTGCTTTCATATCTTTTCACAGGCCTCTGCCCAAGAGAGGGGGCGATCTTGAAAGAGCCCAAATCCATTCGCCCTCTGTGCAAAATCCAGATTTGGTGACTGATCGCTTGAAGCTGCCTGAATGCAGCAATCCTTTCCAGCTTCTTTCGCTTTGATATGTGAAGAAGCAGGTCGTCGTCAAACCGGTCTTGTGGAGAAACTTGTCCAGTCTTCATCACTTGCATGGGTGCAAACACTGCAGCAGAAATCTCATTCGCCCAAGCCACTGTCACAAGACAATCGCTGGTGCTGTGAGTAGACCCATCGGCGATGAAGTTGATTTGTCGACAGTGCTGCATAGCAGTGATAGCTCTCTCCTGGTACAACCGATTGGTTCGAAGCTGCCACTCGTCACAGCTGGACTCAGGCACACCTGAGCTGGCAAGTCAAAGAGCGATTCGTTCACTTCAATAAATAGTTGAGATACAAGTACAACTTGGACTTCAACACCATGCGCAAGCAACACCATTCTTCGGCCTCCCATGGAAGAGTCCGGGTCACCCGGGCTTCGTCATTTTCGGGAGGGGCCACCTGGCACGTTAGCGCATGTGTCCAGATGTCATGGTCGGATGCCCGCCGACCGTTGGCCCCAACCCCCCCCTAGACTGCACGACCCTGGGGCCCTTTCCCTGGCTCCACACCCGGCCAACAGTGTGTCGGTAGCTGCCAAATTGGCGGGCATGCAGCTGCCGCTTGGTAGAGCAACACACACCAAACCCCATTCTGAACATGTTGGCACTCTGCCTTCGACAAACACAACCGAACAGCAAGCCAAGCAAGGTTCTCTGCTCAATAACACAACCATGTCCCAAGAACGGACGGCGTCCCTTCTTTGTTCGGAACCTGGAAGTCTGGCCCGGACAACACGATCCGAGGTCGCAGAAAATCCAGCTAGGTAAGGCAACCTTGAGGAGGTTCGACTGACACTCTAATTACTGTACTTCTGCTCGATATTTGGCCTCCCATGTTGCAAAGGGGGACACTCGGGTGCCGAGCTCGGACCCAGCCAGCACGTTAGCCCATGTGTCTGGCTGTCATCACCAGGTGTCCGCTCTGGTGGTTGGCCCCAAGTCCTCGTTCGGTTCCGTCTTCCACGGTCCCCCAAAGCGACCCCATGCCCGGCCATCGGCATGCAAGCGCGGCTGGTGAATCAAAACTGGGCACACCGCGACTTGTTGGTAAGGTCCGTGTGACAACCCATGCCCGGCCATCGGCATGCAAGCGCGGCTGGTGAATCAAAACTGGACACACCGCGACTTGTTGGTAAGGTTGGTGTGACAAAGAATTCACTATAATCTTAAACAACTGGCTAACAAAACAACATTCTACTATGAATGAGACGGAGGAACACACCAGCTCAACAACACAGCCATGTCCCAAGAACGGCCTCCCTTCTTTGTCCGGTATTGCTTCCGGTGACTTGCATGACTGCTTCGATGTCACCAGGTCACAGCCCCAGCCGGCGCATTAGCCCATGTGCCCGGCTGTCATCTACCCCCTGCCCCTGGGATAGGTTGGCCTCAAGGCTGTGACACAGGCAAACCGAACGCCTCACACATGGCCAATGGTGTGGGGAGCAACCCTGGTGGGGCAGGGGTTTACTCCTTAGGTAAGGCAACACCGAAGAGGTTCGACTGGCACTCTGCCTCGGCACTCTGCCTCTGTCGTCGATCCAAGAGAACAGAAAGCATGTGCTCAGCAGAAAGAGATATAGCCTAATCATGGGTTAGCGGCCTCCCCCATTTGCTGAAATCCACCCCACTCGGCCAAGGTGGGTCGCCATGCTCACAGGGAATGAATTAAGATGACAGCGCTGTGCCGGATCCCGTCGCAGCTGTTGCTCAGCAGGCCATTTGGCACACCTGCGATGTAACAGATCCCGGAGACTTGGTTTGCTTCGGCGTAAACATCGCCCGCAACGCGCCGATAGAAACAAACCAGGCACAGGCCGAAATCACCCTGTGAGTAGCAGGCTCTAGGCACAGCTGGCGGCTGGGGTAGTGGAAACTTACAGCAGGCTGCTACACTGCCACTACAGGCCATGCCAAACGATCAACGATAGACCTGATCCCAGGGCCACTTGCGCGCAAAAGTGAGCACAGGCAAGAACTGAAGAAGGCACTATCTCACCCTTCTCTTTACAACACAACTCAAGCGGCCTCCCTTTTAGGATCTCACCGGGGGGGGAAGGACACACCCGCCCCCCATTTAAGCCACCCCCAGCAGGCGCATTAGCGCATCGCCCTGCTGTCATACCCCTCGGGCTGTAGGGGAGTTGGCCCCAAGGGTGGCCGCCACGAGGCCACGCAGGCGTCAGTGGCCAAGCTTTCAGCTCCGGATGGATCGCTGCCCCCAACACGGCCAACAAGATGGAACCTGGCAGGTCTCTAGGGCCCCCTCGGCCAGCCCGCTGCTCAGGTTTAGGTCGGGCAAGCGAATCGACAAGGACGTTTATGATCAAAAGCAAGCACAGCAAACCACTAAACCCTACTAAACCCTGAGAAGTTTTACTGGCACTCTGCCTTTGGCACTCTGCCTTTCAAAAAATTGATCACAACCTGACGTAATTGCTATAATACTCGATTCGGCCTCCCAAGTTGCAGAGGAGGACACTCGGGTGCCGACCTCGGACCCAGCCAGCACGTTAGCCCATGTCACACCGGGCCTCCCCTCCGAACCGCCCGAGCGATGCTCACGCAGAGACTAAGGAGCTCCCAGCCGGCACGTTAGCCCATGTGTCCGACTGTCATACAGAGAGCACAGAGCTCTCTGCGTTGGCCTCAAGAGCTCGAAAAACTCGATGCAGCGGCCCCCCAGCACCCGGCCAGCGGTGCTGCAGCACACAACTCGAACTGAATCTCGAAAGAAGCGTTCGGCGGAAGTGCACCGTGGGTAAGGGCAGGAGACTTGTAAGCTGCCCTGCACTACGTTCTTCCCTCAGAGCCCTGTGCGAGACACAGCGAGTCCTGGGTAGCGGCCACACTCCACATGCCGGCAAGCGAATCGACAAGGATTTTCTGATCAACAGCAAGCGCAGCAAACCACTAAACCCTACTAAACCCTGAGAAGTTTTACTGGCACTCTGCCTTTGGCCCTCTGCCTTTCATAAATATTAAATGCACAACCTGACTTAAGCATCCCTTTCTGTAACGGCCTCCCCGGCGTCTTTGCAAAGACGAACGTGCTCTGACAGTCATGCGGACCGGAGACTTAGGCCAACCCCATTCGGCCGAGATATGGGGTCACCCCGCTCTGCCATGGGGATATGAGGCTCTCAACGACCACTAGCAGCTGCAAGCATTTGCCCGCGCTATGCTTATGTCGCCCTCTGCTCGCAAAGAAGCAGGACGTCGTGGTCGTCGTGGTGCCATCCCAGAGTTCGCAGCGGATACTTCTGCCCCCGACATTACCTTCTGATGGACTTGGCCAACAGCTTGGCGCAAGAGCCGAACGTCGGGTCGGCCATGGCAAGAGCGGTAGTCGAATTTAGTTCGACTGTGGCGCGGGTACGTGGCATCAAATGAATGTGTGACAACGAATTCACTAATCTTAAACAACTGGTTAACAAAACAACATTCTACTCCATATCAAATCACCAAGGAACCATGCAGGTCGCTGCGTTCGTCCTGGTTCTTGAGAATGAGGGCTTGTCGCAAAGAGGTCCCACTTTTTGCAGCGCCCTCTAGCAACTTCCAGATGCTTTTGATGTCCACAGTCTTTTTCAATGGAACACGCTTGCCCAGAAGTGCCCTGCGAGACGTCACAGGCACACCAGCATCATGTACACTCAAGTAGTGCCCAATGACATACACCTGGAGGCCGGCTGACAATGTCTCGGACAGACACTCATGTATGTGCATGAAGGCATTCAAGACTGTCTTGGCAAATCCATGAGCCTGCCCCGACGGTTGAAGCGCTCTGTGTTTTTGCCATGGTTGCAAAGGCGATGATGTCGTAGATGCTAGTTTCAACCTCCTCCCAATCTCGTGGCACTCTGCCTTCAGATTCATCTCGGAGAGATGAAGACAGCGTCCTTGCATTGAACATAGATTCCCAAAGCTGCCGCAAAGATCGGGACGTGTTGCCTGCCAGCGACTTCATCATCCAAGCGGCAAAGCCTGACACCAACCCAGCTGATTGAAGAAACCATGACACTCTGCCTTCATCCAACTGCATGACCAGAGGCTCATCACTGATAGTTTCACACACACGTACCATAGCATCCTTCAGTTTGCTCTTGTACCATTCCCTGTGGGCGTCTGTCCTTGTGTCGAAGGATGCTTGCAACATGAATCGGGCCAAGGCTGTGGAAGATGCCACATCCTCCTGCACAGCATCAGGGTTTGGCACTCTGCCTTTTTGACTTTGCACATGTGACCCCAGTTCGCAGCCAAGGGGGTCTTCCTGAGAAGATCACTGAAGAAGTTGTACCATTTGTGGTACTGTCGACGTTCTGAGCCGTTCCTGTTGCTCTCATCGAAAAACAAGTCCAGACGCCACCACAGTTCGCCCTGTGAGAGCCAAGCTGCTCTCGCTGGCAGTTTTGCATCATTTTCCAAGTTAAGCAATTGCCCATCACGGAGCAATAGCATGACCCACAGTTTCAGAAGCATCACCGAAATCCTCCAAAGCAACACTGTACTTGAATCTTACTAAATACTGACACACACCTGCACTTGTGTAACAAGCCCCAGTTCACAACACATTGAATTCTTAAGAAATCAACCCAAAGACTCACGATGACATGTCAGCAGCCACATCATGTCACTCGAACTTGAGACAGGAAACTATCGCAGATGGCACTGAACTGACAACCACATGGAATGATTAACACAGGCCACCGATGCCTGCAACTGGAGGTCGAGACACCAGCCAGGTCATTGCCACCTGCACGACAGCAGCATACGAACTGAGACAATACCGACAAACACATCTGATCACGGAGTGACTGAAGCTCTCTACATTTTCATTGCACAGCTGCACCAGCTCGGATCACTCAGATCCTTCCACGAGGCGGCGAGGATTTTCCTCGGCACCTCGTGGAGGGAACGGACGGGGTCCAGGGCTCAACCCAGTCCCAACATTGGAAAGCAGAATACCAACAAGACAGAATGTCGAAAGATGAAGCAAGCTCATTTAACTCTAGAGAATTATGGCACTCTGCCTTATTGGCACTCTGCCTTCAGCTACAATTCATGTTGGGACATCCCTCATCATATGAAAGGCCACAGCCTTGCCGAACTCCGGGGTGTACTCCTCTGACACCTGAAGATCTTCAGGACGACCGGTGAACTTCTCACCATCTCGATCAACGCAACCAGCACTTCCTCTGACATGGGAAGGATAGCTGCGCCGCATACCATTGATGTGCTGACAGTTGCTCCACAGTTGAAGCGGTTTCAGGATGGGCTGGCCGAAGGCACCACCATAGGTTTTGACCTTCATAGCCTGGATCATTCCCATGACACGATCGACGAGTGGAATGTCGAACAGCATGCTGGAGCAAGGCTGCTCGATCACAAACCGGTTGTCATTCAAAGCCGCGAGCAAAGTCAACAGCAGCGTCACATACATGAAACGATTGCCTTCTTGGCATGCCAGCGATCGCTCAGGTTCTCCCATCCAGTCATTGGCAATGGACCTTCCAGTACTGTATTTACAGAGTTGGACGAAGGAAGAGCATGGAGTTCCAAACCACAACAGGCCGTGTTTGTGTGTTTGACACACAGCATTGACAGCCAGGCGAAGTCCTCTCACAGAAAGAATATCATGATCTGTGCCGTACCTGATGTCCAAGGCTAGCCCCTGCCAGCCAGCACGGAGCATCTCCCGACTGAGGTTGCCCTGCCCTGCAAAGATCTCCAGGAAGTGGAACCTGGCACTCTGCCTTATGTTCCGCTTCCAATGACAAAAGTTGATGAGGAATCTCATCTGTTTCTTCCATGGCCACGAAGTCATGATGGGAAAAGTTTCTGATAACATTTGTTGCCAGATTGATATCATCCAGGAAAACCCACTGGCTTCAAGAATCACATCATAGTTGCACTCAGGCAGAACTTCATAAGGACCTTCATTATGGAACTCCAGAAGCGACGGGTCAACTTCGCAAAGGCGCAGAACATCCTGTCCTCTCGAAATGGCCAAGAATCTCTTCTCCAGTGCGATGTTTGCATCAAACTGCCGCCGAATGTCTGCTAACAGTCTTCTTCTTGTTTCAGCCGGGTCATCTGCTGCTGCAGACATGGCACTCCGAATTGCACTGTGCATGGCACTCTGTCCTATCCGCAAGAAAGTGTAACACCTTAACCTCAAGGGTGTTCGAATTAACAACGTAATTGTGAACCAGCACATTCAGCAGTTGACACACTTGTGAGTCGATTGATCCATCACAACACAAGGATGAGACAGACATGATGCAATCACTCGTTGAAATTCACATGTGGCATAGTTGTTGCAGACCATGACTTCATGCTCAAGCAATCAAATACAGCACTGCCAGACCCTCACTCGATTCTCGTTTTTCTGGTACCGCACACAGCAGTCCATCCATCGTCCTCGACGATTCCGAGGCCACCGAGGTGGCAGACACAAGCATTCTTGGCACTCTGCCTTCTGTAAAGTTTCCAAGCTGTCATTGAAAGACATCAACCTTAGGGCCACCAGAAATCTTCAGGTGGCTCACAGTCGGAGGGTGGTTCTGATGAGATATACCCCGATCGACGACCACGAATGCGAAATCCTTTGCCTTCACCTGCAGAATCATACTGATTTGAGTCTGGGGACGACTGAGCTTCGGCCAGTGCGTCCATCTCCTCATTGTCTGACTCCTCACCTTCCTCCACATCTGAGGGGGCTCCATCATCCGCTGAGCCGCGCTGACTCCAGTCCGGGTCTTCTTCTGAGATGTGCCCATAATCAATACCCAAACGACCCCGCCCTCCAAGCTCACCAAGGCGAACATCTCGAACACCTTCCTCAATCACATCTGAGTCTGAGGCGTGAATCTCACCTTCGGCACGAGCTGGCCCAGTCAACCAGGCATCCGGGCGAGATTCCAAACGAAAAAAGATTTGACCACGAACTCCACTTTCGAACTCATCTGGCACTCTGCCTTCCGGCACTCTGCCTTCTGGCACTCTGCCTTCAGTAGCTCCACTGTTGGCATTATTGTTAGGGCCAGGATAGCCATTTTCAGGCATCGGCCTTGGCGGCACTATTGGTGGCGGCGGGTTGGCTGGAGCATTGAAACACATGGCACAAATTCGCCGTCCCAACTGCCGACGTTGCATCTCTTCAGGGGTCAAGTTCTCAAGGGTGACCAGAACAATGCGGCCCTCCCTAACAGTAACCACATCCGGCTCGAAGTTGATCATGATCGGGGTATCCATAATGTCCAACGCTTCTGCCACAGCTTGGGCAATCTCAAACTCATGTCGCGCAGGGGCGGGAGGTCTTGGGCCAGGTGGGTAAGGTGGCCGATTCACAGGCGTTGGTGGCGGCGGACCCATTTGTGGCCCGGGCACTCTGCCTTCCGCCCCACCACCTTCTTCACCAATGCCATTCACACCGGTTGGCGGCACTCTACGAGGCCGTCGCTTCGGAGTCCTCACCCCGCCGATCCTCCCCGCTGCTGCCGGTTTGGCCTTCGGTTTCGGTGCCATGGTGCTTAACTTTAAATATCTTTGATCCAACAAGCTGCAAGCAACTATATGTGTTGGATAGTACGAACAGGTACTAGAAGTTGATTGTCATGTCCGTTTCAATACCACATGCAATAGGTTCCACTGGACGACACAAGCATTTATGCACATGATCATTAGATTAACACATATTTGAAGACAGAGTGCTATTAATAGATGATGTAGTTTAATGTTCGAAAGCAGTATGCCCAATAATAAGTGTATGCATATAATCCATACATATATCTATATGTATGTATGTATGTTATACATATACCTAGGTCTATGTGTAAACTTACCACACACAGTAACGGTTTAGGGTTTAAAAGAGCTTCAGGGTTTTAGGTTTTAAGGAGGTCCATGGTTTAAAGGTACTTCAAGGCAGAGTGCCACCTAGTTTATGCTTAATCATAAGATGTGTTACTACTCGTAGGGATTTGGTTGGGTTAGCTGGACTGTGCCGATTCAATGGGATTCGATATTGTATAACTAGCTCCCAAGATTCAATAAGCTCCAACAAGACTTTTGGGAGGGGATGCTACATGTGTGCAATTGTCTGGTACAGGGTCGGTGTGCCTTCAAAACGTGATGGCCCGAACACTAAGATTCAATAAGATTTTTTCGGGTAGTCCACAATCCTGCAAATGTCTTCTAAGATTCAATAAGATTTTTTGGGCGAGCTGGAGGCTGTGTCCCTTGTAAAACCGATAAGATTCAATAAGATTCAATAAGATTCAATAAGATTCAATAAGATTCAATAAGATTCAATAAGATTCAATAAGATTCAATAAGATTTTTTCGGGGTAGGCCACAATTGTACAAATGTCTTCTAAGATTCAATAAGATTCAATAAGATTTTTTGGGGCGATCTGGAGTCGTGTCCCTTTTAAAAATGATGGACCAATAAGATTCAATAAGATTCAATAAGATTCAATAAGATTCAATAAGATTCAATAAGATTCAATAAGATTTTTCCGGGGCATGCCACAAGTGTCACAAATGTCTTCTAAGATTTTGCAGGGCCTGTGGGGCGGTATGGGGATGGTGTCCCTTCAAAGGCCATATGTTTTTTTAAACACGGATGCACCCCATTGCAGACTTCCGTGGTCCTTTGTTGGGTCCCTCCCAACTGGTGTTCTAGGACAGGTTGGATCCTGCCTTTGGCGCGGATTTGTCCACAGGCATCTGCAGTATCCTTGTGAAATCGACAGACCGCCTGGGATTACAAAGAGACATACATTCCTGATGGCATAATGCAACACAAGGCAACACAATCATGTCAATACATAATGATCATGGAACACATGTTACAACCCATGGCACTCCGCCTTCAGAAACATGTCTGTGACAATGGCATTGCCACACCTCCAAAATTAATAAGACTCGAGGCCACATCACCGACAACACATACACATGAGCCAGTTATTGTGGCACTCTGCCTTGTTACCGAGCCACCTTGTCGACGCAATCAGTCCACCATGGGGTCGTTGACCTCAGGAGCTTCCTCTTCACGAGTGCGGTCGTCAACGAGTTGAGCTTGTATTTCCTGAACGATTGCGTCCACATCATTAGCATCATCTTCGACAGGAACAGGGGCATTGCTTCCCGTGGACCCCCTCGGACCCAAAAAGAACCTTGCCATAGAGGCTGAGCTCGCACACTTGAGAGGGCAAGCGGTGGCCTTGTTCCGCCCGGTCGACTCACAGTATCGATTGATACATTCGCTGTGAAAGAGGTGGCCACACGATAGCGCTTCCAATGCCTGCATTCCAGGAAGCAACAGAAAAAGACACGTCATGTGAGAGGTACTGTTCTGAGGATTAGTGGAATGTACAAACAGGACAGGCACCACTATCAATGGTTCATTAACCAAAGGCAAACGAAACCAGCCTGCCTGGCCCGGGTGCATCTCCGAATGGCAAATGACACAGAGGTCCTGGTTCCACCGGTTCGCAGGTCTGCTCGACTCATTCGGAGCATCCTCCTCCTCCTCCTCAAAGAAGGCACTGTCGTCGGCCTCGCGCTCGACCTCGGCCTCGACCTCGGCCCCGGCCTCGACCTCGGCCCCGGCCTCGGCCATGACCTCATCATCGACCTCGACTGCGACCTCGTCCTGCGACTCTGTGTTTGGTGCCGTCGCCCTGGCCTTGGACTTGGCCTTGGCTTTCGACTTGCCCTTGGCTTTTGCTTTGGCTTTCGACTTGGGTGTCGCAAAGGGCACAACGGCATTCACGTCAGCACCGGCTGTCGAGTCACTGTTCGTGGAGGTGTCTGGCTCTGGCAACTCAACTGTTTGAGGTGCAGTGGTCACTTCTGCAGGAGGCATGACGATCTCCTGATCGGGCCTGATCTCTGCCTCTGCCGGCGCTAGACCATCGTCATCCATGGCAGGAGCATTCCCATCAACTGGCACTCTGCCTTCCACAACCCTCGGCACTCTGTCTTGTTCACTTCCTGCAGCCTGGCTGCCTTCGGTTGCCTGGCTTGCATTGGAACCCGGAACGGCATGAGGGGAGGCAGGCGGCTGTTGAATCGGCACTCTGCCTTGTTCCCCAGCCGGGCTGCGACCCACAGCCTGGCTTGGATTGGAACTAGGAGCAGTCGTTGGCAAAGGACCAGAACGGACCACGTCTGGCACTCTGCCTTCCGACGGCGGAACCGTTGGCGGGGCAGCTGGAGCAGGACTCGGATTGAAACTGAGACGTCCCTGCGTCTCAGTGGACTGCCTTGCTCTCGCTCTACGCCTGGCATAGGTCGTGACATCCTCGGTCATCCATGTGGACTGCCATCCACACTCCAAGGCAACCCTGTCAACAGAATGCTCAGACATATTCACCCCCAGTCCAAGAACCGGTTTGGCTATGCGGTTCCAACTGCTGCTATCGCAGACGGATTGACGCCTATGGGCATTCTCACATCGCTGACCAAGCAAGCTGTATTTCATATCGACCCTGAGTTCACTGACCTTTGTGGTCGGCTTCAGATTGGTCAATATGAAGAGCAGTTGCAGCGCTGTTTGTTGTGGCAGGTCAGCCGTGACCGCAGCATCCCATGCACTATGAACTCGCTCGAGCAGAGCTTTCACCTTCACCTCAGTCAGTAAGGCTTATCTAGGCTTTGTGGGGGGAGGGTTCAGGGATCATTGCTGACCTTAGGGATACTCTGTTGATTGACAAGCAGCCAGAGGGATCGAACGCAATGTCGTGGCGCTTCTCGGGATTGCATCTGCATCGGTAGTGGACGTTGCCAGCCGATCAATCCCGATCGTTGCTGCTTGCCTTGCTCTGTTCTTCTTGGTTTCCTTACGAATCCTCCTCACTTCTTGGTCTTCTGATTCCGACGAGGAGGAGTCGTTGGCACTCTGCCTTGATTCACCCACAGCAGCCATCTGCTGCTGTTGCTGCATTTGCTGCATCTGCTGCATTTGCTGCATCTGTTGCTGCTGCTGCATCTGTTGCTGCTGTTGCAACATGAAAGGGTTCATCATGGCCAGTGGGTTGTTCATTCCCATTGCTGGGTTCATTGCCCCCGGCATTGGGAACATCATCTGATCACTCACACGAGCGCTCTTCCTCGACTTTCCCATTGCTCTCGGCGACTGTCTCTGGCACTCTGCCTGGAAGCACCACTGCAGCACTAAGGGACTCGATCTTGAACACACATATGTTGATTGCGGCCAGGTCAAGAAATTCTTGCGCATCCACTCACTAGTCACTAGAGTCCGTACACACTACGTGGCATGGTCCCATCAACGGCCAGATAGCAAGCGTTTCAGCTTCCACAACTCACAATCACTTGCATCATGCATTCCAGCCTTGCCATAGTAGCCAACCACCTTGGACGCCAGCACCTGAAAGGTTTTATGGGGCTGTCACAGGAAACCAAGGTTGAACCAATCAATTCACAGGCACAGTAATTAATCCATCGAGTTACTGCCGACATGACTGTATGCATAGGCATCGTCTTTGTTTTCCAAAACGGCAAGCTGAAATGTGCCAGATCAGACGGACCGCAAAAGTGACAACATTCAAACGCCCCAAGAAATGCGATTTCACATTGGCACTCTGCCTTTCCGGCACTCTGCCTAGTGACAGCGACACAAAAATGAATCTGAACAGGCCACACTGTTTGGTGGCACTCTGCCTTAGTCACACCGAGAACTCTCTGGCACTCTGCCTTGTGAAAGTCCCCAGTGCCCAAGGACGAATGGGATGAAGAAGAGGAGGTCCACTAGATGGCTTTGTTTTGGCAACACAATTAATAAACCTACTCGTTCAGCTCAATCATTGACACTGATCAATCCTGAAAGCCATCTGCAGTTACTCCCCAATCAGGAACGAAGTTCGCAGTGGTCTGGTAAACATCCACATACTCTTCATCTTCCGATGGCGGGACATCATCACCCATCTGGCTCACCGCGTCTAGGTCTTCCCCCCTTGCCTTCTGTTCCAGCTTCTTCTGACAATACACAAGCATGGTGTAATTGTAAGCATCCCAAATCTTGCAGGACAAAGGCACAATCCAGCTCTGCAGGTCTTTGGGCTTGAATTTTTCCTTTGAGATGACATCTTCCGTCGTATAAACCTCAACGAGTGTCTTGGAGGCCTCAAACCAGTGCCAGTATGTCAGATTTTTTCCCTTGACTTTATCACGGCCATGTTTTGGCGGAGTGACATTGAACATGCACTGGAGAATCTGCTCAATGACCGCCACCCCAGTTCCCCTCTGAAGCCACAGGTGCCAGTCCCCAGGCTCAGAATTGTTTGGAATCTCCTTCACGTTCTGGTCACACAACAGATCCCAGACAACCGCAGTTTTCGAGCCCTTCGACCGAAAGTGATTCCACGCCATGTCCTTTCTATCCACTGGCACGTTATTCTTCTCGCATTCTCGGACTGTGATCTCATGGACAGCCATGAGCAGCTGGGTCATGACAGTCGTAGTCTTGCTGTTGAACTTCCGATCGTTGTGCTGGGGGTTGAACGGCTGATCTTGTGGCACCGGTCTCGCCATACGTGCCCGATTGGCGAGGCGGCCCACCTTCGAAGTCGTCACCGCCCTGTGACTGCATGGCAGCATTCCCCGCAACGCTCTGAGAGTTTTCTCCTCCTCAGTCTCTGGCTGCAAAAGCTCGGCTGGAACCTTGATCTTGTTTTGACCCCTTGGCACTCTGCCTTGGGGGTCCGTAATTCCGAGGTCCTCCTCCGCTTCCAAGAAAGGCTTCACCTCTCCAGGCACTGGCGCAGTCGCACTCTTGGGGTTTGCGGCAGCCTTCGGGCTCGGGTCCACATTCATAGCCTCCAGCTCGTTCATGACCTTGGCGACGACGGCATCGTGCTCGCTCTCAGTCACCCGGGTCTCCGGTACAGAAGGCATCGGCTCATCTTGCTCCCCTCGGAGATGGTCCCCTAGTACCATTGTTGCTTGGCTGTCACCCTCATCCTCGTCCAAGCGATCCGGGTCGGGCTCCGCCTCCATCTCAAGCGGCGGTTGCTCATCCTGCACCATAACCTCGACAAATTCCATTTCATTGTCCGACGGATCTTGCACCGGCTCCTCCTCTTCCACCACAACATCAACCAAAGTGTCCTCCTCCTCGGCTTCCACCTCCTCCTGGGGGTCCAACCATATTCCTCCCTTCTCCGTCTTCATATGCCGCAAAAAAGCAGGATGAGCTTCGCCTGGACGGCCCTTTCCAACAAGGTGAGTAGGGATATTGGGACGGCCCTTTCCAACAAGTGGCACTAGGGCTGGACGGCCCTTTCCAACAAGGTCAGTAGGGATATTGTCTTCCACTGGCACTCTGCCTTTGTGGCCCTTTCCGGCAGGCTTGCCCTTTTGGGCGAAGTAAGCTGCTTTCCCGATCGGGACGGCGTCGCCCTTGCTTTTCAAGCCCTGGGCCTTTGCCACCCAGGCCGGCTCAGCGCGTCGGCCCTGCGGAACGGAATTGGAGCCTCTTGCCGTATCGTCAGCATACTCGGCAAGTTCCTTGGCGAAATCCTGCTCGTCCATCCTTTGCTTTTCCGTCATTTCAGCAGGAGCACTTGCCGACATAAACTGTGGCTTGGAACCAACAGGCACAGGCTGTCCGTCGCCGAATTTCCTTTTGGCAGGAGGCTGCTTTGCCGGCGGGGGACCCATCGGCTCTGGCACTCTGCCTTGCTTTGCCGGCTGGGGACCCATCGGCTCTGGCACTCT
>CAJNDT010001891.1:237500-356993 GCA_905221615.1 Symbiodinium sp. CCMP2592 | reverse complement strand
AGAGCATTACCGAGCTCACCAGGGAATGTCTCATCGGCCACCTTCAAGGCACTCTGCCTTCCATCGGCACTCTGCCTTCCTTCAGCGGCTCTTCCGAACAGGCTGCCCATGTCACTTCCCTTGCTGAAGCCCGTGTCATAGGAGCAGCCATAGCCAAATGAGCCCTTCGTCGATGCCTTCTGGCTTTGCATGTGATTGGAAACCTGACAGGGGCCGCTGTAGCCCTTGCTGATTGTCTTGCCCTTGCCCCTGCCGCCATTGGGCTTGCCCATCATTTTGCCCTTGATGGCACTCTGCCTTTGACTCTGGCTGAACTCCTCTGCTGAGCGCTGCCAGCACATCATAATCTTTCTGAAATCTGAAATGAGGCGGCGCCAAATTGTCTTGAACTCATGACTTCTTTGTTCAGCATCAAAGTCATTGGCATGTGTTTGATCCCAGCCACCATACCGAAGATGTGCAGTGCCAAACGGTCCACAATTCGCCAAATACTGATACCAGTCCCATGGCTCAAAATTCCGAGGTCTGTCATCTTGCATTCATCTAGAGATGACAATTCAGGATTGACGCCACCCCGGAGCTCGGTCATATCCGGATCTGGCAACCAATTATGCCAACAAAACAGTTTCCACTGGGGCGAGGAGTCGTACAATTCAAATCTACATCCCAATGCGGCCCCACGTCCTCCTCCTGACATTTTCTTCCCTATCTCATGCAACTTCTTGCCCTCGTGCGATCGGACGATGGTGGCGGGATCGACCCAGGCAGCACATCTGTCTGGCCGGTCCATGCTTTGTACAACTTCATATCCATATCTCCGAAATCTGAGATGGCCTCAACTGCCAATTTGATTCGTTGATCCAATTGTGCAGCCCTTTGGATCTTTCGGAGCCCGGTGGTATAGTCGGCAGCTGATCTGCCACAGTGTAAACAATTCCACCGAAGTTGTTGCACGGCTTCGTTCCAGTAATCACTGCCAAGGTCAATGTGATTGGCCTGATTCTGATGGTCAGCAGCAGAAGTCTGGCACTCTGCCTCGGAACTCCCTGAGCACCTTGAAACGGTCGTCGGCATCACTGCTTTCATCGAGCACCCAATTTTCCAACGATTAAAACATTAACAGTGACTAATGCATCACTATACAGTACATTAACCAATGATATGTAACATTGTGTTACTACTGTTACATCAGTATGAATGAATCACTTGATTATCTGGCCGGCAGATGTCGATCATGTATGGTGCAAGGGAACTCACTGACAGACTATGCAGGCAGGCAGGCAGGCAGCCAGCCTCGGAGACAGCAGGGTCCTGAGGACGTCACTGCCACCCGGCACTGTGTAGTCAGCATGTCATGCTGGGTAACCTTTTGGAATCCAAGTTGCGCACACTACCGCTGCTGAGGGCTCCAATCGGACAGTCTAGCTCTGCTGGCTAGATCGTCGAATTCAAAATCCTCTAAGCACACGCAAACCCGGCACTCTGCCTTCCCCAACATCCGTAATGCGGTCTCGGAGGCTGTACAAACACGATGAATCACTGATTCATCATTGACGACAGAGCTTCGTCTCGCACGTCATTGTAATATAAAATTTCTGGCACTCTGCCTTCACTGTAATCCTGCATAAATCTCGGAAAGAGTACGTGCAGGATCATATCATTGATATGCCAGTCTACTTGCAAGACATGCCCACGCTCTTCAGAAGTCAGAAAGAACCACAATGTCGAAAAGGACTCCTCTAGCAGCGCGTCGAAATAAATCACATAATCATCGTAGTCACTGTCCATGATCGAGGCCACAGTGCTTGCACGATCATCGGCAACCAGAATCCAGTCCGAGTCCAGAGACTCACTGTCACTGCACGACATCGACGACATCTGCCGGCTTGCAGGGGGGCCTACTACGACTTAGACTAGAGACAGAGCAGGGCGTCGGCATCACTGCTTTCATCGAGCACACAATTGTCCAACGATTAAAACATTAACAGTGACTAATGCATCACTATATAGTACATTAATCAATGATATGTAACATTTTGTTACTACTGTTACATCAGTATGCATGAATCGCTTGATTCTCTGGCCGGCAGATGTCGATCATGTATGGTGCAAGTCAACTCACTGACAGACTATGCAGTCAGGCAGCCAGCCTCGGAGACAGCAGGGTCCTGAGGACATCACTGCCACCCGGCACTGTGTAGTCAGCATGTCATGCTGGGTAACCGTTTTGAATCCAAGTTGCGCACACTACCGCTGAGGTCTCAAATCGGACAGTCTAGCTCTGCTGGCTAGATCGTCGAATTCAAAATCCCCTAACCACACGCAAACCCGGCACTCTGCCTTCCCCAAGATCCGTGATACTGTCGCGGAGGCTGTACAAACACGACAAATCATTGATTCAGTGACGACAGCCATTCGTCTGTCACATTGAAATATAAAATTCCTGGCACTCTGCCTTGCCTAAAATCCCGCAAAAGTCTCGGAAACAGTACGAACATGATCTGTTCATTGATATGGAAGGCTGCTCGAAAGACTTGACCACGCTCTTTAGAATCCAGAAACATCCACAATGTCGAAAAGGACTCCTCTAGCATCTCGTCGAACGGAATCACATAATCATCGTCGTCAGCACTGTCCGCGACCGAGCCCGCAGTACTTGCACCCTCAGCGTCAACCAGAACCCAGTCCGAGCCCACAGACTCACTGTCACTCCACGACATCGACGACATCTGCCGGCTTGCAGGGGGGCCTACTACGACTTAGACTAGAGACAGAGCAGCTGTAACACGACTATAGTAGATTACGCAGGGCAACAGCGAGCACAACTGCTGCAGCGGCAAGTTGCGATACATGACACGATCACTGACTATGCAAGGCAGCTTGTCCTCTGCGATGGCAGCATGTCCTCGGGATCCTCGTCATGAGCCTCGGTGCCAGGACTGTACCATAATAATGGAAGTAGCTGAAGCAAGCTGATGCTGAGATCCCAGCAGTTGGCATCCACTTCTCGATGGGCTGGAAGCCGATGAAGACCGATGGGAGAGAAGGAAATGGAAGAGAAGGCGTTCACTAGGCTTGGATTCAAACCGAACACTTAGACCTGGCCAACGGTGTGGGGAGCAACCCCGATGGGGCAGGGACTTAAGTAAGGCAACCTCGAGAGGCTCGACTGGCACTCTGCCTCTGTCGATCCAAGTCGCAAGGCTCCCTAACTAACGTGACAAGCATGGATGGCCTCCCCTCCTGGTTGGGAGAAAAATAAAAAAGCCACAACCACTGGACCACCCCACCCAGCACTTTAGCCCATGTGCCCGGGTGTCATATGCCACTGCCCTGGCACGTTGGCCCCAAGGCGGTCCAGGTACCATCGACAACACCTGACACCCGGCCAACGGTGTCCACGAACCGAGATGGGCAGTCGATCCGTGTGGGTAAGGTGGCACTCTGCCTCTGTCGATCCAAGTCGCAAGGCTCCCTAACAAAACGTGACGACAAGCATGGATGGCCTCCCCTTCAAGGCTGTAAGCACGGCTGCGAACAACCCCTCAACCGCCCCACCCGGCACTTTAGCCCATTTGTCCGGGTGTCATATGCCACTGCCCTGGCACGTTGGCCCCAAGGCGGTCTAGATACAATCGCCTCATAACCTGACACCCGGCCAACGGTGCCCACGAACCGAGAAGGGCAGTCGATCCGTGTGGGTAAGGGCAAGATCTCAAGGCAAGTCAACATGTCACTACGGCCTCCCTTCTTTGTTCAATCACAACCCAAAACTATTTAAAAAGATTAAATTTTAAAAATTATTAACTTCAACAACAAATAAACAACAATTTTGTAGACATACAGCAGCAGGAAACCAGGTAGAACAACAGGAAGCCAATTGACTCACTCAGAAACAAAATTCACAAACATGTATTTTTTACACCAAAAATAAAATAAAAGAATTTTAACAACTGTAAAACACAAAAAAAACCTATTTAAAAAACTTTTAAATACAAAACAATACTTTTAAATACAAAAAAACACTTTTAAACACAAATAAAGCCAACCACATACAAAAATGAGATTTTGGGTTCCTTTCATATAAGCCTTGTTGATCTAAACCCTGTGGTTCTGGTTCGGCGCAAAGGGTTAAGGATTTAATTTGTCATATACCCAGTTTCCAACGTGACAATATACTACTTGTTAACGTCTGATTATACTGTATTGATATGCTCACTTGCTAAGACACGAATACTGTAATATGCAAGTACACTGACACATGGCAATGGTATACTAACATATGGATATACCAAAAAAGTTGTTAGATAATATACGAATATGATAAATGAAGTAGCATACCAGGATACTCATACACTAATATGTTAATAATCGAAGATAATAGCACACCAATATACTAATGTACTCATGCACGAACGTACGCATGCATTAATATACTAAGAGCATACAAACATGCAGGTATACAAACATATTACTGTTCGAATACATTATAATGTGTTGGTATACTAAGCTGTTTATATAATCTATCAGTATACTAATATATCAAAACTAGTTATAGTATTGATACGCATACTAGCACGTCCGCGAATATTACACTGATGTTAAATTCATCATTAAGACTGATTAAAACTGACATCGACATTGGCACTGGCATTAACACTAATTATCACTAAATATGCTAGTGTACTAATATACGAATACTGTAAAAGGCAAGTACACTGACATGTTCACATGCCATTATGCCAACATATTGATATACCTATAAGCTATTAGGGAAAATACGAATATAGTAAATGTAGTAATAGACCACTATAATAATATACTAATATACTACTACGTTAACATACGAATATCATGATACACCAATATACTAATGTACTCATGCACCAACGTACTAATATATTCGCGCAATCTTCAACTCTGCAAATATACTATTGTTCGAATACATTACTGTATTATTATATTAAGCTCAAAATGTACGAATCAATCAGTATATTCACATATCAAAACTATTTCTAATACTGATACTAATACCAGCACTTCTGTGAATAATAAACAGATACAAAAACCAGCATTCAGACTGATACTAATACTAACACGAGTACTATTACTGACATTGACATCGACACTGGCACTAACACCAGCACGAACATAATCACGAGTTCATATTTACTATTATTGATATGTATACTTTTATTCAATACTAATACTAATACTGATGCTAATACTAATACTAAATACCAATACCAATACTAGTACTAAAGCAATACCCATCCTAATATCAATACTACCACAAAACTATTACTCATATGAACACTGATACCAGGATTAGGACTACTACAAACAATGACAGCAGTACTAAGAATAGAACCAAGAACAATACATATTAATCCTAACACTAATACTAGTACTAATACTAGCTACTAATTCTAATACTCATACTCATACCAATACTAATGTCACCACTACTGCTGCTACTACTACTGCTACTACTACGACTACTACTACTACTACTACTACTACTAGTACACATACTTAATACTAAAACTAATACTGATACTCATACTAGTCACTAATACTAATACTAATACTCATTCTAATACTAATACAAATACCAATACTAATGCTACCACTACTACTGCTGTGCGACAACTATTGCTAGTACGACGACTACTACTATTAACATCAATACACATACTTAATGCTAATACTAAGAGTAATACTAATTCGAATACTATTACTCATACTAAACATCCTAATATCAATACTACCACAAAACTAATACTAATGCTAACACTGATACAAGAATTAAGATCTACAAACAGTAATAGTGGTACGAAGAGCAGAATTGAGATTAAGATTGGGACTAGGAGCGCTGCATGCGTGTGAAGAAATTTCCAAAAATTGCAAACCATCTAAAAGAACATTTTGGAATTGAGTTTGGGAGAAGTGTCTGTCGCCTATCCGTTGACAGATCCTGCCTGGGGACGCACGCCACCCTTCCCCTTCCCCACGACGGTCTGTCATGGGGGGGGGGGGTGAGCATATATATATATATATATATATATATATGTTTGTTTATTTGTACTTATATTTATATTCATTTTTATGGATGGGCTCAACAGAGTTCCTATCCACGTATTGCAGGGTATATACTGTGTGGGCGCTTGGCCCTTCAGGGTAACTTCAAGCAGACGTACGAGCCTCTGCCACTCTACTCTTTCACGTACAGCTCCATTGCTTAGGGGTACTTAGAAATAATCTTTAATTTTTGGTTATTATAATCCCTAAGAAACAGCTAAAACTACATTTTTTGCTAGGGTTCTAAGTTCAGTATATATTGTTTGGGCTTCATGGGTTTGGGGGTCGGTCGCTAAGTGTATGCAAACTGCATTGTGCTACCTGGTCGGAAACTTAGCTTTTAGTTTCGGTCTTGTCGGGAAGTCTTAAATCCGCAGGGATTCACGCTTGAAAAGTTCAGGATGTGTCATACTGGGTGTTTGCAAGGATTCATCAGTTTACTGTTCGCATGGTTGGTACTTGGGGAGTAGTCGAGGGCGTGTAGGGGAACATTCCGGCCGTTAAGGCCCAGAGGGATCTATGGCTCAAGGTTTCAGGTCTCTTTACCCTAAACCCTAAACTCCAAACCCTGAACCCTATACCATAAAACTCTATACTCTAAACCCCTCTACCGCCCCATTTGCTCGCAACAGGACGGCGTCTACGTCGGCAGCCAGGGATACGTCCCACGACTCGTCCAGGCGAAAACCTGGGTTTGGGGTTGAGGATTTCGGAACCCAGAGACTCCAATATCCCTGAATCAAGGGATATACCATACATCATATTAGGGATCCTACTATAATCTAAGGTATATTCCTTAATTAAGGGATATTGGAGTCTCTGGGAGTTAGGGTAAAGCCCAATACCCTCAATTTGGGCACGTAACCCAGGTAGTTAAACAGGGAAGTCTGCACCTTCTCGTGCTTGTGGACATATGGGAGTTTCCGGAAATAGGGGACCCTAATATCGTACCCCAAAGAGTAGGATCCGTATTATAAGGAGCCCAAAACAAGGTAACCCTATTTTCGGAAACTCCCATATGTCTCTGTTTTTAGGTACTACCGTGGCTGGTCGAGGTATAAAGAAACTAAAGGAACCCCCATAGCCCCACTTATGACCGCCCATGAACCTCAAAGGTAACCCCCAGTTAGGTACTACCGTGGCTGGTCTGGGGTTTAGGGGTTTGGGGTTCTAGCCCGAGGGCTCCAGGATGCTCCAGGTACCTAAATGGTAGGTTACTAGGGCCTATAATATATGGTTAGTTAGTAACCTCCTATTTGGGTAACTGGAGCCCTAGGGTAGGTTGATGCTAAATACCGGAATCTCATGATTTGTCAGGCGGTTCGCGGCTTCACAGGGTTCAGGACTGATTTGGGGTTTTGAATTTGGTCGTTTTGTCCTACTCTTCCCCAGCATGCCTTGACTGGATGGGTAACCTCACTCATCCCCTCCAGACCTGAACAGCCAGTAGGCCAGCTGGGGGTTTCCGAAAATAGGGGACCCTAATATAGGACCCCAGACAGTAGCATCGCTTTTTTACGGAGCCCAACATAAAGGTACCCCTAATTTTCGGAAACTCCCAGCTAGCTCCCAATTCGCCGAGTCACTACACCTTCCTCCCTCCCCCCATGAGATCTCCTTGAGAGATCAATTTTCGCGTGTAGTTACTCATCAGATGCCAGCCTCAGGACAGTCCGAAAGGGACGCACGCACGCCAACACCAACCCGTCCTTAAACTCCGGGAGAAACGCAATCGACCTCTTTATGGGTGCTTTACGCACAGGCCCCATACATAGTAGTTTCTTCTTGGGATTCCCTTGATTATAGGATTCTAAATATGAGCCCCGAAAAGGAACTACTATGCGGCCCTCCTTTTTGCGATTACCTTGTAGGATTCTAAATATGAACCCCGAAAAGGAACTACTATGGGGCCTATGGGTAGGGCTTCTAAGAGCTCTTTATGGGCTCTGCAAGGGTTCTCTAAGGAACCTTTCAGGCTTCTCTACTTTTCGATTCTTGAAGCCGCGGTCTTTTCCCCAAGTGCCTCCCAGAGACTCCAATATCCCTGAAGTAAGGAATATATATATATATATATATATACACACACACCTTAAGTTATAGTAGGATCCCTAATATGATTTAAGGTATATTCCTTAACTAAGGGATATTGGAGTGTCTGGGCCTTGGGGCCGGAGGTGGACCTTCCATGGCAGCGACCTCCGTCGCACCAAGCTGAGTCTTTGTGCCCGGGGAGCTCTTGGGTTCAGGGGTTCAGGGTTTAGGGTTTTAGGGATTTAGGGTTAAGGGTCCAGGGGTCTAGGGGTTTAGGGGTTGAGGGTCTAGGGGTCTAGGGGTGTAGGGGTTTAGGGTTTAGAGGTTTAGGGTTTAGGGGGCGTGCAGGTGTTGGAGTTGTCGGGCTTTGAGTTGGAGGATGGTTGTCAAAATTAGGGTCCCCTTTTGGGTACCATAAATATTAGGTGCCGTTTTTTTAATAGGTACCCAGAAAGGGACCATAACTTTGACAACCAATTAAATGTAGTATACTCCCTATTCTAAGGGTTTCGACAAAGGGGAGACTTTGCGGGAACATGACCTTGAGTGGGAACGTCGAAGATAGGGGCCTTCACCTTGCGTGCTAACCGACGGCGTAAAGTTTTAGGGTTTTAGGGCTTACGGTTCAGGGACCTCGGGGAAGCACGGTGTTGTCTTCTGCTGAGGAAATGCTGCAAAGATGCTGGTATGAAGACTCAGGTCACCGCACCAGAAGAAAGGCACCCAAAGCAAGCCTGATGCCCTACATGTCCGGAACTATTAATCCCGATAATTTATGCTAAATCCGGCAAACGCCCTACAGCCCAAAAACCCCAAGAGCCTGTAACCCTGAGACCCAGAAGCCTCACAATATATCCTAAAAGCCTCAACATTCTGAAACCGTAACACCCAGAACCCGAATCTCATTGTACGATCATAGTGGCGAAACAATCCCTAAACCCTAAAATCCTAAAACCTACACCAATATGATGTTGAGTGTGAATCTCCAGCTGGCGGTATTCTGGATACCTGGTTCTGCTCAGGTCTGGTGGGGCCGCGAACCCAGGGCTTTTTTTGTGCCAAGGATTTCGAGATTTAGGGTTTAGGGTTTAGGGTTTAAGGTTTAGGGTTTAGGGTTTAGCCTGTTGCCGCTGAGGTTGCAGTAAGGAGGATTGCAGGGACTTGACACCCGATCCGAGCTTTGATGGTGCCAGGGTGTTTTCCGACCAGAAGAGAGGAGACAGGCACTGCCCGACAGAGTCGGCTAGAGTTTAGGTGGAGCTTTCGTGGACACGGACACAAGCAAGCAGAGCGAGAGAAAGAGAGAGAGAGAGAGAGGATCCTTGGCTGTATTCTCGCTCCCTCTCTGTTTGCTTCTGCATGCACTCCATTCTATGTGCGTGTGCTTCGGTCGGTCTTTCTCAAATCTATCTTCAAAAGCCCAATTCTGTTAGTGTAACACGGTTGCTAGCTTTTGTTATGGAGATGACAATGATGACAACTATGATTATGATAGTGTGAGCAATGCTTTTATGCACAAGTCACATTGCTGTCAGGTGGTCTATTATCTTAACGGTCCAAGTACCCAGAAAGTTTATACTTTGGCCTTAAAGTAGTCCCTATATAGGTACTTCGGGGCCGAAGTATATCTTATTTGGCTACACGGACTCTTACCTACCCTAAGCTCTGCTACAAGGACCTTTTAGGTTACCCTCAGGTGCAACGCCTGAGCCAGAAGGCACCTCGGAAAGGTCTGCTGAAGACCCTGGGTGCCAGGAACTCAGTCAGCGCCTATGGGTTTAGGGTCTAGGGGTTCAGGATTTAGGGTTCAGGCTTCTTGCACGCTGGGCGATCGGCGATGGAGATTGGAGAGTTTGAGGTGAAGGCTGTAGAGGAACGTAGAGGACATATATAGGGACTACCTTAAGCCCAAAGTATATACTATTTGGGTACATGGACCCTTAGGGTTCAGGCGCATCTCCTCAATTCGAAGATGATCCTCAGGCTTTCGAGGATCATTGTACGCTTTAGGGTCCCTGGCTCTTTGAAGAATGAGGAGACTTACGACTAAGTATGTCCATAGGTTAGTACGCAGGATAGGGTAGGGGTCGGGATTATTGGTGTACCATCCCCGCATAGTCCCCAATATAGTGTTGTTGTACAACGTACCCGCCAAAGTGCCGCCGGAATTAGGCTTCTATCCCCTTCCTGTCCCTGATTCCTCTATGCTAGACAATACACCCCAGCCCCAAAGAAAAGCAAACAACGACAAACAGTTCTAAAGGTCCCACAGTAAGCAAGCAGCCGCGTGATCCTTCCGAAGTATCGAAGCACAGCTCAAGGACGATTGCTATGCGCCTTCCGGTATCCAACTGCGCCCGGATGAGCCCCGACTGCCTGTGGAGCAAAGGGTCCATGTACCCAAATCGTATATACTTTGGCTCCCTATAGAGGGACTACTTTAAGACCAAACTATACACTATTTGGTACATGGACCCTTAAGGTACAGTAGGCTTCAGGCTTTAGGGTTTAGAGTCTTTTCTTAAGCTGCGCGTCTGGGAATGGCAAGGGCAGGGTGTTCGGGCTTGGTTCTAGGAATGACACGGCATTCGGTCTCGAGCATTCTGAAGTTTATCATGTTTGCAAGTCCAGGTTTCATGGTTTACCATGGGTCTGAAAACATGGTAATAAGACTAGTCCCTCCACGACGATACTAGACAAGCACCAAAAATTCTTCTCTTAATCAAAATCGGCCCCAACATTTCAACAACCACAGAATATGCACGAACAACTCTGTACGAACCATGGAGCCTTAATTCACATGCTTCTGGGTTTATAGGATTTAGGTGCAATGCTGAGTTTACCCCTAGCCTGCCTCAAAGCCGATGAGAAGCCTGGACATGCCCGGTTTTCGACAATCCCCTGTCCTTTCCTGGTGCTGCGGCGACCCTGATCCCCGCGATTCCAGTACTCATTGAATCAAGGAATATACCTTAAAATCATTTACTAGGAACCCCGATAAAATTTAAGGTATAGTCGTTCATTAAGGGGTTTTGGAGTCTCTGGGAAGTTGCTGTTCAGGCTTCCCCCTTGGTCGTGCACCTATCTCGGATCGGTTTTGGGACCTAGGGCCTGCGGGCTATCACAATTAATCGGGTTTTGGAGGTAGATTAAGCACATCTTTGCAGTGAATGTAAGGGGAATGAGGTGGGATTTCGAGTATCATCGCATGTTCTTTCTTCGGTTTCATGACTGCGCATGACCCCCGAAATCCCAACCCCTGAACCCTAAAAACCCTACTACTTCCGACGACCTAGCTTCTCCCTTCATCCGCAAAGGACCTGGTGGATACGCGGTTCAAGACGGTGCGACCGGCTGGTTCTCGCAGACATGTGGAATCGCAGCACCTTGGGTGTGTACATGTCGTCCTCGTCTTCAGTCTTTCGCAGTTTACGTATGCCTCATGAGACTTTTTGTGTGGGTTGCATAGGAAAGTAGACGGTAGATACAAACCCTAAACCCTAAACCCTAAACCCCTAAACCCCTAAACATGCAGGATGACATCATGGCAATCCTTACTCGACGACTACAACGTGGGTGTTCAGACATTCCGCTGCCTGACGAGGAGCAACGTGGAGAAAGTGCACAGTTGGCCCATGAAGTTGTGGTGGGGTGTGCACGCGCGTACCTCCTCGAACTGCATAATGGCCTGTCCGATGCCTGGCTTGATCCTGAGCGGCTACCGGAGCATCTTCGTGGAGTCCCTGTGGAGTCGCCGGTGTGCTCAGACCGGGAACGTTCGCGAAGCCCACTCCGGACTGGTGATGTGGCTGCCTCGAGCACAGACACTGTTGCGGTGGAGGGGGCTCCTGCTGAAGGGGATGCCACGAACCTTATGCAGGTCCTGAATGTGGAAGAAGCCATGATGTTGGAGGAAAGCTCTGTGGGTGAAAGCTGCATTCAGGCGCTGGGTGAACTACTTCGTCAACTTCGTGAAGAACGTGAACAGAGCGTGGATGTTCAATGGCACCTTGGCGTTCTCCTTCATACCCTGCGAAGTATGACGGAAGCTATGCGTGGAGTATGTGCAATGCTGGAGAGCCGTGCGGAGGATGTTCAAAGACTACCGGATGAAGCTGAACGCGAGCGCTTGCTGGTGCTTAGCGCTGAGTTCGTCCGTGAAGTCTCCCGGATGGTGGCACATGGACTGGCCGCGGGTGTTGAAACTGCCTGGTTGGACCCCTGCACGCTTCCTCTTGAGCTTCAAGGCCTTCGTCCCGAAGTTCCTCGTGTGGGCCGTACTGCAGATACCGAAGATGGGGTGGTTCGTTTTCGCTCTCGAAGTCCTCGCCGTGAAGTCCATGAAGTGGTCGTTGCTGCCCTGGGTGAATCGTCCTCTTCTACAACTACGACTTCTACCACTACGGGTGTTTAGTTTCACTTGAGTTGAAGGCAAAATTGCCAGCGCCGCTTTGAAGAAAGAAGGGCACTTCAACTTTAAAAAAAAACCCTAAACCCTAAACCCCTAAACCCTAAACCCCCTAAACCATAAACCCTAAACCCCTAAACCCTAAACCCTAAACCCTAAAGAGCCTAGGAGCAGCCATCATGGGTGTTTCTAGATCGTGGAGCCCTCAGAGAATTCCTACTTGGAGGGTCGGGGGACTTAGTAAGGAGGTAGTAAGTAGACTTATAAGTACCCTAAAAGGGACCCTAATTGGGGTTATGGTACTTATAATTCCCTAAAATAACCAGTTACTAAGTCCCCCGACCCTCCAAGTAATGATGAGGCCACACTCGAATCATGCACGGGGGAAGGTCTTGAGCATCAAAGCAGGCAATTTCCTAATAAAACCCCACTTCGAAGCGATGCTTCAAGCTACAGGAAAAAGGCATATATCAGAATTTTCAGATTGGAGGGCACCCGAGGAAGAGGGGTTTGTTTCGCAGTAGCTGGTGTTGGTGTCCCTAAACCCTAAACTGGCATTGCCTTGCAAGCCTTCGCTCGCCAGATGCCCGCCGGACAGACTGGCAAGTCCTAGCCTCAGCAACATAATATCCTAAGCCCTGAACCCCACATGCCAAAACCCGATCTCCAATCCCTAAACCATAAATCCGAAACCCCAACCCCAAGATACTATGAACATTAGCGGCAAGGGCACTTCAAGCTCAGGGGCTTTCAAACGCTTGATTTATGCTTACTTGCACTTGCAGCTCGCAAAGCTTTAGTCATCTAACGTCAAGCATAAAGTGATATGCGTCGAAGCGCTCTACTGCAACTGTTTTCCTGTTAATCATAATTTAAGTTACCATAATGGAGATCTATGTCAAATAAGATAAGATTCATTTCCTTATTATGGTAGCTTAAAGTTAAGTCCCTCTACAAGAACCCAGGCAAGCTATCCATAAGACCCCAGAGGCGCCCGTGTGAAGCACCCTTGCAGCCCTGCCTTCAGCCCACCCTGAACCCTACTTGGAGGGTCGGGGGACTTAGTAAGTAGGTTATAAGTAGACTTATCAGCTCATTAGAACCCTGGAATACTGGAAGCTTATAGAGCTTACATATAGAGGAACCCCCAAAATCCTAATCTCTAGAACCTAAACCCTAACACAAGTCTGTTGGAACCCTGAGTTAACGGAACTCTAAAGCCTATGTTGTCACATGTTACATTGTTCTAATCCTACCTGGACCCCTTTAAATATTGGAAGCTTTTAGAGCTGATAGAAATACCCTCATCCTTAAGCTCTAAACCTTACTTAAAGGGTCATGGGACTTAGTAACTAAGGTTATACTTAAGGTAACTATACTGAGAACCCCAATTCTGATACTTATAACCTTACTTACTAAGTCCCATGATCCTCCAAGTAGACCCTAAACCCTACAAACCCTATGGCCCTATAGATCCCTTTAAGGAACCCTAGAATTAGATCCTTTTAAGGAACCTTACTTACTAAGTCCCATGATCCTCCAACCCAGGCCTAGCTCCTTCGACCGCTTCGCCGGACAAAGCCCCGCCGCCGTCTTCGCCCGGGCTGCCCAGGGGAACTAAGATGGGATTTTAGTTTGGGGTTAGGGTATATGGTTTGGGGTTTAGGGTTTAGGGTTTAGGACTTATAGGGTATATGGTTTAGGGTTTAGGACTTAGAGTTTAGGGTTTAGGGGGGAGTTTAAGGTGCCTTATAGGATTGATAATGCATCTCCTGGGATGGTTCTCGGACTACTGACTTTTATGGTGGTTTCGTCGGGGGGGTAGTACAGGGGTTTGATAGTCTTTTAGCACACCTTAACGAAACTCAGAAGGGCCATAGATCGCCTATCCAAGGGCAAAAGGAGGGACCCTTAATAAGGACCCCTATGTATATGTCCTTAATATAGCTATTATATACCCAGTATATAGCCCATTATAGGGTAGGGGTCCCCATGAAGGGTCCCTCCTTTTCCCCTAAACCCCCTAAACCCCCAAACCCTAAACCCTATACCCTTCTAGAATCCCTATAGATCCCTTTAAAGGGACCCATTAAAGGGTCCCTCCTTTTCCCCTTTGAGCCTATGCAAGCCTGCAAAGCCTACAGCCAAAAATTGCGAATCCTTAGCCCTAAACCCCGAGATGCCACCCTAAACCCCTAAACCCTGAAACTGTAAGATGCCACCAAAACCCAGAGACTCCAATATCCCTTAATTAAGAAATATACCTTATATAAGTCATATTAGGGATCCTACTATAATTTATTGTATATTCCTTAATTAAGGGATATTGGAGTCTCTGGGAAGCAAGGACGGCTACTGCGATCCTGCCTCGCTGCGGCGGCCCACGGAGGCTCTGAAGATCTTGCCGTAGAAGCCTGGTTTAGGGTTTATGATTATGGTGGGTTGGATTTTAGGGTTTAGGGGTTAGTGTAGGTTTTAAGGTTTTAGGGTTTCTAGGGATTGAATTTTAGGGTCTAGGGGTTTAGGGTTTAGGTTTAGGATGCTGAAGACCTTTGACTAAGTGGAGGGCGGCCGGACCGCCGAGGCCACGGAGGTAGTATAGAAGATCTGATTAGGGTTCAGAATTTGCCGCATGACCGCATTATGAAGACTCCCGATAAGCTCCCTTTAGTTGGCTAGTCTTACAATTCCGTTGCTAACCATAGCTCACTGTTCCTTCTTATAGGATTCCTTAATATCGTTCTTTTTGAAATGCCCTCCTGACCTTATTTGAGTAATTGAGGCCCCTATACTACTGCCTTTGAGGGCTCAAGGAAAGGCTCTTCTGGGCTGCATACCCCAAAGGCTCCATGTACCCATATAGTATATACTTAGGCCTTAAAGTACCCATATGGGGACTACTTTGGGGCCTAAATATCTACTATAAAGGTACATGGAGCCTTTGGGTACAAGTGGTCCTCCCACAGGCCTTGTCACAGTACGTCAGATCATCGGGGTTCTTCTTAAGGAGTCTTCTTTTTTAATACCATAATTTTAGGAATCTATAGTAGTTAATAATGCGGTTTCTGTATTATGGTGACTTCAGGAGTCTCATTTTTTATTAGCATACTTTTAGGAGTCTATAGTAGTTAAGACTACGGTTTCTGTAGTATGGTACCTTAATACCCCTTGACGAGAACCCACGAGCTGGAGATATCCAAGGACGGCTCAGAAGGTTCATCCAATAAGACCGTGGAAACCTGATGGCGGCAATTTTACATGATATCTCATCTAGAATCTATATAGGACCTGCAACCATGTCTGTCGATCGTAGAGAAAGCTCAGATGCACTCGCTCTCTAAACCCCTAAACACTAAGCCCTACTGACCCTAAACCTTAAACCCTAAAACCCGAAAGCCCAGCACCTACACCCTCTAGACCGACTGCTTCCGCCAGCTCGTGCTGTGCTCTCTGTCAGGCCCAAAGCAAACCTTGAGCGGCTTAGACGTCGGACGCGGGCACCTCAGGGACCTTAGGGTTCAGAAGCCCTGGGGGTTTAAGTAGTAGTAAGTAGTATAAGTACCCGTATAAGTAGTAGTAGTAGTAGTAGTAGTAGTAGTAGTAGTAGTAGTAGTAGTAGTAGTAGTAGTAGTAGTAGTAGCCCTAAGGGTTTAAGTACCCAAATGGTAGGTTAGGGTGTAGCGTTAAGGGTTTAGGGTTGAGGGTCCAAGTGCCCAAATAGTAGGTTAGGGTTAAGGGTTTAGGGGTTTATAATAGGGTTTAGGGTCCGAGTACCCAAATAGTAGGGTTTCCGAGGTCCAAAAAACCATGCAGAGTATGGATTGCAGGACCTAAAACCCTACTATTTGGGTAGTTGCACCCTCCGGGAAAGTGTTGCCATGCGCGTTACCATACGGTTCACCGAGATGGCTACTCCACGTGTTGCTATGCGGGCTGCGATACCGTTCACTATAACAAGTGTTGCTGCACGGATTGTGTTGTGAGTTACGTTCGCAATGCGGGCCTGTTCTTGCCGAAGCCCAGAAAGTCTTTGGCAGGATCCAGGTGTACTCCTCTTGCCCTTCATGGATCGTGGTTGCACATGCCTAAAGGCCCCATGTAACCAAATAGAAATTATACACTTTGGCCCCAAAGTACCTACCCAGGCACTACAATAAGGCCAAAATATATACTATTTGGGCACCTGGACCCTTAGGGCATGGACACGGCGTCCCTGCTGTCGTCGTCTCTGTGAGTTTTGCATGAGAAGCAAAGCAAGCCCTAGAGGTCCACCAACCCCTATTCAAGCAACCGCTATTCAAGTTTCAGCAAATAAGACGGCTAAGCAGCGTCATCAGCACGCTCCCGCGAAGTATCCTTACCTCGAAAGACACTGGGCCTAAACAGTAACAAACAGAAAACCCCCTGGGAACCTTCAAGCCTTATAAACCCCAAAGCCCTTTAAGCCCTAAAGCCCCAGACCCTAAAAACCTAAAACTAAAACCCTAAAGCCCTAAGCCCTAAGCTTAAAAGCCCGAGCTCTAAAGCTGAACCGGAACCTAAAGCCCCAAAATCCCAAAGTGCTCACTTTGCCCTGAGGTCGCTGGTTGGTCACAGCTCTCTTCCTCTTCGGTAGCTGGCTGACCTCCACACCGGAAAACAGCCGCTATCCTTTAGGGTTTGAGGTGTAGGATCAGGGTCGATTGTTCTAATTTGTGGCCCTTTGCTTCCCTTCGGGTTGAGGGTTGCGGTGTGATACTAGGGGAGGCATTCGGGTGTAGGGTTTGAGCCTGTCCGCTTCGGGGTTTAAGGATCGGGGGTATAGGGCAGAATCGCATTCAGCAACTTCTAGCGGCTGGGCCACCGACCAGCGTCCTGTCGATCAACAATCGTCAACTTAAGTTTCGCCTTCGTGTAAACCCTCGCCTCGCCTGATGTCGACATCGGCTTTTGGTTTGGAGGTTCCTCAAGTAATCCCTCATCCCGAAAGAGTTTAGTAGTGGGAGTGTCTCTGCGGAGGAGCGTTTTCGTGGCTCGGGAAGTCAGAGTTACCAGTGTCAGGTATAGTGGCAGCCGAATTTCGAGACCCTGAATCAGCAACCATCCATAAGCACAGCCTCCTAAACACTGAACCCCTTCTAGCTCTCCGGAAGGCTCCTAGGGACTGCTAGGGGGGATATTTTCCCAAATCATAGCAGTTCCGGCTACAGGGTTTACGTAGGGTTCCCAAATCATAGTAGTAATTCCGAATATAGGGACCCTAAATTTTACTATACAGGTACTTAGGACGCTTCGAGCCTAATTACTAACCCATAAACTCTGCCGGAGCCGTTTGGTTTAAGAGGCTCCTGCGTGGGAGCAGATAGACGCGGGGCGCGGAGACATTTCACGCCCCACGATGACATCCCAAAAGCGCTTCAAGTCGCAGGCTCTCATACTTCAGTCTCTACAGCCATCACCGGCCAGCACTTGAAAGCGGAGACGCCTTGTAGGCTCAGTTCCTTTAGCCATGGGTGCGCAGCTGTCTTGCATAGAGTCTCCCCCCAGTCCCTTGGCTCAACTGCATACTGTAGGGGCATAAACAATCACTTATACTATCCTGGGGGATCCTTATTGTAAATTAGTATATTGGGCCTCAAAACCCCATTCTAATTATTAAGGCCCCTATAGTAGCTCCTCCATGTGAATGCTTTGTCAGACTTCTGGTTGTAGTAGGATAGACTGGTACATGCTTTTGGGTTTGAGACCGAAGGTGTAGGGGCCTGGCGCTTTGGGCTTCGAGTTTAGGTTCTAGGATTCGGGACCATGGGAGTTTGTTTGTGTGTTTTCTGTTTTTTAACGGGATGCGAGGCGTGTTTGGATGTATACCCTAAACTCCATTCGGAGCCTTTGCCAAGTAGGCTCGGGCCCGAATGGTTGAGTTCGGAGTCGTCCTTGGTTGGCCGCGTTGCACATTGCACACACACACACACTTGTTGTTTTCTCTTTCTCTCTCTCTCTCTCTCCCTCCCTTCCTCGCTCGCTCGCTCGCTCTCTCGCTCTCTCGCTCTCTCGCTCTCTCGCTCTCTCGCTTTCTCTCTCTCTCTCTCTCGCTCTCTCGCTCTCTCTCTCTCTCTCTCTCTCTCTCTCTTACTCTTTCGCTTGATACAGATGGTTGGTTTATGCTTGTCGTTTGGTGCCCAGGGTATGTGTATGAACGTGTGTGTGTACATATATATATGTACATCTATGCGAGCAGTCGTGCAGAAATAGCTAAAAGTGGATTCGTGTACCTACGGCCACATTGAGGCTAGGCCTCCAGAGGCTGCGTCTTAGGGACTCCCTGGACGGATCATCATGACTGTACCTACAGGGTTTAGGGTTTAGGGTGTAGGGTACTTAATAGCCCGGAGTGGGTACTACTTATACACTTTAGACCCCAAGGTAGGTAGTATTTGTATGTCTACTTGGAGCCATATGGATCTAGCAGAAGGGCAGGGAGACTGACGCCCGAGGGTGCATCAAATCGTAGGATCCTTGTATTGAAAGCTGGGCGAGGGTACCCCGCAACCTTTAAGACCAGCCTGCCTCGTATTCTGGTTGTCCAGCGAGGATAAAGCCCCTGCAAGCCCTGTGTCGTAGAATACAAGAAAATCCGGTAATAGAGGTCTGAACATCTAGTAGTCAGATCGCATCATCGTATGAAGACCCGTATAGTATCAAGGCCCGGGTGGCACGCCGGACTATGAACCGGCCCTAAAACCTAGACCTGAACCCTAAACCCGGAACCCTAAACCTGAACCCTGAACCCTAAGGCCCGGGTGGCACGCCGGACTATGAGTTAATTTCGAACTTGGATGCCATTGGCTCGAATCGGGCCGGCATCCCCAAGCATCCTGGCGAGCTGCGAGAAAGAGTTTAGGGCTTAGGATTCTGGTTTTAGGATTTGGGGTTTAGGGTTTAGGGTGTGCGGCTTAGGATTTAGGATTCAGGGTTTAGGATTCAGGGTTTAGGATTTGGGCTTCAGGGTAGACTTGGAGGCTTTCGACGGGTACTGTACTTGGAGCATCATGGGACTTAGTACGTACAGTTATAAGTACCCTTTTTGGGTTGAAAAGTAAGGATAAGCATTAGCTGCCTTAATTACAAGTTACTAAGTCCCAATGAGTCCTTCAAGTACACCTGGAATCCGAGGAATGATTCCGCGTCATCTCTGGTCACTCTGGGCACGAACCGACAGATTTCGGCTACCCCTGGAAAGCAGGCACAGATGTGTGTCCAACATGGGGTCTAAACAAGTAGTAGTAGTAGTAGTAGTAGTAGTAGTAGTAGTAGTAGTAGTAGTAGTAGTAGTAGTAGTAGTAGTAGTAGTAGTAGTAGTAGTAGTAGTAGTAGTAGTAGCAATAGTAGTAGTAGTAGTAGTAGTCGTAGTAGTCGTAGTAGTCGTAGTGGTAGTAGTAGTAGTGGTGGCAGTGGTAGTGGTAGTGGTAGTAGTGGTAGTAGTGGTAGTAGTGGTAGTAGTGGTAGTGGTAGTGGTAGTGGTAGTGGTAGTGGTAGTGGTAGTGGTAGTGGTAGTGGTAGTGGTAGTGGTAGTGGTAGTGGTAGTGGTAGTTAGTGTTAGTAGTAGTAGTAGTAGTAGTAGTAGTAGTAGTAGTAGTAGTAGTAGTAGTAGTAGTAGTAGTAGTAGTAGTAGTAGTATTAGGAGCAGAAGTAGGAGTAGTAGTAGTAGTAGTAGTAGTAGTAGTAGTAGTAGTAGTAGTAGTAGTACTAGTAGTAGTAGTGGTGGTAGTAGCAGTGGTAGTAGTAGTAGTAGTAGTAGGAGTAGCAGTAGCAGTAGCAATAGCAGTAGCAGCAGCAGTAGCAGTAGTAGTAGTAGTAGTAGTAGTAGTAGTAGTAGTAGTAGTAGTAGTAGTAGTAGTAGTAGTAGTAGTAGTAGTAGTAGTAGTAGTAGTAGTAGTAGCAGTAGTAGTAGTAGTAGTAGTAGCAGTAGTAGTAGTAGTAGTAGTAGTAGTAGTAGTAGTAGTAGTACCCCCTTAAAGTTCGCAGAAGGTATAGCTCGTGTTATATTCCACCCCAAAACCTCATTCGATTACTAAGGCACTAAGGTTCCCTTTTTTGTGGTTCTAGATTCAATGTAAACTTCATGTCTCAAACGTCTTCTCGTTGCCACTCAAGACCTTGCCCAACAACTAGTAGTACAGCTCCTGCATCACCACTTAATAGGCTTTGCACGCAGTTTCCAATTGGAGTAGGAGTTGGAGGAGGAGCAGAAGGTGTCAAGGAGCAAAAGACGGAGCAGGAGCAGGGGCAGCAGCCGGAGCAGTAGCAGGAGCAGTAGTAGGAGACTACGACCCCATCGCTGCGCCATCTCCAATGTCAAGAGGTCTCCACAGCCACAACGTGGACAGCGCTTGGGCGACCGTCAGAAGCTTTGCAGAGAACATCCCCGTAAAGTAATTTCTGGGCTAGAATTCCGGCTTCGATGTAGAACTGTTGGATCCGGGGTCGCAGCCTAAACTCTGAACCCGACACCTTGATCCTTTTCTCCCTGACAGTTCACTCCCACGCCCAAAGATACTGGAGATCCTCAAGCCGAGGACGCTGAGCCCTCAATCCTGAACTTGAAACTGAATGCAGGGGCCTCAAGAGTCAGAATAGGGTTCTGTGGGGCTTCCTACTATACATACGTCTACACGGACTATAAAGTTATACTACGGCTGATGATATAAATCCTGCATTACCTTAAGGACCCTAAACTATGGGAATTATGGCATATTCCTTATTATGGGTAATGCAGGATTTATATCATCAACCGTATCAGCTATGAATCCGACCCCTACATTCCATCGCCCCAGAGCGCTCCCCCTAGGACTTCAAGCGGGCTTCCGTGGAGCTCATGATGGACTTTCCCATGTGGCTCATCCCTGCCAGGCGCTCTCTCTGCTCCTAGATTATTTTGCTCTTGGGGGTGTGTTTGGCTCGGGTTTGGGGGCGCTTCTGTTCTGTTAAGGGTTTTGGGAATTCTCTTAAGCGTTTAGGGGATTCTCTTAAGCGTTTACGGGATTCTCTCAAGGGTTTGGGGGATTCTGTGAAATTCTCTTAGGGGTTAAGGGGATTCTGATGAGGACATCGAGGTGGAGGCTGTACAGTAGAAGCCAGAAAGTTGGAATATCATTATCCTAAGCCCTTTTATGGTAAATTATAGGGTATCCTACCATTAATCCATATTCCAACTTTCTGGAGTTCCCTTTATAGTAAGATCCCTTATAGATCCCTTTAAAGGAACCATTATAGAACCCTAAAATTATAATACCCTTATTCCATATTCAAACTTTCTGGAGTTCCCTTTAAGGAAGCTTAGTTCTCGAAAGGTGAGGGTTCCGGCTTTGACCGACAGTCTGGACAGTATCCAAGCGCTGTAAGGGTTCCTTTTAGAGGGGTCCGTAAGGGCTGTTATAAGGATTTAGTAGAGGGGCCTAAAAATATCAATGCTATTTTGGTGCTTCCTGATTAAATTAGTAATTAGTATAGGATGATTTGCCCCAAAACCCTATTCTAATCATTAAGGCCCCTATAGTTTGGTGAAGACGTCGGAAGTATGTCGAGGTCTCGAAATTCGGGCTCAAGGCTTAGACAAGATGTAGGTCTCGGGCTTCGGGCTTAGTGTGTCAAGTTGTGAACTCGGGTGTACTGGTTGGGGTATCCAGGTTCTCCCCTGGTTCTCCCCTCTACCCGAAACCCCACATCCTACAACACTAGCACCACTAAAGCCTTAAAGCCCAAACCCCGAAAGCCGTAGGCTCTACTTACCCTCTTGCCGTAGGCTCTACTTACCCTCTTTGCTGTTCCCTTGCCCCCTGGTCCTTAAGTTCAGCACCCCTTATGGCCACAAACTGCCCACCCTAAACCCTAAACGACCCCCACACCCCAAAGCCTACTTTCGTCGACCTGTGATGCTTTGATCATAGTCTACGTTCTTGATGTCGAAGACTCGCCAGGACCCTCCTGACCCTGGAAGGACCGGCTTCTCTGTCGCGAGGTGTGGCATTTCAAGGGGTTTCGGGTTGGGATCAGGTAGGGTTTGGGGTTTAGGATTCTGGTGCAACGCTCAGTTTGGAGGGGAGGAAGCGTGCAAGTTGTAGGTTTTGGATGTGGTTTGGCATCATGGGTGGTGCAGAGTCCATAGCCCAGGACTCAACATGCACCAGTAGCAGATCATCTCATTCGGGAGTGGACCTGTGTCTTCATGAGCTGGAGACTGTGCCGAGTGGCTGTGAGTCTGGTCGCGTACCCAGCACCCTAAAGCTACCCAGAGAGCCCAATACCCCTTAATTAAGGAATATAGCTTAAATCTCAATATTAAGCCTACATAGTTTAAGCCATATTCCTTAATTTTAAGAGGTATTGGGCTCTCTGGGTATGCACTGAAACTCTGAAGCCGAAAACGCTGAGCCAGAAACCCCAGATCTTAAACTGCCAGGACCCCTACTTCCCCACGACAAGATGAGGGAGCAAGGTCTGCTCACAAAGTGGCGGGATGGGCACCCTAGACGCTTGGCTTCCTTAGAGTTGCATGTGAAGCGTATGCTGAAACTCAAGATACCCCTGTTTATGCACCTGCCCTGTATAGTCAGGGTTTCTGCCTGGTCTCTTGGTACTGGAAGCTCCCAGGGGTGGGAGTACGTTTTTTGTGTTTGTTGCTTGATTTGTTGGTTCCGGTGGTAGGAGGGACGAGTTGGGACTGGGTTTTATGTCACGGGTTTTCTGCCGGACAAGTTAAAGTTATATACACGTGGCCACGTCGGTCTCGTTTTGGGTTTGGCTGCTTAGACAAAAACGGGCACTCTTTCTGACAAGGATCTTGCACCATCTATTGTGTATTGTGTACGTCGGCATCCACGTTGTCATATGTGACCAATGGTCATGACCATTAAGGCTTCAATGCCTTCGTATTTACAATCATCATCATAGTATGAAGAAGGAGACGATGAACCGGTGCTGGTGCAGGCAATTTCTCAGCAACGCATCTCCGCACTCGCAAGACCTCCAAGCCCCACTTAAACTATGAACCCTGAAGGCAGAAACCTTCAGATTCAGTTTGCCTCGTGGACCTGCCTAGCCTTCAAGTTCCCTTCTTACCCAGGCCCTAACCCTAAACCGTAACCATAATTATGTTAAAACCGACAAAACCTAAACCCTACCTACTCAGAAAACGACCTTCCAAGAAAGGTTGTTGATCCCCGGATTGATCCCCTAATAAGGACCCCTAGGTACATACCCTTAATATAGCTATTATATACCCAAAGCCCCAAGAACCCTCCAGGAAAGGTGGTTTTGATCTCGCACCAATGGGCCGGCAGACGGCATCCTGATCCCAAGGGCGATCAGATGCGGGTACTGCAGGGCGTCCTCAAGGACCCTTTTTGTTTGGACTGCTTCTTATGACGGGCTTCTAGATACAAGGGTTTCTAGAATGTCATAGCTTTTTTATATATATGAGATGGACTGAAATTGCTGAGCATATCTAATTTTCAGAATATGCTAAACAATAAATTGATTATCTAACTATGGGGTTACAGGGGTCACTAGCTTGAGTGACTATGGGGGATGCTAGGGGTTGTATATATATATATATGGATTACTAGGGGGGGTTACTCAGGGCTCTCTTGGGTTTTTGTCACCTTGGCTTTCGGTGTCGGTGTCTAGGGTGTGGCGGTCTTCACCGTCACCTCTAGTCAGATTGATTTTGGGGGGTAGTGTTCAGATGGGCTTGAGCCCAAGATCAGTCAATGGCAAAGTATGGAGATCGAAGATCTGCCAGAGACAGAATAGTAAGACTAGCATCAGTGGACGGCGCCGCAACAACTCCTGCGATGCTATAGTCACACAGACACATAGAGTTCTACATTGAATATAGGGGGCCTTAACAATTGCCTATACTATTCTGGGGGTTCCTCGTTACAACTATAGTATAATGGCCCCAAAGCCCTACTCTAATCAGTAAGGCTCCTATATCAGGTTTCCTCCATGGGTGGTGCTTTCGGCCGCAACAGTTCGGGACCCCTCTTTCGGTCAGACGCCACAGAAAGTGAAGCCGATCCCCCCGAAAGCTCCGGTGTTTTTCCTTGCGGGATCCGAACAGTCATTTACTTCCGTCAGTTGCGATTGCTGCAAGTTCGCGCCTGCGACCGTAGATGCTGTTCCAAGCCCCAACAGTGAGGACAAACAAACTGGCAAATGTAAAAACAGACAAACATTCATGTGATTTTGAGTACCGTCCGGTACTGAGATCTTAAACCTTGTGCACCGAAATCTCAGCTGATGGAGGACATGGCCGCAGGGAAGCTGCGTGTTGGGAAAGACACCATCGCGGAGCGCTTCAGATGATTACGTAGAGCCTTAGGTTTAGGGTTCCATGGACGAAGCAAGGTAATCAGCAAAGAAACAGCTGGAGCACTCGTAGGCACGATCCAGGTTCAGGTGGCCTTCAGACAATCTGCGTAGCTCTGCTGAAATCAGATCACATACCTCCGACAACATGTTCGAGAGGAGTCAGGAAGCAAATGCATCCGATAGTCCAAGCTGTCCCAAATGACCTTGCGATGCGGTTGAAGCTGTCATCGAATTTGTGTGGCTTCTGCAGGCATCCGCGTATAAAAGCTCGAAGATTGAAGCAGCAGCGCGCCTTCGCCCTTGTGGCGCCAGAACTCAGGTCGACCGGCACAGATGTCCCAATGCCAAGCGAGGAGGAGCCTCCATCATGAGCTTAGGGTTTAGGGTTTTAGGGTTTAGGATTTAGGGCTTAGGGTTTAGGGTTTTAGGGTTTAGGGTTTAGGGCTTAGGGTTTAGGGTTTTAGGGTTTAGGGCTTAGGGTTTAGGGTTTTAGGGTTTAGGGTTTAGTCAGAATAGTGATTCCAGTAATAGTAATATTAACAACATGTACAATTAATAACGACAATCATCGCAATTATACTACGACAAGCGGGGCTTTCGCGAAACAGCGGGTGTCTTTTTGAGCTTATGTGTGGTTCTCTTGGAGCTTCTAAACCTTTCCCAAGGACCCCTAAACTCTAAACCCTCACCCACACCCCTAATATAGTACCCTAAATAGTAATCACAAGGACCCCGCAAACAAGGTACCCCCTTGTTTTCGGAAACTCCCTTTTGGGCTCCAAGTTCAGGGACGCTAAGAATCCTGCCATGTAAGGCTTCAGGCTGAGGGCTTCGGGTTCAGGGTTTAGGCGGTCTGTACTACTTATTAAAGGGTCATTGGACTTAGTAACTAGGGTTATAAGTAGCGTAACTATACTGAAAATTACTTATAATCCCAATTAGGGTACTTATAACCTTACTTACTAAGTCTTATGATCCTCCAAGTATGGCGTTGTTTTTGGAAATTTGCCAACGGCAAGGCCCTGACTGCCAAGTACACTTTGAGAACGCAAAGGTGTAACGGACTCACAACATGCCAACAGAACACACCCCAGGTAATCTTAATGTGAACATGAGTATTATGATTGCCATTATCAACACTGTTGTTATTCTTCCAAGTTTACAATATGGGCAATACTAATACTGACAATAACAATACCAACTGAGATGGGATATTTTTGGCGTCAGTCCTATGTTGGCTAATTAATGTTGGGATAAAGTCAGTCACAAGCGTACGAGACCTGGATTAACAGGCAAACAAAGAGGTCAGACTTGGTGTCTACTTCATGCATCTAGTTCGGTTTCAAATTTAGAGGGGAAAGAGTGAGTGAGGAAAGAGCTCGCTTCGCTTCATTCTGTTATCCTTTGCTCTAACGTCAAACAAAGAGGTTGTAGGGTTCATATTAACAGTGAAACCCAAATAATGAATTTTGAGAAAACACGCTTTTATCACGGAAATTAGCATACCCCCAAAACCCATTCCACTTAATTGAGGCCCCTGTATGAACTGTAACCACAGAGCTCAGAGACCCCGAGACCCAGAACCGCCAACTCTGCCCCCAGCCCCAGTCGCAAACCCCGGCCGGAAAGACCTAAACCAATAATGGCTTAACCCCAGACCCAATCACTTCCCCCAGAAACAAGGAACAAAAGCAACCAAGAAAGAGACCACCCAAACCCCAGTCACAGGAGCAGTTGAATTGCTTGGACTGGGATATTTGGTACGACTTCTTCGGCATCCCTCAGGTCGATGATAGAGGCTCTTTTCCGGGTAAAGGGAACTCCAGAAAGTTGGAATATGGAATAATGGCAGGATCCCCTATATTTTACCTTAAAGGGACTATGATAATGATATTCCAACTTTCTGGCTTCTACTGTAAGGGCCGTGCACGGGTCTTGTCAGGGTTTTCAATCGAGGGCATTTGGGGCGTCGTTTTAGTGTGGTTAGAAGGAGCGCCAACGAAACATATCATTACGTATCTAGGCTCTTTCAGGGTTTGGGGCGACTGTGGTTTATTCATGCTCAGAGCTTTGGGGATGAAGGGTGGTGGGATCTAGGGTTGAGAATTTTTTTTTGGAGGTCAATCGTCGAAAGTTTTGGGTTAAGGTTTTAAATGGTGCTATTGCTTTGGGTCTGGGTGGTGACGATTTACGTATTGGGGGATCTAGAGTTGTAGGACGAAGGGAAGTGGCTTGGCGGGCATGGTCTGGTGTTTAGTTTGTGGGCGTTTATCGTTTGAAGGCACGCAAGGACTTCACATTTCAGCCATGCCACATAATCATAATTAGGGCCGAGGCTGAGATTCACGCCAGGCACGCTTCTCAGGGTCCGCGGTACATGTCGAGCCCGATGTGAGCTACCGTCAATATTTGGGATCTACATTAGTGGAGTCTTGGCCCCTCAACCCACCCTTGCACGAAACTGCTGCTCAGGATTGTACAGCGCTGCCATATAAGCTTTCTAAACCCTAAACCCTGAACCCTTAAACCCTAAACCCTAAACCCTTAAACCCTAAACCCTAAACCTAGGGGGCGAGCAGCGATTCTTCAAACATTAACATGCGGCTCCATAATGGGACCCCTGGCTTTCTCTAACGCTCCCATGCATGATCATGCATGCCTGCGCAGGAAGATGGGACCTGAGGCCTCAGACTCAAATCCCGATTGGAGCATACTGCTGATGGGCAAAATCCTGCATGACCCTAAGGACTCTAAACTATGGGAACTATGGTGTATTCTGTATCATGGGTAATGCAGGATTTGTCCATCAACAGTACTTTCCCTGCGAACCCAACAATCTGTTCAAGACCGCCCACACAAGCGATGAATACGGCACATCTGCGAACAGTACTTTCAGGTGATGATGGTTCCCCCCCCACTACCCCGAACCCAAGAAATCCAAAACTCATTCGGAAAGTTCATTCTCAACCCAAAACTCTGAACCTAAAGCCCTATAAAACTGCTAACCCCAACACCGTAAAACTCAATCCCTTTATTAACCCGACACAGCTAAGCCCTAAACCCTGGAGCCTAAACCCATAGACCCTACACCCTGAACCTTGAATCCCAAACCCTGAACCCGAACCAAACAAAACAAAACTACGTCTGCCATTTCCTCACAACTTCCTCGCCCAAAGTTGCACCGGGATATAAGGACCCAAAGGTACATACGGTTGATGATATAAATCCTGCATTACCCATAATAAGGCATATACCATAATTCCCATAGTTTTAGGTCCTTAAGGTAACGCAGGATTTATATCATCAACAGTATTGATATAACCTTCATACAGCTACGACATATCCATTATATAGCTCGTTACAGGGTAGGGACCCCCTTTAGAACCTTAGAGTACCCTTAAGATTACCCCGGACGAAACCATTAAGGGTCCCTCCTTTTGGCCTTTGTTGGAGGGTCGGGACTTAGTAACTAGTCATTTTGGAGACTTATAAATATCATAACCCCAATTAGGGTCCCTTTTTGGGTACTTATAAGTCTACTTATTACCTACTTACTAAGTCCGCCGACCCTCCAAGTTTGGCAGCAGGATGCGTCACGCACACTCCCGAGCTGCAGGCAGGGCCGGGTTCCAAATCCTAAAGCTGCACTACACAGTAAACCCCATAAAGTTGGAAACCGGATTAAGGCCAAATAGTGCTGGGATTCCCTATACGTTACTCTTAAGGATTGAGGCTATGGGGTTTCCAACTTTTGGGCTTTTACTAAAGGGCCTTTATAGTTACTTCCTCTTAAAGGGGTCTATAAGGATTACTATACGGGTTACTATCAGGTTTTAGAAGGGGCCTTACAATCTCAATATGAATCACGTGAAAAAGATCTCAACACGTGACAGCAGATGTCGCTCTTTCCAAGAACGTCCGCTAAGTCCCAAGAGCAGTCTGGAGTTACGGAGTGAGAACTGCCTGCTGCTAGCTCTCCAGGTCCATGGCTATGGACTCTCGGGTTCTTTCTCGAGCATAAAAAGCACTCAGGTGTTAACAATGGCTCGAAATCCTAAAGCCGCTACTACCCAGACCCCGGGGAGGATCTAGAAAGTAGATCCCCTAATTTGGGGCCCTTATGGGACTTAAGTAGGGTTCCTTAAAGGGCTCCTTTATGGGATCCTTTAGGATTTAGGGTTTAGGGTTTAGGGATCTAGAAGGGAAAGTAGATCCCCTAATTTGGGGCCCTATACTAGCAAGGGTACTTTATATAAGAGCCCCCATTATATAAGGGATCTACTTTTTGGATCCTCCCCGGGGGTCTGAGTATAGGGGCCTTTATACTTAGAATCCTAGCAGGCTTCCTCTTAAAGGGGTCTATAAGGATTGCAAAACGGGTTACTATCAGGTTGTAGAATGTAGGGGCCTTGATATTTAGAATAGGGCTTGGGGTATATTATAATATAAAAAGGAACCACCAAAATAGTAAATGATTACCTGCAATACTTTGGTGGCGGGTTTCTTCTTATGATCACAGTATAACATACCGTCAAACCGTTGGAAATCTTCATCCCAAAGCAACGAGTCTCTCGGTGAATTCGGAAGCAGCGCACAAGAGGCCCATATTCGGAGGATCATGGGACCTAGTAAGTAGGGTTATAAGTACCATAATTGGGGCTATAAGTAATTACAAGTATAGTTACCTTAATTATAACCCTAGATACTAACTCTCAGGAGCCTTTAAGTAATTTAGATCTTCATGATTTAGATCTTCATCACTTTGCAGCCCGAACTCCGGAGTCCTAAACATGGGTGGTTGTCAATATTAGGGTCCCCTTTCGCGTCCTTATGATAATTACGGCACCTAATATTTAGGGTACCCCAAAAAGGGGCCATATTTTCGACATCTACCCACATTCCTAAACCTTAAAACCCCAAACCGTGAATCCCGAGGCGGCTGTCGACAGCATTCCCGCGTACTGCAATGCCGCAGATTTTGTCATCGCCACTTGACCTGTGCGGTATGAAAGTGCTGGCGTCTAAGGTTGCGGGTTTGGTAACGGTATGAAAGTTAGAGTAGGTTTTTGGGTCAAGGGTGGGAGAAGTTTGGGGAGTTCAAGATCTTCTAGTTTGGAGTGAGCATGACTGGTCTGTTTCAGTGACATTGAACCAGACACGCCCATGCTTCCAGGTATTTAGTGTTTAAAAGGGTTCCGGCTGTTCAGCAGATGAACGTTTAGCTGAGGCCTGGTGTGCGGAGTCTGTGGAGTTAGTAGGACACCAATATTTCCTAGAGTGACCTCTCAACACATTCTCTCCCGGTCCAAACCACTTTGGTTTGGAGTCCTTGCCAGGATACCCTGCTCACAAGAAATCCGGAGGGAGGATCAAGCGGGCGAGTAGAACATGTCACGACCGACGCGATTCCCAAGACTCTCACAGGTTTCCCAGGAAAAGCTACCCAGAGAGCCCAGCCCCTTAACTAATTAATGAAATGGCTTGAATTATATAGGGCTTCATATTTTGATTTAAGCTATATTCCCTAATCAAGGGGTATTGGGCTCTCTGGGTAGGGAGTCCAACCGGCCCACAAACACTCGACAGATATCCGAAGATCCCTTACCCCTGGACCCTCTAAGACTTCTATGCCCCAAGCCCCACACCCTGAACACTTCACCGATAGATAGGATACCCCTGGATCCCTTCAGCAAACCAGAAAAGCCATCAGTTCTTATCTTCAGCCGCCTGGCCCTAAACCCAATACTAGGATGCCCAGTAGTACCCTTATTCCCTTTTTGTAGTCCTAGGTTCCTTATAAAGGTACTCAATGCCAAAAAGGGAGCCCTTTCTATTCCTAGGTCACTGGGCTTCCTTTAATTAGCGAACCACTGAACTCAACATCTGGCCTCCAAACCTTCGACTCGAAGCCCTGACAAAAAAAGGCACCGGAACAAGTCCTAGCCGCCCCCTAGCCTTCATAAAGCCCCGACCACCCTAAACCCTAACATATGTATATATACATATGTATACACATACGCATGTTTATGTGTGTATTCGTTATTAATACTGTTATGCTTCGTATTATATATATAGAAGTATAGGTGTGTGTATATATATATATATATGTGTGTGACATACATACAAATCCTTTGTGGCTGAGGTCCTGGCGCCGAAGATCTGCCACTCCGACACGGGAGACACGATGAATTACATCTCCTGGGCTACACGGGGAGTCTCGGCTTGGGTAGCTTCGGAGTATTGAGCTTCGGAGTATTGGGGCCTAAATAACTACCAATCCGATTTTGGGGTTTCCTTCTTGTAATAACAAAAATTAGTATAATGTACCCTAAAACCCTATTCTGATCATGAAGGCCCTATACTAAACCTTTATCTTATCCTAGCCCTTACTTACCTATTCTAACTAGTATGAAGGAGGTCAGAAGGCTGGGGCTTTGGGAGTTGAGGGTGCTGGTCCTTCAGAGTTCAGGTTCAGCGTTTAGGGTTTAGGGTTTAGGGTTTAGGGTTTAGGGGTTTAGGGTTTAGGGTTTTGGGTTCAGTGTTTAGGTTTTAAGGTTATTAGCTTTGGGGGACTTCGGGAGTTGAAGGTTTTGGTAGTTTAGAGTTTAGGTTCGGAGTTTAGGGTTTAGGGGTCGTTGGGAGTTGATGGTTTGTGTAGTTAAAGTTTAGGTTCGGGGTTTTCGTTACACACCTCTGAACCCACTCAGCACACAAACTCAGGGAACCCCAACCGCAGACCACGGCACTCCAAACTCTAAGCAGTAGTAGTAGCATGAACCCTAAACCCCTGACACCCTAAAACCCATAAACCCTAAATCCCTAAACCCTAAATCCCTAAACCCTAAACCCTAAACCCCTAAACCCCTGATACCCTAAACCCCTAAACCCCTAAACCCCTGATACCCTAAACCCCTGATACCCTAAACCCTAAACCCCTAAACCCCTGATACCCTAAACCCCTAAACCGAGCAGTTTTTTTTGGGTGGGATATTATACTGTAGTTATAATAAGGAACCCCCAAAAATAGTATAGGTAATTTGGTAGACCTCTATAGTAAGACACATGCTGAAACCGATCCCAACCTCAATCGTAACCCCTTCAGCTCCATGCGATCGAATACCCCATCCCGAAGCTCAGACCCTAAGCTCTGGACCACTGAATTATTTTGTATATCCGCTGTCCTTAGACTATCAGCAACAAGGACAGCAAAGCTGAGAAGAAGCCCCACATGAACATCGTGTACATGAAGTCAAGAACAGCAAATTGTTATACCACAATACATACAGTATGCCCAACACCCTTAAGCTAAAGCCTCATAAAACCATATGAAGCCTTATCACGCTTTAGTCATATAGGTTCCGGTAGCGCTCTATACGAAAGCCGTATAAAGCTTGATAGAACTCTATACATCGATCCTACATGTAATCGGAAAGCAGTAGGTTGGTGTCGCGCGGAGCGCACCGCTGCGGCGCTGGCGGCTGAGCCGAAGCCGTTGCTCGTAGCCTCTCGACTGAAGATCAGTGTTGCAAATATCACAGGATCTTTTTATCACTGTATAGTACGAGCATTGATAAGACTACGGCTAGTACTGCATCCATTGCCGGAAGTTATCAGCAGTATAACTGTTGGCCATCAACCTTAATCGTGCGATGATTGTTGTGAAACTGTTGCCCCACATAACCAGAAGGAAGTACACATATGTGCAGTCCAGATTTTGTTTACATGTAAGCAAATAATATACAACGTATATTCATGTACATACAACAGATATGCACGCATTTGTGTTTGGATGAATTAACTTGAGTTCGTGTCTCATCGTTGTTCTTGTTTTGTGCTGTTGGTGTGCGTGTGTGTCTGTGTGTTTATGAAAATGAACGAAAACACTTACATTTCTGTATAATGCATGCATATATAACAGGCAAATGTGTACAACAAGTGCATACATGCATTTACATACACACACACACACATGTGTCACATGTGTACATATGTATATATATATATATATGTATATGTATATGTATGTGTATGTGTATGTGTATGTGTATATGTATATGTATATGTATACACACATGTATTTATGAATATGCACACGTGTGTATGTGTATATATATATATATATGTATGTTAGTCGGGCGTTGTTCTGTTACCTGAGTTGTTTAGTCCTTGCTTGCTTCAGTGTTTTTCGTGGTGCAGAACCATGTTCTGTTCATTAACTCAGGCCCCTGCATTACTTACCCCATCAGAAGAGTACACCCCGCCTTGCCCTTCGATGTTTGCAAGATGTCTCGAGGTCTCTGGGCCTAGCAGGCCAGCTGGGACGAAGGGCAGATGGGCTGGGATAGGTTTAGAGGTTAGGGTTTGCATGGGTCTTAGGGTTCGTTCGTTTTCTCATGTTTTTTTGCCGTGGGCGCGGCTACGTAGGGCTTCGGGGGGCCAATGCTTGTAATGTTAATGTGGGCAACACTAAGTTGAGTTATGTCTGGCTTCCTTCGTCAGCTCTATAGCTCGAAATCGTCTCGGTTCACATACACAAACGTCATTTGCTCTAAACCTGTTACCGCCGAAACCCCTTCTTTAATGGCCCCAGTATTATTATGCCTATTGCCATCCCCACAAATCTTATCGACCGGGTTCTGTAAGGTTTATTGAACTTGTTTCATTTTCCATATAGTCATATAGGGACGATCGACCAGAAGGCGATAGGACTCAATATTCGAACCCCGACATCCAAAGAGCAGCAACTTCAAAAGGAAAAAACACATGAAACTCCAACATCCCCCCCAACCACTCAAGGAAAAAGAGCAAACATGAGCTTCGAAGGATCGCCCTGGCGCACACAAGACTTCAGCCATTTCGCTTAACATCCGAGCGGTACGACTCACAGGCTTGTGGGTCTTACAAGACCTAGCCGTTGCTTCAACTCCCTCCTGCTTTTTGACTCTAACCCCCTTTGTTCTTTTTGACACCAACCCCCTTTGTTCTTCAGGTTAGAGAAACCACAAAACTTGGGAGTTTGGAGTCCAGGTAGCGAGGGTGGCGACGGTTCGGGGTGACTCCTGCTCAATCTCGAGGCCTTGGTTTTTGCAGGAGGGATTCAGATCAAGATGCCGAAGTGCCTAAACCCCGAAGTCCTAAGCACAACAGCTCTGGCAAAACCAATGCAGCCGACCTGGCATTTTGAGGGGAGATCCTGAGGAAACGAGCTCGCGAAACAAGCAAGATACCCAAACTCTATACCCAGCACCACCGGCCGGAAAGGATCTTCTCAAGCCACAGTGCAGCGGCTTGGCGGCCTCTACTGCCTGCCCGTAACATGAACCTACGATTTAGGTCCCAGGGTTTATAGGGTTTAGGGTTTATGGGTTCAGGGTATTAGGGTCGGCAATGTGTACAGTATAGGCATATGTACACCATCTTCATGTATATGTATGCAGACCCAGACACGATTGCACGTCTGGCGTCAATAGACGTACCTATGCGCCATGTCTATGTTATGTGAATGCATGTATGTAGGTACGTATGTCAAGCACATCACCGCCCATCACTTGCTTACAGGTACATGTTGCACAAAGTCTACGTGTGTATTTAATCTATGCAGAAGCTTTCGGGGATACAGGCGTACCTGAGCTCACAAGCTTGAAGCAGCACTCATGGAGCAGCTACATGCCTGCGTAATTTAGACCAAAACAGGAACTTAAAACAAAAGAAGGACATATGTAGCTTGTGGCAGCCAAGCCTACAGGCTTCGATGTGTCGGAAGCCTGACACAATAGATTCAAATTACAGCATGATGCCTGCTACAGGAGCCTATCATGTCCATGATCTGCATGAACAGAACCTACGTATATCCACAAGCACAGCACAGGCACGAGGTGAGTTGACAGAGCTTGGAATGACATGACTTGACAGGAAACTGCATGAGCAGAGGAGCATAAAGAGTCCAAAAACTCTAATCCCCGGAGTCCCCAAGCCCCTAAACCCTAAACCCTATACCCTGAACCCCTAACTCCTAACCCCTAAACCCCAATCCCTAAACCCTAACCCTGAGCCATTAGCCCTGAACCCCGGAACGCGCTGAATCCCACAAGTCCTGAGCAGAAGAAACTGCGGCACAGCCAAGGACTGGATGCAAAACTGGCCGCAAGATGGTGCCTTCACCGTCGAAGAGGAGACTTTTTTTTGCGGGGCCAGTTCGGAGGTACACGGGTGCCAGTCAGGGTCAATTAGTACAGGTTGTTGGGGTTGCTACTGCTTTGGGGTTTCATGCTGCTTGGGTTTGGAGGTACAGTAGACATAGAATCATAGAAGTTGTTACGGATCCTGGACTCTGAAATCTGCGGAACCGTGCTGTCAAAAGTTTCCCACAGACTTCGCCGGTGTGAGTTTTATGTGGGCTCAGAGTCCAGATTTTGGGTTTCGTGCTAAAGGCCTCGCGTGCTTTGCCGTTTAAGGTTTGGGAGTCTGTTGTGGGTTCTTTTGGGAACTGCTCGAAACCTAAACCCCGTCATTCCTAGCCAGTACACTTAAGAAAACCGTCATTCTAGACATGGCAGGATCGCGCCACAGTGCAGGGACTCACGAAGCAGTTGCTGCAGCTGAAATGCGAGCCTTGGCATCTTCGAGGCGAAACTGGGAGGCCAACTACAACATCAGCCCAAAGCAACCCTGAGGGTCCATGTACTCATATAGTATAAGGGTCCTTTAAGGGTAGTATAGGGGATCCTTTAAGGGATCTATAAGAGTTCGATAAGGGTTTAGGGTATAAGGGTCCATGTACTCATATGGGAGTTTCCGGAAATTAGGGGTACCTTATTATTTTGAGGTCCTTATAATAAGGATCCTGCTATTTAGGGTACTACATTAGGGTCCCCTATTTTCGGAAACTCCCATATAGTATATACATTGGCCTTAATGTAGTCCCTATATAGGTACATTGGGGCCCATGTATCTCTATATGGGTACATGGACCCTTAGGGCAATACATCCTGTATAAAGTTTTGGTCGAATATACCCAAAACCCATTCCACTGTTTAAGTCCGATATTAGGTCGTAAGCAGAATCCACGCATTGAAGATGCAGGCAACTTGTTGGTGAGTAAGTTGCGGCTTCGCTTTCATATCGGCGCCCTAACATGCCAAACCCGAGTAGCAACCCTCAAACCCCGAAGATGAGAGTTTCAGACCTAGTAGTCGAGTAGGTGACCTTTAACGTTTTTTGGGTAGTATAGTCCCTATATAATCCCTATATAACCAAAACGGTTATCCTTTAGTTCCCCATGATACCCGACAAATACTTGGAGGATCATGGGACCTAGTAAGTGGGGTTATAAGTACCTTAATTGGGGTTATAAGTAATTATAAGTATAGTTACCTTTACTATAACTCTATGGTGGAAGCCGGAAAGTTGGAAAGTGCGTTGCGGCGCGCTTGGAATTGAAACCCAATCTTCCAACTTTCCGTTCTGGGCAGTCAGGCACCCCGCATGGTCTCCAAACGTGGGAGGCCTGTTAGTGCGATCTTCCAACTTTATGTTTCTTGGCAGGCACTGCACTTCTTGCCTGACAGCACCCTGCAACCCCGCATCCCGGGAAGGGCAACCCCGCATCCCCGGATCCGCCGTTCGACTGGGTCGGTCGAGTTTCTGCCAGTACTGGGGGGAAAGTACTTTCACGGTGCGTCCTGGAGGCGCCAGTACTGGGCGGAAAGCGAAAACCCTGACACTTTCACGGCGCGTCCTGTAGACGCCAGTATTTGGGGGAAAGCAATTCCACCGTACCCTCGATTGTTTCTGAATCCGGCTTTCCTTGAAGCAAAGCTTTCCGCCGCTGGACTGGATCTGTTCAATTTCTGTTTTACTCGGTGGAAAAACTTTGATGGTGCGACTTGGAGACGCCAGTACAGTACTCAGGTGAAAAAACTCACGGTGTCCTGGAGACGCCAGTAGTTGGGGGAAAGCGATTCCACCGTGCCGTCGATTGTATGATACTGTATGTGAATACCGGCAGTACTTGGGCCCAAGGCGGGCCTAGTTCTGAATGCGGCGGTACAGTGGGTGTAGTTCCCGTAGTTGGGGAAAGTAATTCCGCCGTGCCCTGGACTTTTTCTGAATCCTGCCAGTGGTTGGGGTAGAACATTTTGGCCGTGGCTCTGCATGTGACAGCAGTGGGAGGAAGGCATGTTGTGCATGCCCGTGAATCCCGCCGAAACCAAAGTTGGAAGACATGAAACTTGAAAGAATTGAAACATGGACGGCCAAGCTTGAAGTTGGAACATGCTTTACGCCATGCGCCAATCTCGGTAAACCATCTTCCAACTTTCCCGCTTTGACTGTAGTTACTAAGTCCCATGACCCTTTAAGTAGGCGGAACTCAGATGAACGAAACCCACGTCGGATGTCGAGTTTCGGACCCGAGGGAGTTTACCGGTCATCGAAACCTTGCACCCCAGATAAAACCATAAACCCCAGAAAACCGTAAATAACCCCAAAAGCCCTAACCCCCCTAAACCCCCAGGCCCCTAAACCCTAAACTCTAACCCCTAAAACCCTAACCCGCCTTAAACCCCTAACCTCCCCTAAACCCCTAAGCTCTATAGGCCCTACAGCCTAAACGAAGCCGAAGATCCTCCAGCTATGGCCTCGTTCCGGATCCTTCGTTCTTCTCGCATAAAGAAACGTTACTCTCTCAACCATAGACACCTCTGGTGGGTTTAGGGGTCCGGGGGTTTAGGCCTAAACCCTATTTCCTCCGTGTGTAAGGACAAGCTGCTTCAAAGTGGGGATGTCAACACCTGGCGTTTCTACAAAGCCATGATGTTCAGGCTCGTTCTCTGACGGCGGGGAAGCGTTGTCGCAGTCTCGCAAAACTGCGGCTAAATGTGGTCGTCGGGTCCCGATAGCCTGAGGTTCCTTCCTCTGAACGTATATATTAATACAATCGATAATAACTGCTTTAAACGATTATAATCTGGCAACTTTAAATCTTCCGCCTGCAGCCCAGACCCTCGTCGCAGGTTGATAGCCATGTAAACAATACCTAATCCGAAACGCCCTTCAGCCCCAATCGGGTTTAGGGGTTCAGGGTTTCAGGGTTTATCTAACAGTACCGGTTTCCAACCCTTGCAGCTGGAACTTCCGTCGGTACAACTTGTCTAAGACCCATAAAGAACGCCCCATCTATGTGGCGGCATTAGCGTGTCCCGGCCGCTCGCCCTTGAAGAGTTTTAATGGGAGGGGACACGCCCAAGCTAAACCGACACGGCGGAGTGGGGCACTGGGGGGAACTCTGAAGGTGGACACCACAGAAAAATGTAAAACAAACAAGAATCTTCCATGCAACAAAATCCTGGAAAACACTGAGGAACATCACAAAGCCTTGATAGACCCCTCCAACCCCTTCAACAAGCTCGCTGAGAACCCTATTAGAGCCTTTGAACCCTCAACCCTTAAGCCTAGGACTACTTAGCCAGGGTAGGCCCTGGTATAGGCCCAATAAATCCAGCAACAAGTCCTACTTGGAGGATCATGGGACTTAGTAGGTAGGGTTATAAGTACCCTAATTGGGGTTATAAGTAGTTATAAGTATAGTTGCGCTGCTTATAACGCTCGTTACTAAGTCCCATGACCCTTTAAGTATACACACACTCGAAACCCCCAGAAGCCCTAAGCACCTAAAGCGACGAAGCCTTCTAGAGCCCTTGTCTTTTATAACAAGATCTTCAAAGAATGAACCCCGAGAGTAACACCAACAGTGCGACGAAGCCGACTCCCTGAACCCTAACTTTTGATTCTGCTGCCGCGGAGAAAGGGGCTAGTGCACTTGAAAAAAACAACCAGCTCTGCCTGACGTAGCCTCTCTGAGACTTTCGGGCGCCCCGCAGAAAAGGAGCGCAACAAAACCCTAAACACCTGCTCTGCCGAAGGGTCATCGGCAGCTCAGGGAAGCTTGGGTCGCCCTTCGAAGACTCGGAGACTCGGAAGGGTTTGCTTGTGTGTGGGTGGGGGGGGGGGGGGTTGAGCATTTAGGGTTTAGAGTTTAGGGTTTTACGGCTTTTAGGGGTTTGGTTTAGGGGCTTAGGGTTCAGGGGTTTAGGGTTTACGGTAAGGCTGAAGGCGTCTCTCTTTCAGGAACCCCCTAAGAACCCTTTCGAGGGATCTCATAATCCTCACTCAGTGCTAGTGATAGTTAAGGACTCCAGTATCCAGAGAGCCCAATACCCCTTAATTAAGGAATATAGCTTAAATCATAAGATGAAGTCCTGTATAATTTAAGCCATATTCCTTAATTAAGCGGTGTTGGGCTCTCTGGGTCAAGGGCACCCGGGAAGGGGGTCCAGGCAGCTAGGGAGTTCACGGCTGTGGTGTCTGCAGCGAGGTTGGGGCGCAGCAGAGGGTTCCAATGCCGAAGCTGAAATCTTGCAGAGTGGAGGCTTAAAGGGCCAGGTCCAGGTTTCGGCGTTCAAAGTTTATGGCCTCACGATTTCGTCTCCAGGCTTTGCTTCATGTAGACGGCTCTTAGTACTTGGTGCCCTTGAAATGCAAGGATTGGGTACGGCCCCCACTCAGTAACAGTTGGATAATACTCATGATACAGATATATAAGGCCCTTAACAGTAGCTCCATTATAGACTGTTACTGTATGGGGGCCCTTGAAATGTAAGGACCCTAAATAGTAGGATGCTGATTATGAGGACCCCAAAATAAGGTACCCCCTCTTAGCACTGCCCTTGAAATGTAAGGACATGGGACTTAGTAACTCGGGTTATAAATACGGTAACTATACTTATAATCACTTATGACCCCAATTAGAGTACTTATAACCCTACTTACTAAGTCCCATGATCCTCCAAATAAGGACATGGAGTCCACCGCCGACTCCTTCCACTTGGAGACGCCTCGAGACCAAGACACAGGGCGCTTCCAGGACCATAACATGGGAAGTGCCCAGCTAGCCCACTACCCCTTAATTAAACTAAGGAATATGGCTTAAATTATACCCTTTAACTAAATTAAGGAATATGGCTTAAATTGCTATATAGGGCTGAATATTATGATTTAAGCTATATTCCTTAATCAAGGGGTATTGGGATCTGTGCATGTGGGTTAGAGTGTGGGGCATGGGTTTACGGTTGAGTCCGAGCAGCACCTGCAATGCCAATCACACAAAGACGAGCAGTCCTAGACCCTCCTTCTACCTTCATTATAGACCCTGAATACCTACAAAAATGAGGAACCATATCCCCTGTTTAAGGGTACAAGTATGGTTGGCAGGCAAGAATGCTACTTTCTCACAGTCTGTGAGCCTCTGCAGGCCACCTATCAGTTTTCTGCGGACAAGCACGTGCAAGGCCCGGGGGGGGCTGGGGTTTGGGGGTTTAGGGGTTTCGGTGTTCAGGGTTTAGGGGTTTAGGGTTTAGGGGTTTAGCGTTTAGGGTGGGGGTGGTTCCACTTGTAGGATCCATTCTTCCAACTTAGCTCCAGACCCGACAACAAAGTAGCACCTGAATCTCTCAACGAAGCATAGTCTCTATTGTAGTTCATTTTTTGGGTTACAATTAGTCTCCATTCCTTTTTGGGTTACCTTATAGCGTCCTCATCATAAATATGGTCACACCAAAAAAAAGAAATACAATGGAGAGTACAACCAAACTCCCGGCCGGCAAGTAGCAGTCCGCAGCCGCTGCGTGTGCTTGCCTTATTTGCCTGGTGCACCAGACATAAGGGACCCTAAAAGCACATTTGCAAAATCATTTTACAGGGATAGCCCTACTGTACCTTGTTGGGGTTCTTTGTGAGGGGGCTTATATGGGATATTCCTATCCTAATTTTTGCTTATGTGCTCTTTGGGCGCCTTAAGGCAAGGCGATCCAATCCAGTCGCTGCAAATGCTAGCCTTAACCCTGGATTACCCACCTTCTTTAAGGGCTCATATAAGGACATCAGAATAAGGACCCCCCCGAAAAATTAGAGGTTCCTCAGGGCCCAGGAAAACATCACAATGTTACTTCGAAGAGTCAGAGGTACTTCCAGCGGTTCAAAGTCCAAAGTTGGGATCATTGAGCTGACTGGTTTGTTCAGCAATAAGAGAACCCTTGTGCTGTGGTGTAGAAGTAACGTTCAGGGTCCATGGTGTACTAACTCCAAATGCTCCGAAAACAGGTAGCGTTCGTGTTAGAGTCGGTTTACAGTTTAGAGATTGGGGCTCTAGACCCTAAACCTCCGTATAAACCCTATGAAGCCTGATCCCCAAAACGGACACTGCGTTCGAATGAAACCTAAATGTGATCACAAAAGAGCAAAAGCCCTTTCATGGAGTTCAGTGGACCTTATAAAGCTTGAGTATTAGCTTACCAGTGTTGACTATTCTGTAGGGTTATGACTATATGACTATAGTATAGCATTCCCCTCCCTCAACACCCTATTGGAAGTTCTGAGGCCCGTATATTAAAACTTAAGCCTCTTTACGACTGTCCGCCTGCAGATGGACTGAGCCCGCTGATGATAGCAACTTGACTGCGAAGCTAGTCTTGGCAACCGGGAAAACATAGCGATGAGTCAATTTGCTGCGTTTCAATCTCAGTGTAGGGCTAGGGCCGTTTGGGACTTGTTTTGAAGCTGACGGATTGCAGGATGAAGATGTAATGATCACTGCTGATGCTTTCACCACCATGGTAACTTGCCGTCGTGATAGGTCATAATTACGAGACACCCCAGGGCCGAGAGTTATGAGCCACCGGGCTGTTTATCAGAAACTCCTGTGGAGTAGCGGAGTGCTGAAAAGTGCTGAATTCAACATGCCGGCTAGCGGAGTATTTACTACACCGTTATAAAATCAGAATACAGTCATTGCGGCGGAGGCCCCAACCCTCACTTAGTGTCAGGAGTCTAGGGGGTGAGACAGTGGCTTCGGGCGGAAGGAGGGGTTCTCATGGAGACCCACAACATAGGGCCTGCAGTTCATCTTAATCCGGCTAGGGCTTCGGGGCTTCAGGATCTTTGGTCATCGAATGTCTTATGCTTCCGATGAACCTACCCTGCCAGGCGTGTGTCACTGGTTGCTGCCAGACAGTTCGCAACCTCTTGCGCGAGGGCGCCGATGTCAACTTCGCATGGGAGGGTTGCATCAAGGAGCGCTCGACTAAACCTTCAACTCTCAATGTGACAGTCGCAGAAAACAAGGTACGTTGTACAGTAGTACAAATTTCGGTTCTCCATATGACTTACGGTTGATGATATAAATCCTGCATTACTTTAAGGACCCTAAACTATGGGAAATAATATTATGGGTAATGCAGGATTAGCATCATCAACCGTAGTGCCGTATTCCGGTGTACTTGCACAAGGATCCTTTTGCATTAGGCCTACATTAGAACCCCGATTTTCCGAAAATGCCTTTCTAATGTCTTTAGCTTTTGCTGGTTTGCGTTCCTAAACCCTCGGGTTAAAAGCCCAACAGAATACCCCGTAACATACAGGCTTCAATAATGTGAATCGCATATTCGATCAGATTTTAAGACATAGAGTCAGACAGGATCTACACGTCATAATTAACAAGTCCCTGCAGCCCTCGCCGGACACCGAACTCACCGAACACCCCGTTTTCCTGCGTCGGCTTTTGTTTTGGTCATGTTTACTCCGTACCACTTGTCAGCACTTTCCAAGTCCCCCGAAGCATGCAGCAAGCTGACACAGGATGCACAGTTGTGCGGCCGGCATACTGCCCTCTCCATTGCGGCGGCATTGTCTACTCCAGAAATCGTCGAGGAGGGCTTCAGGGTGATCCGAATCCCGGCACCATCGACGACTTCGTTTCCTCCTAAACCCTAAGCTATAAACCTGCAGGTAGTACTACAAGGGTCATGCCAAGCTTTGCGCTAACACGGAGGGACCAGTTTCAGTGCCACAGCCTTCAAGGTCAAACTGGTGCACAGTTTCTTTCGCCCTCAGTCAGGCCTTGTGAGGACTTTAGATACAACAGCCGTTAACATGCATGGTTCCAGTGTAGGTTTCAGGGTGCCCGATGTCGTCTCGCGGCGAGCGATCTTGCTGTTTCGACGCTTGTGCCTAGACCCTCCAGTACATGATGTACCCGGCCTACCCTCTATTAGACCCTAAATGCCCATTTTTTGCGGCCATATATGCCCATATTTGAGGGTACAAGTAGGGTCCTGGTACTATACATCCAGCGCGCATGTAACCCTTCATCGCCTCTTTGTTTCCCTTCCTCCTGTCTTGTTCTGCATGTTTTGGCGCACTAAACCTTTCGCAAGCCCCGAACTGCCCTGAAGCCCTCAGTGTTGAACCCTAGCAGCCCGTAACAGGCATCAAGTTTTCGAGCACCCTCCTACAATGCCTCTATGAACCCCCATAAAAGGGGTGTATATAACCCTACATAATCCCTCAGAGTCCTTTCAAGCCCCATGAAAGGTTGTGAATCCCGAAAAGACATTTCTAGGACCCGCATAAAGCCCAGTAGGACTCCCCGACCCCCCGCCCGACCCCTCCTGCATAGCCATAACCAACCATACAATGCCTTCCTAGTAGTGGAGTAGGTAACCTTCGACCTTTTTTGGGCAGTATAGCCACTATATAACCCCTTTATGACCACAAAGGTTAACCTTCCCGACAAGTAGGCCTTACAACTCCCTTACACCCTGAACCCTCGCAGGAGCTGCTAGCAGCTGGTGCCAAGCCCGACATCTCAAACGACAAGCTTGGGAACACTCCTCTAGGCCGCGCGCGCGTGCGAGTTTGGTGCATTTTATTTACAAGGTCACTGTCTTGGTGTCTTCAACATGAGCTCGGACTCGGATGTAACCATGGTACATAAAGCCATTCTGTACATAATTGGTTGTCTATTACATGAGGATGAAGGAGAGCCGGAGAGCTGCCTGTTGCTGACTTGTTGAGGCTTCCAGGGTTGGGGTGTGCTGTGCTGTACTGCATGGCCCGTCCGAGAGTTGGCCTGCTGTGAAGTCGTGGAGGGCTTGTCTGCATATGGGAGGTTCCGAAAATGGGGGACCCTACTAATATAAAACCTTCAACAGTAGGATCCTGATTATAGGGGGGGAACCTAATATAATACCCCTCAATAGTAGGATCCTGATTATAAGGGGGGACCCTAATATAATACCTTCAGTAGTAGGATCCTGATTATAAGGAACCCAAAATAAGGTACCCCTAAGTCTCGGACTCCCATTTGGATCAGGTTCGAGGGACGTCTCGGGTTCGAGATTCCTAGACCCCCCATCTGTCCTCTATGACAGTAGACCCTAAATACCCATTATTTGCGGCCATATACCTGTATTTGAGGGATCTATATTCTCTAATCTTAAACCCTTAATACCAGAACCCTCAAACCCTCAACCCCTTAAACCCCTGAACCCCCAAACCCTTGAACCCTAATCCGGGACTAGAGCCGGGCAAAAAGGAGACGCCGAGGCTATGGGGTTTTGGGGGCTCAGGCTCCTAATTCTGGCGATGAATTCCCAGAGGGTCCATGTATTCAGGGGCGTAGGGTTTAGGGGTTTAGGGTTTAGGGTTTAGGGCTTTAGGGGTTTGGGGTTTTAGGGCTTTAGGGGTTTAGGGTTTAGGGGTTTAGGGTTTAGGGGTTTAGGGTGTTGACCAAGAGGGTCCATATGGAAGGTTCCGAAAATTAGGGGTACCTTATTTTCGGGGCCTTTATAAGGATCCTACTATTTAGGGTGCTACATTAGGGTTCCCCTATTTGCGGAAACTCCCAAAAAGCCCAAAGTGCCGTCGGCCTTGCAACTCCCTGTGTGCTCGTTCGCTTGTATGCTTCGACTTGCTTTTTGCACGTTACTGCCGCTGAAAACTTGAACTGGGGCACATACTTCATCCCAGTCAAGCTTAAGGCAGTGAAACCAAATACCCCTCGTGCAGGAATGGCTGCACTTTTCGGCAACCATGCAGTGATCCCTGCACTGGTGGAGGAGGGGCACGAAGAGGTGGGAAGAGGGAGGCGAAAGAAGAGAGCTTTGAGCGGTGGGTAATCGACATTTTAGCGGTGCTGGATTAGCGTCATTATATCATAGTATAGTGTGGAATAGTGTATTATACAGGTCTTTATACTTATTTGCGGCTTAAAGTCTGTAGGGTCGAAGCCGCTTCTTTAGCATGAGCCGGCACAAGGGCGGATCTCACACGGATGTCCACTGCTGTGGCTTTTCGGGGATTGCCAGGTTCAGGTCGAAACATGACATCGACATTGTTTGGAGTTTAGGCTTTCGGTTTAAGGGCTTTTAGGGGCATGACATCGATGTGAGACCCCGGCATGTCTGAACCCCGCATTGTCCCAAAGTCAGTTGGCTTACGCAGCAGGCCGGAAGTAGCTGTAGCTCTTCAGCTGAACATGTGCTACATGAGGCACTCAATCCGTAGCCACAATCTTGACGGTCTGCCCTGCAGCACTCCAGTGCGACCCGCGTAGTGCAATGATGGCAGTACTCAGTACTTGTAGCATCAAAGCCAGGCCAAGCTCTCGAACACACCTGTACTTAAAGGGTCATGGGAAAGGGTCATGGGACTTAGTAAGTAGGGTTATAATTTTTGAGGTAACTATGCTTATAATTACCTATAACCCCAATTACGGTACTTATAACCTTATACTTACTAAGTCCCAGGATCCAAGTAAACCCTACCGCCACAGGTTCACAGAGGCAATTACCTTGGCCATGCACCAATCGTGTTGGCCGTGACGACACAGAACGCGCAGGCCTGCTTCCGGTGCACGGGTGCTATGATGATGCGTTACAGAATATTATGCCCCCCAAAGCCTTATTGTAACTGTGAAGACCCCGAAATGGAAATCCGAATCTGGCAGAAGAGCCCTCCAGGTCACCGACCGGCTCTTGCGGCTGAAAGCCAACCCGATTCCTAGCTGTTTATGAAGGGGCCATGGGTTTAGGTTAGAGTTTAGGGTTTGGGGTCCTCCGGTCGCTAGAATGCTTAGACTTCGAACCCCTACAGCCCTGTTTTGGATGATACATGGGCGACTAGAGCTCCAGAATCCTAAACCCACGACAAGCCTCGATTCCTCTTTCCTGTCATGTTGAAAATGCCTAGAGCTTGCGAGGCTCAGTTGGCCGATAAGTCGAGTAGTCACCCACTGCCCGGGGGTACTTGGGTTTCTGTGGGTGACCCCTCTACTTGGAGGATCATGGGAGTTAGTAAATAGGGTTATAAGTACCTTAATTGGGGTTGTAAGTAATTATAAGTATAGCTACCCTAATTATAACCCTAGTTACTAAGCCCCACGACCCTTTAAGTATGGTAAGAGTTAAGGGTTTGGGGCCTAAGGTTGCTGTCTTGCGGATCGCTAGCTTCAGCTGCACCAGCAGTCATCAGCATGAGCTGTAGCAGTCATGAACAGAACAGCGCACACAGGAGGATCGGATAGTAGAAGGACTATGCAGGTATAGTATCGTTGTAACATGTTAGAACAGTGACCCAGATGAAGGCTTAGCTTTCACCCACTCACGAAAGGTCTTTTCAGTACTATTTGTTCAGAACTTCATGTGGGTAGGTGTCAAAATTAGGGTCCCTGTTGGGGTACCTTAAATAATAGGTGCCGTAGTATATTAGGGGTCCAAGAAGGGACCATAATTTTGACAACCACCCAATGTAACTCGGCTACGAGGAACCAAGCCGGGGGCAGCGGCGGCAGTGTCCTTGCAATCAGCTGCCTGCACTACAGCAGCCTACTTGCACTTCAGACCTTCTGTGCGACTGAAGTGGAAGAAATCCGGCATAGGATTTCGGGTTCAGGGTCCGTAAACACTATCAATTACGACCTTAAGGGTGCACGGCTGAGGGTCTTAGAGTTAAGTTCCGGGTTTAGACTGCGGCTGGTTTGGTAGTAGCTTCACTGCCACAGGCTTGCCATTGCGGGGTTCGGTTCGCGAGACCATACGAGAGGTCTCGGCTTAGTTACGGATTATAGTTTGTGGTATATAGTATATAGTTACAGGAGAAGCCAAAAAGTTGGAAACCCAAGAGCTTCAATCCTTAAGATTAATGCATAGGGAATCCCAGCACTATTTGGCCTCAATCCGGTTTCCAACCTTTTTGGGATTTACTATATGCTGTATACTATATAGTGTAGCCTCCCTTGTAGTTGTTGTTCTATACGATAAGCCAGAAAATTGACTACAATGGATACTACAGGTAGGTCATGTCGTGATACAGCAGCTGGCCACCGAGGTCTTGCGGAAGCTTCGGTCGAACCGTCCCGGAAGACCCTGAAACGGTAAGACCCAGAGCCCTCACGATAGCATGTGTTCTGAGGGTTGAGGATTTGATGTGAGGTTCATGGACTTTACACCCAGGATTAGAGTGTCTGGAACAGCCTGAAAACGCACTCATCCCTTCCGAATGAAGACTTTTCGAGAGAAATCGGCGGCCAGAGCAATATGCGCAGCACAACGTAAACTGGCAATCTTTACCAGCGAGGCTTTGAAGGCACGACTTTGAGTCTCATTTTGTCGAAGCTCTGTCTGTGTTGTCAAAGCACCGCAGTTTCACCGAAGTTCGTTGAAGTCGATAAAGTTCTAGCACGATAATACATACACTTGCAAGATTGTTGCTCGTTGTTTCTTCTCGTCACAATTGTGACATGAGGCATTAAGCAGAGCGGTGCAACCACTGGAGTCATCACTCATTATTAGAGGAGTCATCGTTCATTAGATGCTCTTTCCCCCCCCTGTTCCATTTCTTCCCCCGCTGTATCCGGCTGCTCCGATCGGCGACCAAGCTGGTCTTGACCACAGGCAACATCGAGCACATCAAGCTTCTGTGCCTGGCTTGCACACAGTCTTTGGGTGTCCGGGCACGACATTGCATTCACTCTTTCCTGTTCTGGTAACTATAATTCCGATTCCAACAATATCTTCGGTTGTGGTTCGCAAGGCATGGTGCAAGGGCTTGGCGTTTGAGGCTGAGGAGTCAGTGTATGAGATCAAGGGCACATCCAGTATACAGTAGAAGCCCAAAAGTTGGAAGCCCAATAGCCTCAATCCTTAAGAAAAGCGTAAAGGGAATCCCAGCACTATTTGGCCTCAATCCGGTTTCCAACTTTATGGAGTTTATTGTAATCCACTCCTCTCGGTGGCACCGAGGAACGATCCTTAGCCTCAACAACCGCTCCGGCCTTGCGAATGATAAAGAAAGAGCTCAGCAAACTCTAGGGGCTTCCACTCTAGGAGCCCTAATGTTGCGGGCTTAATAATTAGAATAGGGGTTGGGTCGGCTAAGTTTTTAGGACCGGGGTCGGGTCGGTCACCCGAGATTATATTATACTTTAATTCTAATAAGGAGCCCCCAAAACCCTATTCTAATTATTAAGGCCCCGACATTATACTAAAGAGATCCCTGAACCGTCAACCCTCAACCCTTATAAACCCCAAGCCAAAGCCTTCACGAAGACCCCTCTACCGGATCCCGCGACCCCTCTTCCCACCCTAAACCCCCAAACCGTAAACCCTAAACCTAAACCCTAAACCCTGAGACCCTAAAGCCCTAAACCTTAAACCCCGCCCCCAGGCTTCAGGCCGGCGCAGATCCGAATCTCGTGGTTCACTCGGAGTCCATGCGTCGGGTGCCTTCGTTTACAAGGTAGGTGTCCGGTAGGGTTCATGATCTCCCGTCGTGTCTTCTGAGTAGTTTATCTTGGGAAGGTCAATCGGTTTCCTTGCCTTCGGCGCAGCGATAGCAGTACAGTAGAAGCCCAAAAGTTGGAAGCCCAATAGCCTCAATCCTTAAGAGTCATGTATAGGGAATCCCAGCACTATTTGGCCTTAATTAATCCGGTTTCCAACTTTACGGGGGTTACTAGCAACTAGGGTTTAGGATTTCTTTGAAGAGTACCTTGTAGGGTCTAGAATAAGGTTCCCTTTAAGGGTTCAGGGCTAGGGTCTGCTTAAAGGGTCATGGGACTTAGTACCTAACCAGGGTTTAGGATTCCTCTGAAGGGCAGTATAACGTCCAGAGTGGGGTTCCCTCGAAGCGGTTTAGGGCCTAGGGTTACTTAAAGTTATTTTAAGGGTCGTGGGACTTAGTAACTATTGGGTCATTATTAAGGTATCTATACCCTATACACCCAATTAGGGTTCTTATAGCCTTACTTACTAAGTCCCATGATTCTCCAAGCAAGCCCGGCTGAGAGCAGCGCATCGGGTCTGGGTCGCGCCTGATTTTCTGTTTGGGCTTGGGGTGTGGGGATAGGGTTTGGGTTTGGGGTTGAGGGTTTGGGATCTGGGGTGCAGGGTTTCTGATTTCTGGGCGTGTGTCTCGTTGTGTGTGTGTGTAGACCCATCTGCGGCAGCATTGGGTGGCCCTGCGGGAAGGCGACTCGGGGCAAGGCAGCCAACTAAACTTAAAGGCCTAAGCGATCTGGCATGTCTACGAGCTGCATCCCGGAGATCGGTAGACACACAACTATGTAAGCAGATAGATTGGCAGGACAGATTGTCATTAGGCGGGTGCACCACAGATTTCATGGGCACTTGTAAGTGCATTTGCATCCTCGTGTCAGCAGGAGATAATTATTATGTTTTTTCAATCGAATAGCGACGTGTGCAGTTTAAATGTCTTTGACGCTGCACTGCAGCCATACCTCTCCAAAGCAGAACATCTTCCCGTTACATCTTGGATTCCGATTGTTGTCAGGGGAAGGCTGCTTCATGTTGCTTGAACTTGCATCCACTAGCTGCAAGCATGGTGCACCCTGAACCTAAACCCATAACCTGGCTGATGCACACCAAGGGGGACGTCTGAACTGGAGGGTTTGGACAGAAGCCTGCTCCATTGGAGCTCTCCAACTGTACTGCAGATGGAAAAAAGTCCCTAAAACAATAAACTCTTAACCTTAAACCCTAAACCTGAGCTATGAAACGTAAACCCCTGAACTCCTGCACCCCTCAAGCCCTCCAGCCTCGAACCCTGAATCGCGAAAGTTCCAAAACCCAATCCTTGAGTTCCTACGCTCTAAGCCGCTAAACCCTAAAATCACCAAGCCCTAAAATCTTAGGTGAGCACGAGATACATGGACAATCAGCTGGCACCTGGGCCTCAGTTGACGCAGTTCTTGCTTTTAGGCAAATACGGGCTTAGGGTTTAGGGCTCAGGCTTATTGTTGTGGAGCCTCAATCACTAGAATAGAACGGGTTCCTTAAGGGCCCACTAGTAGAAGAATGCACAGAAGTATACAACAAAATATAGTACATAAATAAACCCTTTTTCGAGGCCCGTTGATTAGAGCTTCCGGGGTCCGAGTTTTGGGGAGCCAGTGGGATGTAGGGTTTAGTGCAGGCTACTGCTATCATGTTGAGGGATTGCGGTCTGCAGATTTGTGGATGTATGATTTCTGTCCGCTGTGTGTTTCCTTCTGTCGGTGGCGTAGCTTGGCCCTTCGATCCTGCTTGAAGGTTCATGGGCACTTGAAACAACGGTAGCAGCCTAGGAGTGCCACAATTCGTCTAGAGTCTAGATTGCCTCAAAGTGTGTAGCGGCCACTGAGGCACCATCACTACATAGTTGAGCCCTGTTCTGACAAGTTGGAATGCATCAGCATGAAGCGACCTCTAACATGAGCCGTTTAGGGCAATCTTTTAGCTGGACATGATGCTGATTTTGGTGAAGACGAGCTAGATGGCGGTGGTGATAGTTTGCTGAATAGAGGAAGAACACCAGTGCTGTATGATGATGATGATGTTGATGAGGGACAGCAGCTTTGAGGGTAAATGAATATCAATTGCTGTAGCGATGCTGGTGCTGGTGCTGGTTTTGGCTATCGTAATGCTGGTGACGACAGTACTAATACGTTAATACGTACTAATACATCTCTTGTGCTCAGGAACACCCATGATTTTCATCCTTGTCTTAATTACATCTTCCAGAAGCATGAGCAATAACGCGTGTTTCATCACCAGCATCACCACCACAAGGACTTCTGAGCTGTCGTCCTGCTCACAGCTCCACCGATGCTCCACGATCATCTCCCGCCGCGATCCTCTACATAAACCCTAAGCTCTAAACCCCTCCACAGAGGACTTGTTGTTCAGAAAGCCTGGCGAAGCATGTCTGGAAAGCACAGGCGCGACACCCCATGGACACATCCTTGGGTGTACACAGATCTTCCAAATCCCTCAAGTGAGGAGTATACGTAAAACAGGAGTATTAAACCATATTACGGATTCTGATATAATTCGAGGGTATTTTATTCGATTAAAGGATTTGGGAGACCTGGGCAGGGCTAAGGAGGGTTTAGGCTTCAAGGCTTGAGGCCAAAGCCCCTGGTTCAAGCAAGAAGGCATCGGCATCAGAGGGTTCCATGTTACTATTATTATTATTATTATTATTATTATTATTATTATTATTATTGTTTTTGTCATTTTTATTTTTGTTTTATAGTATAAAGGGACCCAAAGCCGTATAATGGGACCCAAAGCCCTGTTCCAACTATTGGGGCCCCTATAATAAGAGAGCGGGTTATGGTTTCGGGTTTAGGGGCTTCGGAGAAATATAGCAGCGCAGCAGTATATATCATGTCCTTCATACTGATGTGTATGTTATTGCGTTTACTAGTATTCTTTTGATTAAACAGTGACAATACTTCATAATAGTCCCCGGAACACGTTTCGAGTGCCGCAGGGATAAGGGTCAAGGCTCGCGCATGTGATTGGTTTGGGCTGTCATCGTGTCGCAGGGTTCACTTCAGGGCGTAAGACGTCATGTGATGACAGAATGCATGTATCATTTAGAAGCTGCCCTCACCGTTAATAGGGCCCTAGTATACTCCTTATAGTCACAATTACAGGGTGGGGGCAGCTTCTAATGAATCTTTTGTCTGTTCAGGATTTGCGGATTCTTCTGCCTCCTCATGTCAGTGTTTGCCGAAATCTCGGTAGTGTCGAGGCTTCTTTCAGATTTCAGAACCTCTGCCTGAGCCTGAGGGCTCTTGGGCACTGGCATGATCATTTTCTGCGTGTCTACATGTCCATTATTCAAGAGTGTCGCAGAGTGAGCGCCAGAGAATTTGATTTAGAACGCCAGATCGTACTTTCTCATGTTCTGATGCAACTTCGGGGACAGATGGTCTCCATCCTTCCAAGACGCGCGAGTAGTAGCAGTTTTAACTGAAGAAGCACTAGTTTGTTGTACCCTTGAGGCCCAGGCCTACAATATACAAGCACCTAAGTTGCGCTTCAAAGGTTTGGAACTCATGAACTGTACCTTTGTTGGCCTTCATGTAGCTCCAGGAAGTTTCTTGTTTGTGTGCATATATATATATACACACGAGCGATTTCACTCTTCTTCCTTTAAAGTCAGGCGTTTGGGGCTTGTGGATGAGCGTTTAGTTCCCGAAACCGTGAACCATCCATCCTGAACCCTGAACCCCATAGACCCTAAACCCTGCGAGTCTTCAGCTTCTGTTTCGATGACTTTTGAGTATTTCCTTGTGACCAGGCCACGCACTGCTGCGTGCCGGTCGCCCCATCCACTTCGCAGCGATGTTCGGCCACGTCGAGCTTGTAGAGCTCTTGTGTCTTTGGCACTTGTTGTAGGGCTTCAGGGGGTCAGGGGTTCATTCGATGCAGGGGTTTTGCTAGTATAGTAGGGTTGTGTTTTAAAGTTTTGGGTTTGAGGTTTTCAGGTTTTACGTCATGTCAGGTGTGCTTGGGGGTTTGCGGCGAGGATGTGGGGCCCAGCATCTCGGTTCTCCAGGACTTGGACTATAGGGCTCACAGCCCCAAGTATCAACAACGTAAGCCAGACTTGACAGTGCGTCACATCTGTTTCGGAAACTGGACACTCAAGGAAAAAAACTAGATGCCGAAGCCGAAACCCTCAACTCCTGAACCCACCACCGTCCGCCGCAAGGCCCCTCCGTTCGAGCTTGGAGTTATGTCTTTGATTGGGATGGACACCTGTAAGAGGCGCCCCACAACTATAGTCCCCGTAGGAATTGTTGTTGTTTTTTATGTTTGTTCATAAAAAGCCCAAGGGAACATTAATAGTACCTTTTTTATTGTGGTTCTAAGGGGGTTATAGATAAGACCCCGAACTGTAAATGCACGAAGCCCGAAAACTGTACGGCCGAACCTGAAACGCTGAAGCCCTACACCCCAACACCCTGAACGACTCAAGGCAGACAGCCTCAAAGCCTACATGTATGTTGATTCTTGGGGGATTCTTTCTTTCGTCCCAAAGCATCTGGTTGCTGTTTCGGGAGCGGTCGGCCCAGGTACAAGTGGGGCGCGGAGGTTACCTGCGAGGCCTTTGGCAAAGCAAAGGGGTGCGGTTGCGGTTGGCTTACGAGTTTCGGGCTTCGTGGAGTTAGTAGTGGCAGTAGTTACATCCTAGCCCATAGCATAAATGATCCTCAGAAACTAGATCCTAAGCCTGAAGCCCAAAACCCTGCCCAACAAACTAAGGTGTTTGAACCCAGAAGCCTGACATCACCTCCACCCCGAACCTAAATATGCAATCAAAGCAAAGGCGCCTCCAACAGTAACTGAAGCAGTATGTCATGCACAACTACAATACATATAAATACACTTGTGTATATATATATATATATGGCAGCGGGTCAAAACCTTCTGGTTTGTAACAGGGCCGGGGCGCCCCTCGCGCGACAAAGTTTGCAACAACGATGGTTTTTCGTGACAAGGCTGGCGCGACAAGGTCCCTCATATAGCTTTGCCGCGCGACAAAGGTTTGTAACAAAGCCGGTGCGACAAAGGTTTGTAACAGAGTGGGGGGGGGGCCCCGCGACAACACGGGGTATTGACCAATCCCCATATATATATATATATATATGTGTTAACACATATGTGGAGAGAGAGAGAACCAGAAAAGGGGAGGGAGGCATGAACGAAAGTGTGCGCGTTTGCACATCTATATATATATATATATATGTATGTATGTACACATGAGGTATGTATGTATGTATGTATGTATGTATGCATGTAGGTATGTAGGTAGATAGGTATGTAGTAATGTGTGTGTGTGTGGGTCTGTGTGTCTGTGTGTCTGTGCATGCATGCATGCATGCATGCAAGTATGTAGGTATGTGTCTTTTTTTTTTTGTGTGTGTGTGTGTTTGTGTATCTTTACATATATAGACAAAGAGCAGCAGGATTACGAACAAGGTGTAACACAGCAGGAACCTGTATCAATCCAGAGCAGCGTTTCCTCATATGTTTGTAGGCGCATGTGCATTATGTATGTTAATGTCTGCAAGTATGATACATGTGGGAATATCTAGAGGAAAAGTCAAATCAACAGTTGTAAGTAGCCCCTAATCCTTGCAAACCCTTCACACTAGCGCCCCAAACCCTGAATGCACACAAGGCCGGCCAATGCATCCAACCAGTAGACCTGGCTCGCGCACAAGGGCACCAGGCGGTGGTCGATGCTCGGTGTCTTTTTTTGGTATGGGGTTGACACTTATGATATCATGGTTCAGGGGCGGTTGAGGTTTGACAATGTGGTTGAAGCTTTTTCTGTCGCTCTGTGACTCCTGTATTGATTGTTTGTGTCATGGCACTCGCCTTCCCAATGTGAAGGCTTAAACACATCATGGCAATTCTTCCCTAGTGGGACGATGACCATAACGGTACCTATGAGGAATGTTGGGATGATGCTGCTGCATTTTGAATATGCTGATGATAACCATGATGATGCTGATGTTGATAGGCACGGCGATACTGGTGTTGACGATGGTGATCACTTGAATTCGGTGTCCGTGTACTATAGGGGCGTTAATGATTACCCATACTATCTTTGGGGGTCCTTTTTGTAGAAATGGTAGAATGGGCCCCAAAACCCTATTCTAAACCCCATTCGGATTACTAATTAAGGCCGTATATTGTCCTCCTCCTTGCTGCTTTTGAAGCCTCCGTCCGAGGACTTCCTTCTGGAGGCCGCCGGCGATGCCTTCTTCGCTGTGTAAGCTTGGGTAAGCTACGTGACGAGGCCCGGGCGACAGCTCCAGCTCTCTCTCCCTCTCTCTCTCTCTCTCTCTCTCTCTCTCTCTCTTTGCCTCTCTCTCTCTCTCTCTCGCTCTCTCTCTCTCTCTCTCACACTTAGTCTTTCTCTCTCTCTCTCTCTCTCTTTGCCTCTCTCTCTCTCTCTTACTCTTTGTCTCTCTCTCTCTCTCTCTCACACTCTTAGTCTCTGTCTCTCTCTCTCTCTCTCTCTCTCTCTCTCTCTCTCACTAAAAAAAAGTTTTTGCTTAAGTTCGTTCCGTAGATGAGGAACCCCAGGGTTTGGGGTGTTTAGGCTTTAGGTCTTCCGGATATACTAGACGGTCCAAGAGTCAGGGATTAGACTTACAGGTTCAATGGGCTAAGGCTTGACATTTGTTGACTGTACCTTGTGGAGGGTCTGTAGGAAACCAGCCTTCAACAACGCTTGATCGCCTAACATACCGGTGGCCCAAACAAACCCTACCCTTATAAGGAAGTATGTGTAAAAAATGAAACTAGGAATTCTAAAGCGGTAGGTTTTATCGGCCTTTATAAGGAAGTATCATTAAAAAGCAGATTAAAGAACCCTAAACCTACCTCTATAAGGAAGTATGTAGAAAGAAAGCAGAACTAAGGAATTCAAAGACTGCAGGCCTTTTCCGTTGAAAAAGCCTCGGGAGTCACTTGCGGCAAAGTGATCCTTGCCGAATCCCGGTATAATCATACTCTAAGGCTCCATGTACCCTTATAGTATATACTTAGTCCTTAAAGTACTAATATAGGGCCCCCCTTTAAGGCTTAAGTATCTACTATAATGGTACATCGAGCCTTTGGGGTAAAACGTTTTGAGTCGCTCAAAATCTGAACCTCTGCAGAACCCTTGTACTAGGTATCAGTTTGGGATAATATTCATGTTCCCCTATGGTTCAATACAGAGTCCTGATTATATAAAATTACGGGGGGCGCTTGACATCGACACCTACAGCAGCAATTCTTGATAAACACCCTTTTCATTCCGGCGTCTCATCGTCGAGACTCTACAGTCAGGGGCAAGTCGCAGATTCCCCTCGCTGCAGATGGTTTGAAAGCAATGTTTCGGGAGTGTGGGGTTTAGGGGTTTAGGGTTTTAGCACTCCTTGGTTCTAGTGGGCTTAAGGCCCTACTAGCCTTGAGCTTTCGCAAAGCCCAAAGCCAGAGCGTCCTAACACTCACAACAAGTCTACCCTAGACACCATCTGCGGACTCTGTAGCCTCATGGGCCGTAGAGGTTGACTAAAACTTAAGTGGGAGATGCAGAAAAGCAAGGAACCTTGCAACAATATGCTAGGATGCCCAGTACAAGGCCCGCCAAACAAGGGTACCCCCATATCCCTCATGCCAGGCTGGCCTACACAATGCCACAGTGCCAAACTGAGGCTGAAGCAAGTTGCACCGCGTTTTCGCTTAGCTCGAGCTGGGTACCATAGCAGGAAGTCTATCCACTCGTGATCGGTATGTAGCTGAAGGTTACCGATTTTGGTTTTCCTTTTGTAGATTGTTGTAGCTGTTGCGTAGAGTTTTACCTCGGGTTTGGTTAGCTACTGTATATTTCAATGCCTGTGACTGAATAGGGCTAAACCTGTGGAGTTCTGAGTCTATGGGTTATGGTTGAGGTGGGGAGTTTAGGGTTTATGGTTGAGGTGGGGCGGTGAGGGGTTGCCGTCCTGTTCCAGGCTTTGCCGAAGTGGTTCGGGGATGACACTTTGACCTCCGATACCCAAACATTGAATCATAAACTCTATTGAACTGCACCCCCCTTTCCCTATAGGAGATAGCACCTGGTCTCCTGTTACGCAGCGCGTGAGCCTAGCAGAGCAGGGGCACCCTGAACCCAAAACCCCACAACCGGCCAAGGGCCTCAAGTAAAGGCCTTACTACGAGTGATTACCTATACTATTTTGAGGGTTACCCATCATATTTCTAGTATAATGGGCCCCAAAACCCCATTCTAATTATTCAGGCCCCTATATGTGATTTTGGCTTAATGTTCTGCCCACAGCTCCATCTCCAGATTGATATGGACTTATAGATTTTTCTAGCTATCAGAACCCCGCCTCAGCCAAGCACTCACTGACGTATGAATATCATAACAGTCATAATCATAGCTACAGTCATAAAAGCATTACTATAGCTGATAAGAACTACGTACCTGGATCCTACGGGCCCAAGGGGCGGGGCCTATGGCGCCAGTGGTGCAGCCTTGTTTACTCGCTGCGGGTTTAGGTTTGGTCGCAGATCAGAGTAGCCAGGGTCCGTGCTTTGCGTGCATCGAAAAGGAATTCGGCCTAGGGTTTGAGGGGTTTCAAGTGTGTTGTACCACAAGACCCGAAACCTAAAGCCTTTCCTGCTTTCGGGGCGTCGAGTACCCAACCCATCGATGCGGCCGTGTTTCAAAGTTCTCGGACGGATATGGCAACATCCAAGCCAAGACGATGAACATGCAGTGGCCTGGGTGGGGAAGCACTCTGAATGCCGAGCTCCAATCCCCAAAGCCACCAATTCTAAACTTTGAAGCCGTTAAGGTCTCAACGCGAAACCTCTATGCGGCTCTGCACTACCTCCCACAATTATGTTTGCCTGGGGGTCTTGAAGTGTGCCTCCTTTTGGTATGCACTTCTTACCCTGAGCCTGTCCACTCTTGCTTATGCGGCGACTTGAAAGTGGGTTCTGCATGAGATCACTTAAAGGCTCATGGGACCTAGTAAGCAGGGTTAGAATTAAGGTAGCTATACTTACAGTAGAAGCCAGAAAGTTGGAACATCATTTTCCTCATGAACTTACGGTAAGGTAAGGTAGAGGGAATCCCATCCATGTTCCAACTTTCTGGGGTTCACTATATAGTTGCTTAGGACAACCCCAATTAAGGCACCTATAACTTACTTACTAAGTCCCATGATCCTCCAAGCATGCCTGAGAAGCAGCCACTTCTCAGATCAGTGGGTTTTGCTTTCGCGTACCCTCACATACGGGTGTATGGCCCCAAATAACGGGCATTGAGGGTCTAATAGAGGGTAGGTGGAGGGTCTAGGAATACAGAAATCCTTTTGGCAATGTCTATCGCCACCCTTTAGACAGCCTTCGCGACCCTTTCTGATCGCGCTTATACATACTCTCGAAGACTCTTGTCGAGCCTCGCTGGAAAGGACATCTCGGTTACTTGCGGGGTAGTAAAAGTTGATTTGAAGTATAGATATTAGTTCTAGAGTGTGTGAGAGAACCTTTCCCATAATTTACATCCTAGCATGTACTAGAACCCCAACTCGCCCAGCTGTTCGGTCTTGGCCCCGGTACATGTGCGAGCAGGAATTGCTAGGGGAGCCGCAGTGATGCTTGCCCCTGTGGGGCCTGCCAAAGCGGCAGTGAATGCGTCATCAGGCGGTGATAAGAGGTCCTGGGTCAAGTCTTTATAGTTGTCTCCCCGTAGTTTGCAAGGCAGGTCCAGAGTCAAACCTTATAGTTCGCCCCCTAGTTTGCAACCGTCAGCAGTTGTTCTTCAACCGCTTATCATCTTCACGTGCGACTAGTATCCACTCTAGTTAGTCCCGCAGCCTCTGCAAAATGCATCTACCATTAACAGGGCCCGAGTGCCAGCCTGACGTCAGCCTGCGCCAGCTCCCCACGCGATTTCTGAGAGACCCGGCTGTGGGCTCAAAGCCCATGCGCGACCCCGCCTCTGACTTTGATAGGTTTTCGGTCTTTGATAGATAGATGTAGTAGGATAGTGAGGTCCGGACTAGTTAGCGGAACAATCGGTAGTTGTACATCAGCATAGTTTAGACCTATAGGTGATGATATCATAAGGGTACCGGAGAAGAGGAGGAGCGGTAGGATCATCATGAGTAGCACAATCGTAGGAATCATCTACGATCTGGGAGAGTTGTTATTGCCTCAGTGTTCAGCAGGGAAGCAGCAGCACTTCATTAAATCCCATACTGCGTTCGCGCCCAAAAGGGGTGGGCAAGTGTGAAGCTCGGGCTTTCAAAGTGCTAGCTCCCACAGCTTCCGCCCTTTGGCTTGGCCACTGCACAGTCGTTTTAGGGGTCCCTTAGGGTTTATAGTGCTCAGGGTTTAGGGTCGGTTAGGATGGCCGTTAAGACATCAATAGTTAATGCAACAGCCCTATGATGCACAACCGAGCAAGACATCTTCACGATGCGGTTGCTGCGCGAAACCCGATCTCAACCTGAAGCTTTCGTTAAGGGAGCTGCTACTTGTGGTGGTTTCATCCCTCAGTTGATGCTAGCTGGCGAGGTTGTCAAGGTCACGGGTGTCTCAGTACCTGCTTGCAAGACAGAGGGTCTTGTGACAAGCTGACTTCTCGTCCCGGGCTCACTGCCTTAGCAGAATCTACGCTTGGATGAGAAGATCGGGTTAAGGGTCCGTGTTTGCTTATCCGCTGACGCGAATCTGCGAACCTGAAATCCTCAGTAAGTTGAACCTTCATATGGGTGGTTGTCAAATTATGGTCCCTTTTTGGGTCCCTATTATAATACGGCACCTATTATTTATTTAGGGTACCCAAAAATACAAAGGGACCTTAAAATTGACAACGACGCATGTATGCATACATGCGTGCATGGCGAGAGGGTTTGGGGCTTCACAGTTTGGCTTTACATATGATCGAAACCACTACATATTCCTTAACCCTCCACCTACCCTCTATTAGACCCTAAATGCCCATGATTTGGGCCCATATACCCCTATTTGAGGGTCCTGGTTCATATCCTTTCTTCACATCCCGAATCTTGAACCCGAATCCCCGAATCCATACACCCTGCCAAAGATCCAGTCAAAGGAAAGCCCTACTTCAGGGTTGCTGCAGTTGACTGCGCCTCCGAACAGCCCAAGGCAGGTAATATTCATACGCCGTGGACCCCAAAGTAGGCACTAGTTGTATACTTGGAGCCCTTGGGGTTAAATGAGCAGAGGACGAGGTGTTAGCATCATAGGACACCGGGCATTGCTTTTCGCCGAAGAGCCCCTCGTGGGCCTGCGCTGCGTGGTGCTTCGCAGTGACTCCTTCGCAGTTTTGCCGCGTCTCTACGACAACGAATACTACAGGGGGCTTCATAATTGCCTACATCTCTCGCCGGGGTTTCTTATGGTAAGTGTACTGTAGCATGCCCCAAAACTCTAACTATTGTATTTTTTGCTATCGAGACCCAAAAGTTAGTCCTATGCCACGTAATGCGCAACTAAAGCTCTGAACTGAAACACTTTCGCAGCTACACCCTGAGGCCCTGCACCCACGACCATAAACTTGCAAAGCTCTGAAATCCTTGCGTCACGAAATATCGAACCCCCTGCCCACCGAAATTAAATCCGGGAATCCTTCAACCCCCCAGCCCCTCAAGTTCACATATGGGGGTTTCCGAAAATAGGGGACCCTAATAGAGCCCTAAATAATAGGATCCTTATTATAAGGACCCCAAAATCAGGTACCCCTCTTTTCGGAAACTCCCATATATAGGGGTTTGCATCATTTCCAATACAGTTTCTGAAAATTCCTGAACACCCTGCAAACCTGTTCGAAGTCCTACAAAGCCCCCATAGAAACAAAAGCCCTGCCGACCCGAGCCCTACATGTTACTTTTAGAACCCTTGAAGGGTTCTGGAAGGGTTTAGGATGCAGGGTTCCGGGTTTAGGATTTAGGGCTTGTAAGGCTTTGGGCTTCTAAATATATCCGAATGGGAAGAGTTCTGATGTCAACGAAGGTTTTCTTAGACTTAGAGGTACTTGTACTGGCAGTTGTTATCTGAGTGGTCATATTCTCTTTTAAGCATTCGCATCTGTATTTAGGCCACCAAGTTTTTTGGACGCCCCTGCCCCCTCGCCCCCCCTCAAAAAGATCACGTTGGGGCTCTTGGTGCAGGGCTTACGGTTTCTTAGGGGTACTTAGATTTTTTCAATTTTTGGTTATTACAATCCCTCAGAAACAGCTAAAGTTATAATTTTTGCTAGGGTTCTAAGTTCAGTATAGTACTATAGGGGCCTAAAGCATTACCAATACTTTTTTTGGAAGTCCTTAAATAGTATGATGGCCCCCCAAACCCCTATTATTGTAATTATTAAGGCCCCTATATTAATTTTTGCAGTTGTGCCGCTTGAATCTCGGCACCGCCCAGCAGCGATTCAAGAATTTTCATTGGCCGCCTTGCGGCCGTTCAGAAGACTCGGTCTAATTATACCCTACTGCTACAACCCTACAGTTGCGCCGGGCCGCGAATATCTGACATAGAAACCTGAATGTTTCCCAATACCATTCCTCAGGGTAGCTATACCATCTGATGGTGCCTATTCTCATTGTCAATGCACCTATATTAACATAGTCAATAGTGAAGAAATTATCACAGGCGGTCTGTTGAAGTGTTTGCCAGAGCAGAATATAGGGGCCTGGATAGTTAGAATAGGGTTTTGGTGAATATCATACTACAATCATAATAAGGATCCCCCGTAAATAGTTCCCGCTTTCAGCACTCATGGAAACCTAATTCCTACACTTTTAGACCTTCGAGAATGCTAAGCCCCTATCGACCGAAGAATGACTCGATCCAACGCCGGAAGCATGGTTTAGGGTTTAGGCTAAGCCTACTTTTTCGTAGGTTCTGATTATGAACCGTCATATGGCCTGTGTAAGGCCCCCACCAAAAAGTAGGTTTCGGTAGCTAAAGGTAGGGTTTAGGGCCTGCATGTCGCTTGCTGACCGAGTTCTTCTGAGGCACAGATGCACAGAATCTGTCCGTGCTACCCCGGCTCCCGGTCTTTGCACGAGACGGGCCGCCCAACTTCTTGGCAGTGGTAGTAGTCGTGTAGTAGTAGTAGTCGTCGTCGTCGTAGTCGTCGTAGTCGTAGTCGTAGTCGTAGTAGAAGAAGTAGTGGCAGTATAGAAGTATGAAGTAGTAGCAGTATAGTAGCAGAAGCCTGAGCAGTGAGTTGTCTTAGTGGGCTCTTTCTGTTTGTTATTATATACAGCTGTGAGTTCTGGTCTAAGACACCACAAGGCCATGCCCAGAATTTTCCATAAGCTATACACCCCATTATGAAACTGTTACAAGCACCATTAGAGTTCAAGGAACGCTGCTCTAGTTGTTAAGTCACCAATATTAGCTGGGTACGGAGGCTGCCGCAATCTTAAAGGCTTCAGCCTACGCTTTGGTCCTGAACTCTGGGCCTAAACCCTTGAACCCTAAACCCCTAAACCCTAAAGCCTAAACCCTAACCCCCAGACCTTAAAACCCCTAAAGCCTCCCAAAGCTGAGCCTCCCGAACCCTAAACCCTCAGTCCTCGGCCTCGACTTCAAGCCCGCCCTGCAAAATCAACAATATGGGAGTTTCCGAAAATTAGGGGCACCTCATTTGGCGTCTTTATATTTGGGGTACTATATTAGGGTCCCCTGTTTTCGGAAACTCCCATGTCAACAAAAGGGACTCCTGAATCCGAATTTCGGCTCCTCAAGCCCTGGACCCAGAACTATGATGATTTTCGGCCCCGGTTTTCTGTAGCCGGCTGATCCATACCCCGGCCTCCCTAGAGCTTCGTAAAGGGTACCTTTCAGGATCGAAAGATTAGGATCCCTGTTAATTATTGTTGGCCTGTAGGTTGAGGGTTTGAAGCAGACTCAACAAGGCACTCAAAAAAACTTGGAGGATTTGGCACACGTCAGAGAGCCTCGACCTCTAGAGTCCTCTAGTTGTCCAAAATCACAGGTTTAGGGTTTAGGGTTTGGGGATTAGGGTTTAGGGTTTAGGGTTTAAGGTTTAGGGTTCTGGGTTTAGGGTTCAGGGTGTCAGAGAGCTACACCTCTTGGTTGAGTCTATTCTGTTGTCATGGTGGTTCTTTTTTTGGCCCAGTCTCTAGATGGTGAAAGACTGGTTGCATCATCCCGTGTCGCAGTGAGCGAGTACAGAATATGACCGTTGGCTTTGTGCCATGGCTGCGAGAAGCTGCACGACTCGTCGGTGCAGATGGCAGGGTGCATTATGTGCAGCAGGCTCAGAAGCTTTGGAACGTGTATGCAAGTGTGTCTGTGTGTCTACATAGTATGACTATAACTGTATATACATACATACATACATATATATATATATATATATATGTATGTACACACACATTCGCACACCACCTGAATTTAAATACAGACATGCGAGTTCTATGTTAGCTGGTACTGTGTGTGCCAAGAAGAGACTCTGTGGATTCTATATCTCTGTGTGTGTGTTCCTACCCATCCCTCAGCTGCACAGACACACCCACACAGACGTACGCACACACACACACACACGCACACGCGGGCTCACTCCCTGACTCAACGCTGGGGTCACCCTCACCATAGGTCCTCTCGGCAGGTAGATAGGCGATCTCAGAGAAATGAAGACCTTGCGGGCAAAAGCCATGTCATGCTGGTAGACGGACAGACGTTGTAAATAGGCCAGCGAAAATCCTGGAATGTATATGAATGTATTTTCAACACCAATCCTGCGGCACCAGGAGCTACACGAGGACGTAAGACACCATACTAGTTACGCAGACACCATACTGCGTAGGTACCTCTTTACTTGTCGCTTCTGCTCCTTGCAGCGTGTCCGAAGCTACCTGCGACGGTTTTCCACGGGAACACAGTGCGAGTGAAGGAACTTGCGAACATGTCCCAACATGAGTTGCGACCCCCCAAATCCGAGAGCCTCAACCCCTAACCGGCAAACACATGGTGTATCTGATTCAAAAGTCACTATAGTTATATAATCGTATAACAGTAGCATTACTTGTTTTCTCTTCGTAGTACTATTGTTACTATTATTGTTTTGGCTTTGTTAGTACCATTAGTACTGCTATTCTTATTCTTAGCATCATTATGATTTGTATGATTAGTCTTTGTATTAGAGTTTGTATTGGTGTTAGTACGAGTGTGAGATAGAGTACTAGTAGTCGTATCAGAACTACGATCATCCTTACTATTATTAGTGCCATCACTCTTGCTACTAATGTCATCATTGTTAGTCTTACTATTACTATATTTCTGTGGCTTGCAGCTTCTGATGCGACGACTTGCGGGCACTGTAGCTAATGCCTCAAAAGCCTCCCGACATCCCTCTATGCGATGGCTTGCAACGAAGAAACGGAAACTTTAGAAGCTGCCCCCACCCTGTAATAGTGGTATAACAGGAATATAATAGGTCCCTAACATAATCCTGTATAATCCTTATAGTCACTATTACAGGGTGGGGGCAGCTTCTAACATCTTACTGTAAGCGACGCTCTCAGCCTTGAGCTGTGGGCTTTTGCCGGGTTCAAGTTTAGTAGGAAGCGGTGGGGGCAAGCACTGCATTTTTTTAGGGTTTAGGGGTTTAGGGTTTAGGGTTTAGCCAAGCATGATGCCTTTTAGGTGTGATTGCAGCCGCCGATCAGTGCATGGCCCACAGCACTATTCAGGACTGGTCTCGAGCCACGAAGCTCTGCATCCTGAGGAGTTCTTAAGCTATCGAACTCACGACAGTTCGTTCTGTCAGAAACTAAAGTTGGCCATCCTCTGAGCAAAAACTGTAACCGTTCTGAGACGTGAGCAAAGACTTTAACCGTTCTGAGACTGTGATGTCCGTGTTGTTGCACCCGCACGAAATTTCCCAAACGGTCGAATCTGAAGCCTTGGCTTGAAATCCTGGAGCACGGAAGCCTTCCTTCGATATTTATCCGTGAAAAGCCAATAGCCCCAACAAAGATTTCGGTGGATTTGGTTCATAGCTGTGGAGACCGATGAAGACGGCTTCCCAGGGTTCAGTATTTGCATTTTGGGGTTGGAAGTTTGACGAGCCTATGTTTGTCAACATTTCGGTGTTTGAGGCTAAATAAGGCATTGACCTGGAAATCCCCAACTACCCGTTACTGTAGCCCCTAATTATCAGTTAATGACGACTATGAGATCCCTTTAAATGGGACCTTGATGGGTCCCGCTTGACTCAGAACCTTACTTGGAGGATCATGAGACTTAGTAAGTAAGGTTATAAGTACCTTAATTGGCGTTATAAGTAGTTATAAGCGTAGTTACCCATACTATAACCTTGGCTACTTAGTCCCATGAGCCCTTAAACACCCTATAGGTAAAAGGTCGGGTGGAGCCCGATGTCCTCCAGTCCGCTGGCCTGTCTCCGCCGGTCAGTTGCTGCAGATCACAGAATATGTATACACCATCTTGAAGCAAGATTGGGGCCTCATTCAAGCCCACTGCAGCTTATTGCAAAACGCCTCCCCCCCTCCTCAGAAGAAACCCGAACACATCTGAAAGCCGTGAAATGTGAGCGACTCTAGCCATACGCCAATATAGTGGTCTGAATATCGATAAATAAACATTCCCTTGGCGCTAGTGGGGTGGTCCCGACCTTATACCCTAGGGTAATGTAGGGGCCTAATTAAGTACCTATACGATCTTGGAGGTTCCTTATTACAATGATAGTAGAATATGCCCCCAAATCCTATTCTAATGGTTAAGGCGTCTACAGTATGCAGCTACTAGACATCTAATATAGTGGCTTAAATAATTACCGATGTTGTTCCTAGGGTTCCTTGTTTATTTAAAGTAGAATATGCCCCAGAACCCTGTTCTAATTATCAAGGCCTCTACAGTATGCAGCTGCTGTACATCCAAAGCCCTTCCTAGTGTAGTCATTGTGGTACTCCAAGCATTGGCCTGATCCCTGCAGCAACTGGCTACGCAGGCATTTGGGAGTTTCTGACCATTGAGGGGCCGTTGTATAGAACTCCATGGTGTATTTAGGGTTTAGGGCTTCAGGAGTGTAGCTTTTCATTATCAGGACCCTTTCAGAAGGTAGAAATTGTCAGAAGCCCCCATTTCGAAAGGGCAGTTCACCAAGACACCGGCTTGTCCCGAGGTCTGATACAGGAGCCCTAAACCCTAAACCCTAAACCTGATCGTTTCATTTATGACCCAACATTGCTTTTACAATTGGGCGGTTGTCAAAATTATGGTCCCTTTTTGGGTCCTTATTATAGTACGGCACCTAATTTTTAGGGTTCCCAAAAAGGGACCATAATTGTGACAACCACCCAGTTAGGTCTTGCAGCGGCTTTGAAAGGTTGTTGTTGGCTCCTATCTGTCATACAAAAATCTTTACCCTAAACTCAACGATCTACAACTCATAGTAGTTAGCTGTGCTGGAAGTGATGTTCAACCACAGTTATGACCTGCGTACCAATTTTACAACCTTAATTCCTAAGCCGAAAACCACAGACCCTAAACCCTAAACTGCAACCCCAAACCCTAAACCCCAAAAAAACTCCACCCCGTAAACCCTGTGGGCGTGTGGCCTAAGGCCACCCGGGGCGATTGTTCCGATGTCCTGGATATGGTTTTGGGGTTTAGGCCTTGCTTTTTGCATGCTTGACCCGGCCGAGGGTTAAGGGTTAATTTACGGTCTGGGGGTTTAGGGTTAAGGGTAAATCCTCAAAGTTCACAGGGGAAGTGCAGCGGTTCATCTCGGTAGACTGTCCTCTCTCTGAGCTGTCTGAGCTCCATGTTTTCCGCGCATGGACAGGTTCCGTCTATGGCTCATGCACTAAACCTATATCCTCATCTTCGAACGAGCCATTAGCCCTAAACCCGACCAAACCCCTAAGCCTTAAACCCCTAAACCCTAAATCCTTAGCCCTAAACCCGAAACCCTAAGCCCGCCCAAAGAAGCGGCACAGCCACCAGAACAGCAAAGCTGAAAAAAACAGGAGTTCTGTCCAACCAGCCTGAGTCTACGACTTGGAAGCCAAGCTCCTTAGTTTAAGGATTTAGGTAGGGTAGGGTTGATCTGGAAATTCAAAGACCTGCTATTTTTGGGGAGAGATGCTTTATGAAGTTATAGGAAAGGGCTCATAGTCGACTATTTCGCAGAGGTTGGGGCTGCAGGGAGGGTTTACGATTATTGAGTGTTTTTTCGGTCCGGCCTGGGTTTGGTTCGAACACCTGCAGCTCGGCTGGAAACCTTCGCAATCAAAGCCTACATATGACGGAATTCAAGACCATGCGCTGCTGGCCAGCCATTGGCACCCAGTCTCTCGAAAGCAGCGTACGGGCTAAGCTGTTGACAGCTACCCCCCCCCCCCCCAAGGAGAATGCCATCGAGAAAATTAAGTGTTTCAATGATTCAGCGGGTACAGTATGCAGTACTTAGTTAGCTGAATCAGACTCGAGTTGAAGTTCAGAACCTCTAGTTGTACCAGTGTTCACGGCTTGCTCCTGAAATCCTTGCCCCGTCTGTCTGTCTATCTATCTCCATACTCTTTGTGTGCACATGCACCCATATGTGCATATATGCTGGCATACCGGCATGCATACATGCATACATACACAACCTACATCCTCAGCAACCGAACTCTCTCAACATACACATAAACTCAGCCTCAACCTAAACTAGCCGTCGCGTCGACTCCCTAAACCGGTCTACACTCACTTGCACCTAGATACATCATGCCCACGGCTTTCGTACTGTTGAAGCCTTGCACAATCCTTGGGCCAAAGCCGCAAATCCCGCTCCATGCGAACCGCAATTAGAGTGGCCGTAGTGGTTACAAGTAAGGAAGTCCATGTCGATTTTCGCAAGCCGACACTTGTAGTCCTAGTGTGACCCGGTGTCTATTCAATTCCAAAGTGCGCGGATGTTTTTTCTGAGAAAGGCGCCAGTGGTCCAGCCGAGCCAAAGCAAAGCTTTCGAGTGCATGTGGGTCACTACAGCCATACTTTCAGACCACATCTGTTCGCCGCATACCATGCTGCGCTACGGGGTATGTCAGCGGATCATGCCCTGCTTTGGCATGCCAGCGGCATTTCAAAGGGAAGGAAGTGAAGATGGTATCGGCCTGCCCAAATTACCCATTCTTGAACCCAGAGAGCCCAATACCCCTTAATTAAGGAATTAAGGAATATTGCTTAAATTATATAGGGCTTCATATTATGATAGAGGCCCATATTCCTTAATTAAGGGGTATTGGGCTCTCCTTGAACACGGAAGCCCGAATCGATACTTGAGATGCGAGTCAGGCATGCTCTCGAAGGGGTATCGTAGGAAACTGATTACAGTAGAAGCCAGAAAGTTGGAACATTATATTCCTCATGCCCTTAAGGTAAAGTATAGGGCAACCCCAGCACTAACCATCCCAAATCCATGTTCCAACTTTCTGGAGTGCAGTGTAAGGCACCCATGGTTCTAAATTCCCAAAGTAATCAACGCTTCCCATAGTAAGAACCCCGATAACGATGAGGGCCTGGTTCCTGAAAAACCCGCTTCCTACATCGTCTTCATCTGGAGGGTGTGCCTGCGCAAGGGCAGGCCCGCAACCTCCAGGAACGAAAGTTTTCATCAGAGAAAGCACCAGCTGTTGGGATGGGGATCCCCGGTAGGCTGATAGAACACAACGCACCAGACGAATATAGGGGCCGTAATAATTGCCCTTACAATTATAAATATACTTTTAATGGGCCCCAAAACCCTATACTATGTAATATCAGATATAGGACGTTCTATAGTATTCTATACCTCAATACCGGTAGGTGTTGCGGGATGGTCCAGAGGTTGTAAGGCATATACGGGAGTTTCCGAATATTAGGGGTACTGTATTTTTGGATCCTTCTAATAAGGATCCTACTATTTAAGGTATTATATTAGGGCACCCTTTTTTCACAAACACCCATATAAGTACCACTATTCAGGGTATTCTATTAGGGTCCCCTTTTTCGGAAACTCCCATATACTTAGAAGATTGTTGCAGTTTTGATCCTGGGCCCGGCGTTCATCGGCAACCTCCGAACCGCATCAAGATTTGACAAGGGGGAGGTTTGGGTAGACTGTGTTTCTGCAGTACAACACAATATGACATTGCAACATACAGCACAATATTGTATAGTACGGTACACAACAGACTACAGCATAGCACAATATAACGCAACACAGCGCAACATTGATAGCACAAGTTAGCATAACGTAACAGATCAAACCATAACATAACATAACACAACCCGGCACAGCATAAGATACTTTATCATACTGTACCAATATATAGATAGCATAAACTATGTTTGGAGGACCATATATACCATATATAGCACAATGTAAAACAGCACAACACATTAAAACCTTATGTGCAATATCTACGATGTCATGCAATGTAATTTGGTTTATTGCAATATAGCTCTATCCAACAAATGCATGTACATGCCATACTGCAAACATTATACCCAGCATAGTAGCATATCATATAACATAGCATAAGGCAATTTATTATACTACAATCCAGCAGAATACAAGCTGTTTTCATGCAGAATGCAGAAATGTTTAGAATGTAGTGCGCTATAATGCAATGTGACGTGATGTCATCTAACGTACTGTAATGAAACAGAAGAGAATCGACCAGCAAAGAACATAGATGGTTTCCGGCTGCACGACGGTAGAATGAAAGCAGATCATGCCCAACTCACACGCTAGTAGTGCAAAGTAGCCGTCCCCGACGCAATCTGAAGGTAGGTTGGCTTTATGGCTGGGATTTCTTTTGAAAGAAGCATATCCGAACTGTCCCTCAATTGAACTTGTCAAAGCAGGCTGTGCTTTTTCCGAATCAGACAAAGGGGATCCTCATGCTGACAGCTTTGCGAATTATTCTGCTCCGGAAGGCGCCAACGCTTTGGGGTTCCCTCCTTTCGTTCTGCAGACAGGCTCGAGGGTACTTTCGGGTGATGCAGGCATCCTCGATGTAAGATTGCAGAATTTGCTCGACTTCATCTTAACATGCAGTAAAGTTGAGCCAGTACACTATTTACGATTTGAGGTTCAATCAGGTTTATGCAGTACTTCCAGATGCAAGGCATGTTTTCCACTGCTCTCGTGTGCTACAGAACCTACCCTTAAATGTGGTACGTGTTGGTTGACTACCTTAGTTGCTTATTATAGGATCCAAGCGTGAAACAACTCATCCGAAACAAGGTACTGCATTTATGGGTCTCGGTAGACAACTCAGGCCTTTGCTCAACTCTACTGCAGCTCTTCAGCAGTCAGCCTTGAGCAGCAATATCGAAACACTCTGTATGTATGATCGTGAGATTACGCACCTTAAGCAGCCATCATCTAAGCAGACGAACGGATCTGAGCAATATAGAGTCCTTAACAATTACCTATCCTATTGCCGGGGGTTCCTTTTATAGCTATAGTCTAATATACCCTTAAACCCTTTTCTACTTAGCAAGGCCCCTCTATCAGTCCCAGATCTGATACTTTCCTACTTTACAAGCCTCAGCGACACATGCCGCAAGCCTGCACATTTTATTGTTATGGTTCAGGTTTTCGATTGCCATGTAGGATTTCAGTTCCGTGACCTATGCTTTTCCCGCTAATATAGGGTCCTTAGTAAATACCTATACTATTTCGGCGGTTCCTGATTATGCTTATAGTATAAGCTACTCCAATGGTCTAAGACCCGAATCTACTAATGATGACGGCCCCTCTATTATAATAGTACCCTTCTTCTAGATCCCTTATATTACCTTAAGCCCACGTAACCTACCTTTTTAAGGACTTATATAAAGAAATCATATTAGGGAACCCTAAAAAAGGTAGGTTCCTTAGGGTCCAGGTAGCTTTTACAGAGCCCCTGTACAGGAACCCCTAGTCTAATTCGTAAGGCCCTACAGTAGGGTTTTGCGGCTTGTGGGCTGATAAACTAGGTTCCTGAGTAGTACCCTAGGGTTTAGGGTTTAGGGTTTTTTGGGTTTAGGGTTTAGGGTTTAGGGTTTTTAGGGTTTAGGGTTTTTAGGGTTTAGGGTTTAGGGTTTTTAGGGTTTAGGGTTTAGGGCTTTTTGGGTTGAGGGTTTAGGGTTTAGGGCCCCCTTATTAAGACTCAATACTAAGAAAAAGGGTACCCTTATTATTTGGGGGGTCACTCAGGAACCTAGTACAGGACTTCACGGCTCATTAGGTCATTAGGGTCTACTTAGAGGGTCATAGGACTTAGTAAATAGGGTTATACGTACCTTAATTGGGGTTATAAGTAATTGTAAGTGATAGGACATAGTAAGTAGGGTTATAAGTACCTTAATTGGGGTTATAAGTAATTGTAAGTGATAGGACATGGTAAGTAGGGTTATAAGTACCTTTATTGGGGTTATAAGTAATTGTAAGTGTAGTTAACCTTAATTATAACCCTGGTCCCATGTGGCTTGAAGTAGAGGGCTTTCGGGGCTTACCCAGGTGGGTAGTATTGGTACGTAGTGTTCACTTGAAGCATACCTGGACCCTAAGGAACCTACCTTTTTTAGGGTTCCCTAATATGATTTCTTTATATAAGTCCTTAAAAAGGTAGGTTACGTGGGCTTAAGGTATTGTTGTGCTATCGGAATTCATGCCAACCAAATCGGAGCCTAGACAAGCCAGATCATTTTGAGATCGGAACTCTTGGTGTCACATGCTGGCACTCTGGGTTGTTAGGTGAGATGCGAAGTTGACAAGACCACCTAACCGGTACCTGGTAGCCCACGCTTTGGAGCTGATAAGCAGAAAAGTAGTTTTATGGTTGTAATATTCTATTCTGATTAGGTTTCCTAGGGTTCCTCAATATTCTTGCGGCATATAATAACTGACCTCAAAACCCTGTTCTAGCTTTTCAGGCCCTACATGTGTGTTGAGGGGGACTCCTCGCAGCCGTGCGCTTCCTCACAGTGCCTCGTGTCTTCCAAAGCTCGCTGCATGATTGTGGCTGAGCTATGTTGTCATTGGATGCTGGAAAGACTGAAAGTCTGTGCTCCAGCCGATGAACGTGCAACAAGATCGGGTCTGAATATGTACGTATTTCCAACCGACGAGGCAATCTTGATTTGGCAATTCTATTTGCTCTGTAGGCAGGATAAGGAGGGCGACGGGCTCCTTTCCGTCGTCCGCAGGCCCCTCTACGACGCCTTTAGACCCTCGTCTCGAAGGCGTATGCAGCACACATGCGACACATGTTGGCTGCCAGACCTTCTCTAGGTAGGGCTTTGGGACATTATATATTTCCCTTATTGGGCTTAAGAGGATCTTGTTTACTAATATTTGTCAAAGGCTTTAAAGGCCCCACCTAGCTTCTTCTAGACGGTGACCAGCTTTACGCCGTGCAAGCCCAACCTTGGCTCAAAATCTCGAGTCGAGCTACTAAATTAAAGGGGGCTTCACAAATTACCAATGCTAGTTTGTGGGGGCTCCTTATTATAATAAGAGTATCGTGGGCCCCAAACCCTGTTGTAATTATTAAGGCCTCTATCTTAGGAACCCCAAAGCCTAAACAGCTTCGAAATTGGAACTGCAACCCCTGGTAGTTTGTTTTCAGCCATGCCCTTCCATGCCCTCTGTGAGTATGAGCTAAGGAGAGGTCATGGCAACACTTGTCATTAAGCCCTACATTTACATGCTTCCGACCTCACACCGAGACACCAAAACCCTAAACTCTAAACCCCACAAAAACCCCTAAATCTCGAACGCCCCTAACCTCCTGAACCCTAAACCCCTAAACCCCAAGCCCCTATCTATTGGGGCAGAATAGCACAGGTAATTATTTAGGCCCCTTTACTATAGTACCCCTATAGTATCCCTCGTAGTCCGTAAGGAACCCTTCTAAAATCAGCTCGAGAGAGAAAAGAGCTAGGGCCGGCGACGGTGTAGGCTGATCCCATCGGAAGAGCCCGGCCAGATCTCCGCGAAGAGACCGGTACGTCCTTGCTTACAAACGCATCCGCTGTTACGGGGGAAGTGGAGTTCTTGTTTAGGGTTGGATTTAGGCTTTAGGGTTCTGCAGGGCTTATAGGGTTCAGGGTTTAGGGTAGGGTTTAGGGGTGAGGGGTTTAGGGTTTGGGGATTGGGGTTGAGGGTGTCATTCCTACAAAAAGCCGATCCAGACGGGAGGTTGCCCAAGATGTCCGGAGCTGCTCTCTTTCTGCGCTGCCATGCTTGCGACTGCAGTTTCCCTTAGGGCTTCAAGCATACAAACGGGTGGTTGACAAAATTAGGGTCCCTTTTTGGGATCCTGTTATAATACGGCACCTAATATTTAGGGTACCCAAAAAGGAGCCATAATTTTGAGAACTACCCGAATAGTACCTAACTCGGGGTCTAAAGTCTATAGATAGTACCTTGTTTGGGCTATTTGGAGCCCCAGGTTCGGAGTGTCCTGGAGGGTGGTGACGGGCTACGACGGCTAGGGTTTAGGGTTTAGGGTTTAGGGGGCTCTGAAGCCTGACTTCGAAGCCTGTAGCTTATGACTTGCAGTTCCACACATTCGCGCAACAGTTCGGAATACATGGTGATTTGGATTCGGTCCCCACGTATTCCAACCAAGGCTTAAGCCCCATCGTCCGGAATTGTGTTAGAGCATTCTTCCAGCTTGAAATAATTAAGTGTTGTTGAAGGATGTTGAGGGACTGCGAACATGCTAGCAGCTCTGAGACTTACATACACATTCCAGCTGCCTATGTTTTCTTGCTTCCCTTGATACGAATGCTTCTGCGCGCACACCACTCGTCCGTCTTATTCAACAAAAGGTTCGAACTCAACACCACGGGGTCGTACCTGTCTCCTCAACTATTTGGCAAGAGATACACACCGGATCGCACCTGGCTTTTGTGGTTTCTTCCTTTTGCATGCGAATTTGACTCCGCGCGGCATAGTACTTGTAGCTTCGCCAACAACAACTTCAACAAGAAGCCTGATGCCCTATCCCCAACACCAATGCCATGCATCGTATCCTATGGTGCCTTCATTATACCCGGCAACACGATGCCTCAAGTCTACTAAAAGCTTGCGAGCTGATCCTCGCCGAACACTTCCTGGGCTCAAGCTTCGACTTTGATTGCTTGGTCTTCTGCCTCTGTCGTGCGCAATGTTCGGACGAGCCTTGGGTTGCAAGGAAGCTCCGTGGACATGATCTTCGGAATTGAGAAGTTTCGGACGTCGTGACATTCAGTTTACCCGCAGAAGAAGCAGTCTGGTGCCTACCCGATCGACTGTTGGATGATTGTGTGGGTTCCACGCTTTGGGTTTTAGATGTTGTTCCCGGAGCTGTCCCAAGCCCTTCGCGGTAAACACTGTGTTTTCTGTAGCCTTCCAATACTCCTTCTTTGCATCTTAAAGAATTTCATACAGATAACCTTAGATTCTAGAAACCCCATATACCTCTTATGAACCTTGTTGAATACCCTATAGCTTCTACAATACGTTACAGAATATTTTCTACAATACAATTTTTACGTTGATGCTTCTGCCTTGTATAATGCCTTGTACCATCCTTTATTAGTACAATCAATGCCTTATGCAGTTCCCACAACGCGTTATGGAGTTTCCTATGGAATACTCAAAAGAAATACGCTGTATTATGCCCCTTATAGGCCTTATAGAATGCCATTTGCAATGCCCTCGAGACTACCTTACAGCATTCCCCCCCGTGTCGATACCCCCTGAGTACCACATAGAAAGCCGTAAAGAAACCCCTATAGAATACCCTGTAGAATCCCCTTCGAATGCACCATAGAATGCCTTATAGAATCATTTGCCCACATGGGATGAACCGCGATTGCACTCAAGCGGCCCCGATTGAACTCAATCCGGCCCCCGATTGAACTCAATCCGGCCCCCCATTGATCTCAATCGGGGCCGATTGAACTCAATCGGGGGCCGGATTGAAGATTGAAGATTCCCGGAGAAAGTTTTTTCCAGGGAATCTTCAATCTTCAATCGTCAAACCGGCCCCCGATTGAACTCAATCGGGGCCGATTGAACCCAATCGGGGGCCAGATTGAGGATTGAAGATTCCCGGGCAAAGCGTTCTACGCAGTCTTCAATCTTGAATCTTAAATCCGGCCCCCGATTGAAGTCAATCTGCCCCGATTGAACTCAATCGGGCCAGGGTGTAGTTCACCCAACCTCAGCATGGTGCATCGGCTAGCCTCCCCTCACAGATCTACCGTTTTCGTGTGGTGGGGCTCTGAAACACACGAAAATAATAGACCCATGGGGGGGGGGGGGGGGTACCATAAAGGTATCGGGCACATATATGTATATATGTATATATGTATATATGTATATATGTATATATGTATATGTATATGTATTTGTACATATACATACATTCGTATATATATATATATACATATGTATGTATGTATGTATGTATGTATAGATAATCTATATATATATATATGTGTGTGTGTGTAGCTCAATGTACGTTGACAGGAGGCGTCGTCTGAAACGACTATGTTGAATTATGTTGGGTCCGCAATGCTTGGATGTCTCCACTCAACGCAAAGCCCGAACACGCGGATGGGCAGGGAATCCACGAAGCTCGTGATGCCGTTTGTGGAGCATCCATTGCTGTTTGTGTAGGACCGGACGAACAGTTATGTTTGTAGTGTCTGGCACTGCGTACGCCGCACTAGCAATCTAAAAACCAGTTCTCAAACTACGGCACCACGGGAGTACCACAGTAAGCATCAATGTGTGCATACGATTTCTGCCTAGTCTCAATCTTGGTCTTTATATGTCTTTATGATGTATGGTGTTTGGGTGGAACCTGAATCTGTGGTTCGAGCCTGATCGTAGCCTATAATTCATATTTAGCTATTTCGATCATTTTGCCTCAGCGGCAACATGGAGCCCTGATAACCAGTACTTGGGGCATAGACTCTGTTCTCGAAGCTGATGTTTACGTGAGGCACCGAATTGCAGCTTTCGGAGTGACACGTGGGGATCAAGCGGTTCAGGAAGACCCCACGAGCAAAAACAGAGATCCCTCGGTAATGGAGCCAGCGTCGGATGTTGTTGAAGCTCTTAATCTGTTATTCCCTGAACAAGTCGTGTCCTAAATCCTAAACTAAACTCTGAACCCTACACCCTAAACCCTGAACCCTGACCCCTAAACCCTGACCCCTAAACCCTGAACCCTGACCCCTAAACCCTAAACCGCCTCAGGCCTGTTCAAGAAACGGGATCCGAACGAGCCACAAGTCGGCGGCCTCAAAGGGTGTGAACGTGGCTTCTGCTTGACTTTGTCATAGTTGGGTAACATTTTACACTTGTATGGGTACTTAAACCCAATAAGGAATAAACATGTAAGTTTTTAACCCTATCCCAACCATGAACTAGTTGATATGCTTGACTACATTGTGCGCGGAAGGTCGGAAGTTTCGAAGATTCGGGCCTTGAGGGACGACATAGAGTAAAGTCAAGATGCTCTGTGCTAGCTGTGTGCCTCCCGCCGATGCATGTGCACATGTATTGCGAACTGTCGAAAGTTGCCAGCGAACCATGATATTTGTTGAGCCCGCGAATCCAAGTGTCGCTGACGGAAAGACAGAATGACGACATCAACTTGACAACGGGTTATGCAACTAAGATGAATACTGCTAGCGTTCGGCAATCAACGACAAGAATCTTCAAGCAGGAAACTTACAGAAGGCCCTGAACTTTGGCCAGTCCCCACACGGTAGGTATGTTCCGCATGTTGGACGTTTAGTTTGGGTATAATGCGCATTTCAGTCTCAAGATGAATCGTCTATTGTAGGCTCCGTTGCAAGTAGTGCAGAGTTTATAGATTTATCGTAGTTTAGTGGGCGGATGTTTAGTGGACCTGCACGGTTTAGGGTTGTAGGGTGTACGGTTGCAATCTACTTGGCCGGTGGACGCCATTCGTCAGCTTATCCTAGCTAGTACATCATGAAGCACCTCCTGGAGCTAAGGTTGGCTGCCAAACCTGTTGCGCCATTTTAGGCCTCTTTGTTTCAAGGTGTCGCTTCACCGGTTGATAGACCTACCCATACAGCAGAAGTGCTGGCAACCCAACCCTGAGGTGGACGCATGTCATGGTCTTGCACATTTCGTCTAAACCATTCTGATGCACGGCGAGCTCTTTGTGACCTTCGCTTCTCCCAAGCTATGAATGAATCAAGCCCCATGCAAGGCTCGATCCCAGAACCCAGGACCCTTCAACCGCAAGCCCAACTCTGTTGCCATGGACAGGAACGTGTACCAAAGCCCCCTGAGCCTAGTATAGTGTAGAGTATAGGGGTTGCAATGCAACTCCACGCTAATCCCGGTATGACTATGCTACGGTGTACCCAAATTTTTTGTAACTGCCAGAACTTCTGCTGCAGGGGTCGGTTCAATGCCATCAACCGTGAGCGAAACCTTGAAACAAAGAGGTCTAGAAGGCGCAACAGGTCAGGCAACCAACCTTGTAGGCGAAAGCTTAACGAATCTTGAAGGGCCGGCCCAGTTGTGTTGTTCTGCTGGAAGTGTACAGCTTAAACCCTAAACTTCTAAACCCTAAACCCTATATGTGTCGCGAATCGAATTCCAGATTCCAAAGACCTTTTAGGCGGATGGAAAAAATTGCTCAACAAAAAGCCTATATGTGAATGCGTGTGTGTGTGGGGATTCTGCAGCACGAGCCTGGTACTCCTTCCTACCCAGTATACCGGGCACACTCTGCAGCACCCCAGGCATCCCCCTGCGCAGAATTTTTTGAATTCCCTTATCGGAAACGAGTTACCCCAGCCAGGAAGTCTACTTCTTCCGGTCGCTGAAACCCGGAAGCCCAAAAACCCTGAGGTGCACAAGGTCAAGCTGCCCGATGCTCCATCTGCGATGTACTTCGACAAGGCCGCACAGACTTTGCAAGCGTGCTTCGCCTCTCCAGATATATTCACTGGCTAGCTGGCATTAGCCATGAACTTTAGCGTTTTTTTTTTTGGGGGGGGCGCCTTAATAATTGCAAAGGGTTTTGGGCACCCCCCCGAAAAAGGAAAAACAGCAGCATAGGTAACTATTTATAGTAATCCTTCTAGACCCCTTTAACAGGAACCCTCAAAGGAGCCTATACTTATAGTATGATGAATCGGTGCAATGAGGCCCGGACCCCAAACTTACATTTTCCTGCTGCTCGCATCCCAACTCGTGGCTGTCAGCTGTAGTGCCCTGGGTTCAAGAGGAGCTCCCTTAAAAGGGATCTATATGGGTTCTATAAGGGACCCTTTAAAGGGGTCTATGAGGATTCTATAAGGGACCCTGTAAAGGGGTCTATGAGGGTTCTATCTTGGAGGGTCTTAAGGGGACTTAGTAAGTAGGTTATACGTAGACTTATAAGTGCCTTAGAAGGGACCCTAATTGGGGTTATGGTATTACTTATAAGTCTCTAAAATAACTACTTACTAAGTCCCCCGACCTTTCAAGATAGGGGCCTAAATAACAACCAATCTTTTTCCATCGGGTTCCTTATTATAGTCAATGGTATAGAGGGGCCCAAAACCTGATTCTAATTCTGAAGGCCCCTATCGGCCAGTAGTGTGCCTTTGGTATTGCTATTCTGAATCTCCGTAAGTCTCAGTATTCACCCAGACTTTTCTGTTGATCATGTTGAATCGTGCTTCAAGTGTAAAGTAAAGGGGGTTAAGGGTTTCGAAAGGTTCTTTTGGCAAAGGCACGCGCCTGTCCAACGGATGTTTCTGATCTGGATTACACCCTGGGACATCTTTACCGGTACTACTGTTGATGATATGAATCCTGCATTACCTTAAGGACGCCAAACTATGGGAATTATGTAATATTCCTTCTTATGGGTAATGCAGGAATTCTTTCATCAACCGTATGAAGACCCCTAACATAAAGATCAAACTTGTTTCTGAATTTCTGAAAGGGCCATCTACATGGCCTTTTTACACAAGCCATAGTCCTGATGGCACCTCCTGCAGCCGGTATTGGTTCAGCACTTTGGTTTCTGCCATTGGTGCTGCCATTGGTGCTGCTATTCTATATGATCAGTCCGAGCCTGCGATCATGTTCGTCGCTTCGAATGTAGTTTCGCGGTAAATGCAGCGTTTGGTATTGCTATCAGTCACTCTCAGTATTCATTGTGTTCTGCTCCCCCCAATGTCCTGTTGATCATGTTAAACCGTTCTTCAAGATGCCCCGTCCGCGATTCAGGGTTTAGGGGTTTGCAGGTTTGGGCTTATGGTTTAGGGATTAGTACAGTTTGGCAAAGACACATGGCCTTTCCAATCAGAACCCTTTGCCGGATGTTTATTCGCAGTAATGGCTATAAATGTTCAAGTTTAGGGTCTATGGCTATGGGTTCAGGCTCCATTTTCAGTGCTCATGTTAAGAACATGACTTCAGATGGTGTCGAAATTCAATCTCGTTTCCTGTCGAGTCACGGCCGAACGCCCACAACAGCTCCACATGACGATGCAACCAAGTTGCCCATAGGCCCCAAAGTAATTCCTTGTTGGGATTACCTAATAGGATTCTAAATATGAACCCCAAGAAGGAACTACTTTAGGGCCGCTGGGTAATGACAAAAACACCAGACTCTGAACATCACTCGATAGACGCGCGGAGCTCCTGGCTTAACCGTAAACCGTGAACCCTGAACCTCGCCTAATCTTAGGGGTACTTAGAAATATTTTTTAATTTTGGGTTATTATAATCCCTAAGAAACAGCTAAAATTATAATTGTTGCTATAGTTCAAAGTTCAGTATAGTAATTAACCCCAGACCCCAAACCCCAAACACTACATTACTGTGAGGAGAAAGGGCGCTGGCGAGAGCGCGGCAAAGAACACCTAGAAGAGGCCACGCAGGGTTGGGTTAGGGTTTCAGGGTTTAAAGGGAACTCCAGAAAGTTGGAATATGGAAAAAATGTAGGATACCCTATAATTTACCATAAAGGGTTTAGGATAATCATATTCCAACTTTCTGGCTTTTACCTTAGGGTTCGAGGCTTTAGTTTTGTCACGAAGCTGTAGGACACAACGGCTTCAGGGTTTACGGGATTTAGGTTTATAGCTTGAGTCCTAAGTGTTGAAAGGTTAGTTTTGGTCGCCTGGTCTTCAGGACTACAGCAGTTCAGATTTTCATGGTTACATCATCTCTTAAATTGCCTGTCTTAAAACCCGTTTGACGGAATACTTAGCCCTGTCTTTTCACTAAACTCCGAAAAAGCCCGAACTTCCAAACATGAGCTGTCTTTGTTATCCCGCAAGATTTGTCTGCATCCTGAGTAGTGAGAGCTCCGAGATGAAGCCTCAGGCCTTGTCTAACTCCTCAGCAAAAGGTTCAACAGCCCTCCCAAATGAAGCCCTCAAGCCTATCCTAGTCCTAGTAGTCGAGTAGGTAACCTTTAACCTTTTTGGGGTAGTATAGTCCCTCTATAATCACTATATCACCAGAAAGGTTAACCTTTAGTTCCCCATGATACCCGACAAATAGGCTATTGAGAATTCTAAACAAAGGCTCCACAAACCTCAAAAGCAAAGCCACAGGCGTAATCTAATCCCCATTGAAGATCCCAAGACCCTGCAAAGCCAAACCTGAGGACGATTACGTAGTAGTATTGACGAATGTCCGGCCGAATCCGGTGCACATTATAGAGGAAACCCTTAACCCTAAACCGTTTAGGGCTTAGGGTCTAGGACCAAAAGAGATCTCAAAAGAGATCTGGAATGAGACCAACGAGTCAGAGACGGTTCGACAATACAACTCTTTGCTATCCCTTTGTCATCGTTGAGTAACATTTTACATTTTATGTGTCCCAACCATGAACTAGATCCGGGTCCGACGCCGGTTGCCCAGTTCTTCGTTCTGCTCAATTTTAATATAGGGGCTTTAATAATTAGAATAGGGGTTTGAAGACCATTATACTATAGTTATAATAAGGTACCCACGAAACAGTGTAGGTAATTATTTAGGCCCCTATCATCGTTCTGCTTGGGTCTTGGTAGGGCTGAAGCAGGTTTTTTCAAGGCTTCCCACGGAGACCTGGCGGCTCCATGAGCAAACCCTAAACCCTAAACCGGCCTGCCCTTTGGAGAAAGGGGAGACGCTGCACTTAAAAACCCTTAAGCCGCGTTCTACAAATCGCCGCTGTTTGTAGCTTCAGAGAGGAGGTGATCGGATCAAGGCCAACGCGTGTGCTGTAACCCCCCCCCAAACGGACCAAAATTCAATCCCTCAGCAGAGCTCTACTCTGTAAGCGTCAACTCTGAATGCTTTAGCTTGATACCGAGTCTCCTGAAGCTCAATCCCTAGTTCTAGATCCATCACTTACACCCCAGCCGGACACTCTAAACCTTCGAAGCGACACCGTCGGGATTGAGGTTTGGATTAGCACTTGAGGGCCTACGGCTTGGATTTCATGGCTGGGTGGGGGGGGGGGGGTTGCAAGATGATGAGCAAGGTCGAACTTGAGGGGTTGAGGGTTATAGTACTGTAACAATCATTATTTGGGTGGTGCCTTGCTACACTTATGGTATATCGGGCCCCAAAACCCTATTCTAATCATTAAGGCCCCTATAGTAAGTTTACATTTATGGCCGTTGGATTCCTTAGATTACTTAGCTTAGAACGCTAGTCCGCTAGTCCCTGCAGCACACCTGCATCTCATCAACGCCCGTATAATAACTTGTATTCCGACAACCCTGACACATCCAAGAAAACCCGAAGACACACCCACAGGGCCCAATACCCTTTAAAAAGGAATATAGCTTAAATCATAATTTGAAGCCCTATATAATTTAAGCCATTCTCCTTAATTAAGGGGTATTGGGCTCTCTGGGCACCAGGAGGAGACAGCGCTGCCTCCCCCACCATCCATGGGCTCTTCTGCGGCCGCAGCCACAGTGGCTACTTAAAGGGTCATGGGACTTAGTAACTGGGGTTATAACTAAGGTAACTATACGAAAATTACGTATAACCCCAAAGAAGGTACTTATAAATCCACTTACTAAGTCCCATGATCCTCCAAGTAGGGATTTGGAGCTTTGGGGTTTAAGGGTTTCTGGCATTTGGTTGAGGGGAGAAGAGTTTTGTCAAGGAGTGATGTCATATTTGTAGAAACTAGGTAGGTTGCCCATGCCAGCCTTGTTTCGGAGCATTTAAGAGGTTGTAGAATTGTGGGGCTCAGAATTCGGATGGATCATATGATTGGATGGCATCCACACTTATTCGGGCAAGTTGGTATCAGCCCAAACCCACACACCCAAGATTTTGCTGCGGCGCGGAAAGGTTGTTCTCATTCGGATGTCACGCAGCACCCGAAGGGCTTATCTTAATAAACCTTGGTCGTTTGTGCATGACTACCCATGGTCCTTTAGCAGGTGATAACTACCGGAGCGAGAGGGGGAAGAACAGAAGAGCGGATCGCCTGGTCGTTTTGGAATCCGAAACTTTGCTTGGGTTTGTCGAGATTGGGTTGACGGCAGTTTGCCGTTTAGCGTTTACCTGGACCCTCAAGAAACTACCTCTTTAGGGTTCCGTCGTGTGATTGCTAGTATTGTAAGTCCTTGAAAGGTAGGTTCTTCAGGGTCCAGGTAGTGTTTAGGGTTAGCACCCCGCTACCTACGGCCTGAATTTCCAGTCCCCCTGGTCGCTTCGTGTCGCCTTTCCCCTCTCGCTGCTGTTGTAATGCGAAGTATGTACTTTTGGGTTCTGTGTTGTTTGGCTTTCTTGCCGCCGTTTTGGTGCACACCTATACTGCATGACCTCCGATTAACCCTTCAGCCCCCATAAAGAACCCTTATTGTAAAAAGGCTCTGCAAGGAATCATAGTCCTTATCTATTTTTGGTGTGGGCTCCCTAAACCCTGAACCGTGGCATGCGTGCTTCGCTTTTTCGATATGGGGGTCTCCGAAACTAGGCTTCCTTAATATGTTACCCTATAGGATCCTTATTACCCCAGAATAAGGTACGGCTAATGTTCGGAAACTCCCCTCCAGGCCTCAGAGACCAATTGCGTGCGAAGGGCGCAATGGGGGATCACGGGCTTGGTATATAGGGTTTAGGCTTTCGGGAGATCGTGCCGCTAGTCTAGTAGCATGAAGATTATGCACTTCTGGCATCCTGGTCCGACGGTGTCTACTCCAAACTTGTCTTACTTGAGCGCTTTAGGTTCCGTATGTTCCGTTATAGTGGACATACCTGGACCCCAAATAACCTACCTAGGTGAGGAGACCATAGTAGAGAACCCTAAACAAGGACTTGTAACCTATAACTTATACTTATATAGAGATCATAGTAGGGAACCCTAAAAAGGAAGGGTTTAGCGGGTCCAGGTAGTTCCAAGGCCAGAGACTCAGACCCGAACTTGTGATGCTGGGCACTTCCTGAGGCGACACCACCTGAAAAGAAAGAGGAGAAGAAAGAGGCTGCTGGGGGTTTAGGGCTTATAGGGTTTAGAGGCTGCTGGGGGTTTAGGGCTTATACGGTTTAGAGGCTGCTCGGGCTTTAGGATTTCGGGTTTAGGGTTTAGAGGCTGCTGGGGCATTAGGATTTAGGGTTTAGGGTTTAGAGGCTGCTGGGGTATTAGGGCTTATAGGGTTTAGAGGCTGCTGGGACTTTAGGGTTTAGGGCTTGGGGTTTAGAGGCTGCTGGGGAAGGGGCTCGCTGCATGGCTTCGCAGACCAAGGATCGCTAACTACGCGGGCCGTTCAGTCGGAATCATGTACAGGAAATTAATCGAGTCTCAGGGAGATCTGCGAGCAGGTAGACTGCTTCGTACCTTGTTCCAGCAAGACGGACCGATGCAACGATTTCGAGGAGGGTTCCAGCGAGCTGGCATACTGCAGGTCTGTCTGCGTCGTGTCATTTCAGCCTTACCCTTTCTCTTGGCGTTCATCTGGCTTGCTTTTGGGACATTATTTTTTGTCTTTATATGAACTGTAATAAGGAGGCTACAAATGTATAAGAGGCGTTCAGAAGTCAGCCAAGGTCTTACAGACTTACATGTGTGCTGCATGCCATACATAAATGCGTATACACGTCGGCTGAATGCTTCTGATCGCAGCTGCCGTCACGCTTGGGGCCTCTGGTCCATCTGCGCCCCTGAAGCAAGTGATGCGAACCTCTCAACATGCGTGTGTGTGTGTGTGTGTGTATGTGTGTGTGTGTGTGTGTGTGTGTGTGCGTGTGTGTGTGTGTGCGGAAGTTGCACAGACAGGCCGCATAATGTGTTGCTAGAGCTGACGGTTACTGTGTAAACCAGAAAGCGTTGATGCGCGGTTAGACATCTCCCCTAAATCCCAAACCCTGAATCCATTCTGGAAGCGTCTTACACGCTTGTGATGCTCCTGTACAACGTCACCGAACTTGCGGGCGAGATCCGCGGAGAACCCGGACGTTCGAATAGTCACTAATCAAGGTGAGTGTGTGTTTTGCATTTCATTCATCAGCGTAAACTCCTAGGGCCGGGTTCAGCCTTCTAAGAGTAACGTACACTACTTAAGAACCAACCCGTATTCGGAATATAACTTTTAGTTAATGTCACCTACACTAGCAAGATATACTAGGTATGGGATATATCCTTGAGTCAGAGGATACATCTCATAATTAGGGTGTTCTCTCTACGTGAAGTTTGATGATTCGTGTAGTATCCCTGAGTCAATGTAAGCGCTCTTAACTAGCGACGCTTGGAATGTCTGGGAGTATAGCGACGGGGATGTCTAATGTTTAGTCCTACGTATAGAGGACAAACGAAGGGTCTGAATCTGTAAGCCACCCTCCAACTGAGGCCCGTTGCAAAATCCAAAATGGTATGGCAAGGTCTGTGTAGCTTTGGCTGGTTTCCGCCAGACTTTGACTGTGCAATGTGATCCAGAGACAAGCCTTCTAAAGCAACAAAACCGCAAGCCGTGTCATGCCGCATATACAGCCCATATCACACCCCTCTAGTAAGAGCCATTAGTCATCTGCTAGTACTCGGAGGATCATGGGACTTAGTAAGTAGGGGTATAAGTACCTTAATTGGATTTACAAGTAATTATAAGTACAGTTTCTTTAATTATAGCCCTAGTTACTGAGTCTCATGACCCTCAAACCCTACACCCTAATTTTCGGAAACTCCCATATTAGCAATCTGCTAGTACTTGGAGGGTCGGGGGACTTAGTAACTGGTTATTTTATGGACTTATAAGTACCATAGCCCCAATTAGGGTCCCTTTTAGGGTACTTATAAGTCTACTTACTACCTACTTACTAAGTCCCCCGACCCTCCAAGTATGGAGCCCAGCATGCCCATTGCAGGCCTCCGCGCTGGACAACATGATTGCCCCACCGAATCCGCAGCGGGGCTTAAAGAGAATTTAGGGTTCAGGGTTTAGGGTTTAGGGTTTTAGGGTTTAGGGTTTTGGGTCTTCCTGGGCTTTGGAGTACCATACTTGAATACTCTTTTTCTCTTAAAGGAGCCATTATGAAATACAAGTTTATACTTTTTTTCCTTGGTTACTTCAAAGCCCAGCTTCGGGCTAGCATTACAGTAGAAGCCGGAAAGTTGGAATATCATTATCATAACCCCTTTAAGGTAAATTATAGGGGATCCTGCCATTAATCCATATTCCAACTTTCTGGAGTTCCCTGTATGGGTTTGGGATGTTGGGGTTTAGCTTTGAGGGATGAGGTTCTTGGTTTACGAAAGCGGTTTTAGGAATGCTGCCCTAAACGCTCCCTTGAGGATTCCTCTAAGGATACTTGCAGGCGGCCCATAAATAGGCTTAAGGCTTCAGGGTTCAGGGGTTTTGGCTTCAGTCCTAAACCCTTAAACCCTAAACCCTAAACCCTGGTGGTTTAAGGACTCTAAACCCTTAAACCCTAAACCCCTAAACTTAAACCCTAAACCCTGGTGGTTTAAGGGCTTTTTTCAGTACAAGGTTTGTCATCGTGAGGTTTTTGGTCTTTCGTGAGGAAGATCGAAGGGCTCACTCGCAACATATAGGGGCCTTGATAATTATCTATACTATTTTGTGGGGTTCCATCCTTCTTATAGCTATAGCATAAAATACCCCCCAGACCCTAGTCTAACCATTAAGGCCCCTATATTAGGATTTCAGCTTTCAGGGTTAGGGTTTAGGTGTTTTTCGTGTGGCACCCTCATCATCTGAACCCGGCTGCTGTCATAAGGTGAGCGGATAAGAACGGAGAATTCCGAGGAAGTCTTGCAGGTATTTTCGCGGGTGTCTATTGTGGATTCCGAATTCTAGAGTTTGCAGCTCCAACCTTGCAGACTGCTTTCTGCTAGCGGAGAACCCTCAAGCTTCAACGGCGATGCTGCCGGGAAGGTTTGTGGTGAGAGCTCTATGCCCGAAAGTGCCCCAACCTTTTATATAAGTCCTAAACCCTATAACTATCAAACCCTATACTGTTAGAAAGCCTAAAACCTTAAACCCTGAATGCTGACCTCTATACTTGTCGGAGGTATGGCAACAGGTTTGGCGGTGCCCGCAAGCACACAGCACCAGCTTCAGTGATGCGCCCGATGCAGGAGGGCGCCCCAGGTTTCAGGCTTAAGGCTTGGATTATGGTTTCCCTAGCCCTCCAGGGACCTTATTATGGGGTCCTTAAGAGGGATATGGTTTGGGTTTAAGAGTTTAGCTTCTTGGCATGCGGTGCGTGCCGTAGCTGGAGCAGGAGTGTCTTTCTACAATCGCAGGGTCACTCGTCCTCAGTATACGGGTTATTGCCACAATAAAGACCGTCTACCTGCAACACAACTTCAATCGCAAAATTGGCTGGTGAAGACAGAAAGCAAAAGCACGGCAACCGTTCCTGTCATAGCAGTAGCCCCAGGACCAACAAATCGTGCAATGTTTTGTTCGAAAATTTTGTTCGGCGGTTCCGTTGAGGCTTTCGTTCGCTGTTCCGTTGTCGGCGTCGGTTCTGCTAGACAGGAACGGAAAAACGGTGGCAGTCCCAAAATCCAAAGCGGAATCGGGAACGGAACACCGGCACCCCAAAGTCCAAAACGGAACCGGGAACGGCAAATCCGAGACCACCCCAGCAACAGGAAAATGTTGACAACACAGTCTGTTTTGCGGTTCTTGTCATTTCCGGGGCTTGGATTTGTCTTGGTAAACAGAAAGAAGTGGAACACACACACACACACGCAGTTGTTTCGACGTTTTGTGTCCGTTTGCCGTGGATGCAGGATTTTCAATTTCCGGTTCCATGTTGGATGTGCTGGGTGCCGGACTTTCCCGCTCCGAACACCCAGAAGCCCGAGCGGCCCACTGGAAGAGAAACCAGAACAAGCGTAATTAAGCGGAAGGGGAGTCCGAAACGGGAGCATGAAGCCAAGTGTAAACGGAATGGAGTCCCAAACACAGCCGCAAACGGAAAGAAAGGCGGTCAGGAATGGAAGCGCGCTTGGACCAATGACCCCTACACTCTTCCTGTGACTAGCGCTCATTTGGTCATAGAGATCTTTAGGGGGTAAGGAGGAGGGGGTAGGGAACTATACTTCCTTAAGTAGGCCTTATTGAGTCCTCATTGAGTCCTTTTTACAGACTCCCCTGCCCTACCCCCCCCAAGGTCTTTATGATGTGGGGGTGCCTCGAGCGCTCCACCCCCAAAGAACCCTAAAGCCCTCAGCCTTAAAATGCATGCAAAATTACCCTCAACCCCCAAGCCTAAACTCTAAACCCCGATCATTTAAGCTTCGAAACAGCCTAAAACGCTTTGTTGGAAAACCAAAAGCAACGCTGGAGTCCTAAGCAAAGCCATGTGTTTGATCTTTGGGCTTTAGAGTATTTTTTGTACAGACTGAACATGTCAGAAAGGTTTTATCAGGCTAAGGGCTTTGATTTGTGCAGCCTTGGTTCCGGAGTGTAAGGCTAACTTATGAGTTTAGCATGATTGAAGATCGCTGTGCCGTTGACCTCAGCGTCGTTTACTCTCCCACGTGACAAAAGCCACATCAACATTCAGAGATAGCCTTGTTCTGGAAGGGGGCTTTCTGGTTCTTAGATCCCTAATTCCCTTCAACTTTTCGGGCTCTTACAGTTTAGTCGAAGTCTGAAAGGATAATCTTTTATTTCTGTGGCTTATTGGGGGAGTAAGGGTTCTGATGATAGCGTTCGGGCTCTAGCTTTCTCGGAGCTTCGTTTAGGGTTTAGGGTTTAGGGTTTAGGGTTTAGGGTTCTTCGAGTCAAGATGAGAGAACTCCTCGAAAAGTCTATTGCCGAACATGCCGCCACTAGCATCTCGAAGAGGTCAAGGGCCAAAAGAACGATCTTTCCTCTTAGGGTTTATGGGGTTTAGAGGCTTATAGCCGTAAATGGGGCGTGGACGTAGGGCTGCAAGGGTTTCGGGTTTGGGGGTTTGAAGGTGGATGTAAGCCATAATTAAAGGGTTGAGGGTCGAGGTTTACTGCCGGGGCAACCAAGTCGAAAAGGTTCAAGCCAAAAAGTATGCTGACACCATGCATTTCCATTTTGAAAACCCCAAACCCTAAACTTAAACCCTACACCCTAAACCCTAAACCCGAAACCCTAAACCCCAAACCCTACACCCTTTCAAGAACCTAAAAGCTTAACTCAGGTCCGACGTGCTGGAACCCTGAAGGTCTTCCAACCAAAACCCTACAGACTCTAGTTTAGGGGTTTTAGGGTTTAGGGCTTTTGGGGTTTTGGGGGGCAGGGTGTCGGGTATGGGCTTTTAGGGTTTTGGGTTTAGGGTTTGGGGCTAAGTTTGGGGGTTTTACGGTTTTTAGAGTTTGGGGATTAGGGTTTTAGGGGTTTCGGTTGTTTTTGGGTTTAGGGTATAGGGCCTAGGGGTTTAGAGTTTATACATCACACACCCAAATCAGCAGCGGCGATTGTGTTGAACACATGCATTAAGTTTTGGGACATGGGTTGTATAATAACCCCGCGCCTCAGAGTGTAGTCTTGGCATGTCCCTGCTTGGCTCTGCAAGCATTTTCTGTGGAAGAACAATGACAAGAAAGCAAAACGATAACGCCACAAGCATTGCAAAACCTAGCCAGGAGCCAAAACTCGAATCGAGGTATTTCCCGTACCAAAGTTGTACTACAGCCCAGTACAATCCAGCCAGGACCCCAAACGAGGCAATTTCAGTACTACAGTTGTACCACAACCCAGCACAGGACGTCAAACGAGGAATTTTCAGTACTATAGAGTTGTACTACAACCCAGCACAATCCAGCCAGGATCCCAAGCAAGGAACTTCCAGTACTAAAGTTGCACTAACATCAAGATTGGTGTCTGTGGCCGGCAAAGCGATGACCAGAAAAGACGATAACCCAATTCCGGGATAGGGAAACTTGTTCGGTGTTATTTTGCAAAGTTGTACAACCCTACATGCATAAACCGGTCCCTTCCTGAATCTTCCTGATTTTTCTTATGCTGCTTCATACCCAAAACCCTAGTCGAGCTATCAACGCCCTTAAACCCTAAATCCTAAACCCTCAATCCTAAACCTTGAATCCTAAACCCTAAACCTTATAAACCCTGAAGCCGAAACAAATCTAAACCCTAAATTACAATAAGGATCCTACTATTTAGGGTACTATAGTAGGGTCCTCTGTTTGCCGAAACTCCCTATATTACAACGCCAACATGCCCTCGTCCGCCAGCAGGTGCCCTTCGGTGAGCCTCCTCCCCCGGTTGATGCAGGCCTTGATTTCGGCTTTTCGGTAAAAGGGGGCCTTAAAATCTCTCAGCAAGTGCCTGCACCTCGGCCCAATGCAGCCCCGAAGGCACACGCAGGGGTAGGAAGGCTTGTTCTTTTGGGGTTTAGCGTATGGGGTTTGGTTTGAGGGTTCGCAGGTTCCGCATAAAACACTTTTAGACAAAATCCCAAAGCCCCAGTCTCGTCATTCAGGCTGCTGTAGTGTATGAGGACCATGGCATAGAGCTATTCGGAGGAGCTGTGTCAGGTTTAGGAGGCAAGTCTGAGCGTAGTTTTCGATGGTTGAGTTTGCACTATCACAGCGTAAAATAGGGCGAAAAGAGTTCAGAACTTAGAGTTGAAACGAAGACTTCGGATTCAGAGATTACCGTCCAGGATTTTGAGTTCCGCACCGTGGGTTTAGGGCCTAGGAGCTTTTAGTCGGGCTTTTAGATTTCGAGCTTAGCCTGAAGCCTCTAAGGAATGCGTTTTGGTTATTTCAGGTTTAAGGTTAAGGTTTTATTTGGGTTTAGAGGAGTGAAGGCTTAGAGAGACTAGGCTGTGGGAGGAAGGGCTTAGGGTTGGTTCGTTTGGGTTTTCGACAGTTATACGTTTTGAGGTTTAGACGGTTTAGGGTTTAGGTTTATTGCTAACCCCTCTTTACCCCTTTCGTTGGTCATCGTGCATGGTTCAGATCGGGAAGCATTGGAGCAACTTTGGGATGTGCGACGCCCTTGGCTTACGCTATAAGTGCTATCAGTGCGCCTTGTATCAAGTGCTGGCGCTGCCAGGGATATGCGGCATCATCACCGCCATTTCCCCGCCGCTTACACCAGCACTTCACAGATGGACTCGGCCCTTGTCAATGGAAGCTTTTCATGCAGCAATTTGAAGTGACCCGACGACAAAGCTTCGATGCCACCGGAGGCAGTGCACTCCATCCCTGCACCCTTAACCCGAAAACCCGAAACCAAGCCCTAAACCCTCACTGCCCGCAGAAAACCCTAAACCGTTTTGAACCTTGAACCTCGAGTCCTACTGGCTCCAATGCTAAGATGCCAGCCGACAGTCCTAAAGCCCGCTAACCGCATAGCAACTTCACAATAAAGAAGCTTAAACAACTGCAAATATTATTATTATTATTATTATTATTATTATTATTTCGGGTTATTTCTTATCTTGTATTGTTCTTTATACCCCGAAACATTATACTAATTATTTAGGCCTCTATAATAGTGGTTTCCCGTGGGCTCCAGCTGCTTTTGCTTAGGGTTTTGGGTTGAGAGTTAGGCTACTAACCATGCAATATATGTACCCCAGCAACACATAATCTAGGTTACTGGAGCCCTAAGCATGGATAGTTGGAACAAGATGCTATGAGCCTTTTTGAACTTCTTCATACTATTCTTTGATGGATTTGAGCTAGGGCCTTAAACCATCAGAGCGGTATGCCCGCGAACACTATATACTTACCGAGACATCTGCATCAGACCCTTCAGCCTCAACTGACGTCGAAAGGCTTCCCAATCCACTAGGATTGTAATTCGGTACTCGGGTTTCAGTTATATTGCTAGTGCACGATTGTATTCCGCTGACTCATGATGATTGGGTACCTGCGCCGTTAAATCTCCCCAAAAGCACACAAAGCCCTGCACCACTTTGCAAAACCCTGAAATGAAACCTTTTAAAGCCCCTCGAACCCTCTTGATGAACCTGTAAGGAATCATGAGGTTAAGAGTGTTGGGAGTTTGCGGCGTCGGATTGTCGACTTAAGGATGCATAGTTTGGGGGCAAGGGTGAGGGTTTAGGGTTTAGGGTCTTAGTGGGTTTAGGGCTGCGGGCTCATCGATTTATCATTCCTTCGATGCTCATCTGAAACCTGTGCTGTGGAAGTCTGCAGAAGCAAACCCTAAACCGTAACGCAGTAAACCTTAGCCCTCAAATGTGAATTTCGGAGCCCTAGGCTATACACCCAAAACGTAAGCCGAAACCCTCCACACACTTAAACCCTAAAATCCTGAAGCCCTTTTGAAGACCCAGACCTAAAGCAGAGACAGACCCTGAAACCCTAAACCTAAGCCCCAAGCCCAAGCCCTAAATCTCTAATCCTCAGACGCTTAAACGGAAAGTCCTAAATTACATAAGCATCATAGCCATGGTCGTAATACTACTACTACTACTACTACTACTACTACTACTACTACTACTACTACTACTACTACTACTACCAAAAGAAGCAGATCGGCCGTTTGGCGGCCTGTAGCAGCCATCCTAAAACCCCTCAACCCGGAACCGGGGCCGAACAGTAGGAGTAGCTTACTTTGCGTTCCTTAAATAAGGATCCTACTATTTAGGGTACTATGGGTCCCCCATTTTCGGAAACTCTCATCTTAGTGTTGTCTGGAGTATCTCATAGTATCCTAAACACTGTTACCTGATAGATCCGTGCTTTCGACTTAAACAGGGGGCCTCAAAAGAAAGTCTTGGTAGCTGTTTACGCCCCTATATGGGAGGGTTCATAGCAAACGCCCGTGTCGCAGTTTCTGTCGAGGTGCCACGGACGAGCCAGCCGAGGCCCGTGGGCTACAGGGGTCGAAACACTATAGGGGCCTAAATAACTACCAATACTGTGTTGGGGCTGAGCAGGCTTTCGGGTATAAAACATCTATACGTAGATAAATCCTTTGTAAAATGACCTACCGTGAGAAAAGCTCCTGGAGCCGTCCACAAAACCCTAAAACACAGGGCCTCTCTCTATGTATATATGTATGTACATATAAATATAAATATATATATATATATATATAAAAAGAGAGAGAGAGAGAGAGAGAGAGAGAGAGAGAGAGAGAGAGAGAGATAGAGAGAGAGAGAGAGAGACAGAGAGAACATCCTACACACAGTCGCTTTACGGAACACTTTACGCCCCGATACCCTAGACTCCCAGAACGCGAACCCGGCCCTGAACTGCAACTCCAAGGCGGCCATGAAGCCTTGAAGTCCTATAACCCATCCAGAGTTCTCTACAACCCTAACCTTAACTACTTTTTACTATTTGCTTAAGAACCCCCAAAAATAACAAATATGTTCCTTATAGGGATAATATAGGGGTTATATTTTTTTTTTAATTTTTTGGGGGTTCTTAAGCAAATAGTAGTTAACCTTTCCCTGGTTATGAGGGGAGAGTACGGGCTGGCTCAAGTGTCAGAGCGGCACCGCATCTCCCACGAATGTCCGAGCGAAGAGTCCCTCAGCGCCTGCTCACCTTAACCTAGGTTCCTGAGTAGTACCCTTTTGCCCTTTTTATTTTGGCGCCCCCTTATTAAAACTCAATACTAAGAAAAAGGGTACCCTTATTATTTGGGGGTCACTCAGGAACCTAGTAACCCTTTGACCCGGAATAACCTACCTTTTTAGGTTCTCTCAGATTATCTCCTCATATAAGTCCTCCAAAAGGTAGGTTCTTCGGGTTAAGGAAAGCCCTAAAACCCCGACACCATCAACCATACACCCTTAAACACGCCTTAACCCCCCCAGCACCAGAACCATTCATCAAAGCCTTATAGAACCTTTATATAACCCTAGCTTATCAAATCTTCGTGGAACCCTGACAGAACTGTATTGGCAAATCCCTCCAAAACCTGTACTAAGCCCTTCTCAAGTAAAGCCTTCTACCTCAACCCTAAACCCTAAACCCCAAAACCTAAACCCCAACCCTATACCCTAAACCTGTCCAAACAAGGAAAAGTGACCCGAAGACCCCTGTACGGCAGACATCCGCGCCCGCAGCGGCCGCTGCTCCTCCACCGGCCTCTGAGGCTTGTGCAGGATCCTACGGCTGATGATATAAATCCTGCATTGCCCATAACAAGGAATATACCATAATTCCTATAGTTTTGGGGTCCTTAGTGTAATGCAGGATTTATATCATCAACCGTATGTACTTCAGGTTGTTGGTTTGGGGTGTAGGGTTTGAGGGCTCCTGATTATGGGGTGGGACCGGGTAGGACTTTACACGACGTGGCTTGCAGGGCTTTATAACCCAGAAAGGTCAAAGTAATAGAATAGTACAGTATAGTATGTATTATGTACCTCCGATAATGGTACTTGGGACCTTTGGGATCATCGCGGAATTGTAGCGTTTTGGGGGTTTTGAGTTTTAAGTTTTAGTTTAGGGGTTTTAGTGGTTTAGGGTCCGGAGTTTCAGGGTTTCAGGTTTTGAGGTTTGGGTTTTTGGGTGTTGAAGTTTCAGGGTGTTTTATTGTTTAGGTCCTTTAATTCAAGGGTTCCGTCGCGCGGGATCAAACAGGGTCACGGAAAGATTCTACAATGCTTTCGGGAGGTTCTTGGCTTAGGGCGCTGAAAGCCTTTTTGAGTCCAGGGTTTTGCGGCCTTCGGGGTGTAGGGTTCAGGGCAGAATTTTCGGGCTTCGGGGACCCTTCGAAAGGCAACCCTTGTATTGCCTGAGGGTAGTGTAGCAACCTCCAAAGCACAAGCTGTATTTAAGGGTTCATGGAACTTAGTATCTAGGATTGTAACTAAGGTAACTATACCTATACTTACTTATAATCCCAACTAAGGCACTTACAACCTTACTTACTAAGTCTCATGATCCTCCAAGTATGTTTCCTGAATAGATTTCAGCCCCCAGACTGCTAGAAGCACCAAATTCTTGCCAAATAGGTAGTAGTAGTAGCCGCAGTAGTAGTAGTAGTAGTAGTAGTAGTAGTCGTAGTAGTAGTAGTAGTAGTAGCCGCAGTAGTAGTAGTCGTCGTCGTGGTGGTGGTAGTCGTCGTCGTAGTAGTAGTAGGGCCTATTGTCGAGTCTATGAGAGTTTGTAATGGTTTATAGGGCTTCGGGTGTATTCCGTGAGCTTTGGTCCCAAAGCATCTTAACTTCAGCTTCGTGCAGGGCTTCGGGGCACCGGTTGCAGCTCCCATGAACCCCTTCGCACCGAGATCCGTCACGGGAGGTGCATGGGCGATTTGGCATTCTTTGTTCAGCGGTGGAGTTTCAGGAACTTTGTATGTTTGTGGAGTGATGTCTTGGCTTCAGTTGCTTTTACTAGGGCTCCTTCGAGATAGATGGCAGAGAGCGACATGCCTTCAACCGTCAGCCCGAAACTGCAAAGCAGGACTTGAGAGAGATTTATGGGGTTTTGGGCTTGGGGCATAGCCAACCCTGACAGCCCAAACCCGAAAGTGCTGACCGAACAACCGATATTGGACAACCATGGACGAGGAAGTTCTGAGGATGGATTGCTGTTGTCTTTCTCGCTCTGGTCATAGTCAATATCATGCGGCGTTGTGGTCGCTAGTATGCTTACGGCGCAAACCCGACACTCCATCCTTTAAATCTGTGGAATCTCTAGGGACCCTGCGCCCCCACACCAGGCAGGCACCAAGCTGGCTGCAAGTAAGCAGGCTTGTAAAGCCGGGATAACCGCAAAGCCGAACGAGCTCCCCTAATCGTTCTAAGTGTACCCTAACTTGAAAAGCCTACCACAAAACCCATAAACTCTATAAACTCTAAAGGCCGCCCCATCAAAAAGCCCACCAAGGATTCGAAATGATTTAAGGCCGTGGACCCCCCTTTTTTCACCCCCAAAAGAAGCCCTAAAAACTGAACCCCGGGAACTACACCCCAGAAAACCCCTAAACCCAAACCCTCACAGTTTCCCCAAAGTGGGGTTTGGGGATTCTCGGGCTAAAAGTCGTAGGCGAAAACTTAGCCCTAGATTGCGAGGCTAAAGAACCCATGGCTTTAAGCAGCAGCTGAACACTTCGAACTGTCGATGGAGCATGGCAGTGCCCCTTCGGTTAATGTCCGTGACAACTGTGACCCGGTCGTATCCCTAGGAAGCATTGTGTCAAACAGAAGTTGGCAGGGGTACGTACCCGACTCTTTGCTCTTATGGGCACGAAGCAAGTTCAGCAGACTGCCCATGCTTTCTATAAACCGGCAATAAACCCTACATACGGACGCTGAAAACTCCCGGAAGATCCTAACTCCTCAAAGCCAAAAGCGATCCTAAACAAGGGAGAACTACCCGTAAACCCTGCGCAGTAGGTTTCCTGGACCCCGCATCCTGGACCCCGCAGGCAGTGTCAATCCTCACGCCCCCAAGGGCTTCAGGCAGCTGGCTGTTGCGACCTTTAAAGGAAGATGCCGTTCATTTTTGTCCGGGGGGTTGGAGGTTCAACACTTAAGTGATTCAGGGGGTGGTGGTTTACAAGGGGTTGAAATTCCATGAGGCTTGCATTGTCTGGTATAGGGATGTATATAGGTGGTGTGCTTCTGGGCACCGTGTATCATTCTCAGTACCTGCTGTAGTGCAGCAGTCGGGCGCATGTCAGAATATAAGGCTCATGGTAAGAAACCATGAGATGAGCTTCCACCGACAAGCAATGTGCGTTACCGTTATAATTGTTGTTATCACTGTTGTCATCATTGATTGTTATGATCATCATCATCAGATGGGAGTGTCCGAACATACGTGACCCTAATATAGTACAGTACCCTAAAGAGTAGGATCCTTATCATAAGGACACCAAAAAAGTACCCCTATTTGCGGAAACTCCCACATCGTGGCTATTCTACACTGCAGGATCATGTGGCATCTGACGAAAGAACTCTGAGCCAGTTCTATGTCTACAGGACATCATCAGTCATGCTGATGAGGAGCTTGTGCCTTAGCGTAGTCATGTCGAACAGGCTGTCAGTGTGTTGCATGTCTATGAACACGAACAAGCGACAGCTGTAGTCACGTGCACCAGCGGTGCTGGAATTATGTACCCACACGGTTGATGATGTAATTCCTGCAATACCCATAATAAGGTATACATTCCCATAGTTTAGGGTCCTTAAGGTAACGCAGGATATCTATCATCGACCTAAACCCTAATCCCTATAAGCCGTTAACCCTAAAACCCTATAGATCCCTTAAAGGAACCCCAAAGAGGAACCTTTATAGATCCCTCTAAAGGAACCCCAGGATTTCTATCATCAACCCTACTTGGAGGGTAAGGTTATAAGTACCCTAATCGAGGTTATAAGTAATTACAAGTATAGTTACCTTAGTTATAACCCTGGTTTCTAAGTCCCATGACCCTTTGAGTAGACCCTAAACCCTAGACCCTTAAAGGTAACCCTACTCTGAACCCTATAGCACCCTTAACAGGAACAGGAACCCTAAACCCTAGTTACTAAGTCCCATGACCCTTTAAGAGCCCTATAGTACCCTTAACAGGAACCCTGAGCCTTTAAGTAGTTCAGTGCCTTTCGCCCCTTGACCGCCTGCCGCCAGGGAGAGCGCGAGGCGCCAGGAGAAATCCAAAGAAAAGAAGCAGCCCCCTGCAAAGGTCTCCGCCGGAGCCCCAACTTGTAGGGTTTTAGGGTTTTGGGGTTTTAGGATTTTAGGGTTTAGGGTTTGGGGTTTTAGGGTTTTAGGTTTTAGGGTTTTGGGGTTTTAGGGTTTTGGGTTTAGGAGCCCCCAACCTGTACTACGGTTCATGATATAAATCCTGCATTAAGCATATGCCATAATTCCCATAGTCGAGGGCCATTAAGGTAATGCAGGATTTAGATCATCATTCGTACCTAAAGTCTCCATTGTAGTTCCTTTTTTCTGCTTTCATCATCTATATATTAAGGATCCTATGAAGGTGGCCACAAAAAGGATTTCAATGGATAATTTAGGCACCTGTGATGATATTAATCCTGCATTAACTTATTGACCCTAAGATGGGATAATATGGTATATTCCTCGCTGTGGGTAATGCAGGATTTAGATCATCAGCCGGTATCGATTTCGAATGTTTCTTTTGAATGTCCCTTGTGGTTTACTTTAGAGGCGTAGTTAGCACTAATTCTGAGCTGTTGGGTGACACCTGCTGTACGGTTGATGATATAAACCCTGCATGACCCATAATAAGGAATATACCATAATTCCCATAGTTTAGGGTCCTTAAGGTAATGCAGGATTTATATCATCAACCCTAGAACCAGCTGGAAAGGATATGTGTCTATGGCTTCGGGCGCCAGGCATTACCATGGAGAGAGTTGTACATTTTTTGGCCTGGCTCTGCTCCGTTCACCGTCCTTCTCTAGAGTTTCTCGGAAAGACCATCCCAGAATTGAGGGTCTAGACCCCTGTAGTCGGGGTACGAAAGCTTATGCTCCCAAAGAGCTGTATCTTCAGACTGTTCATTTCGCACTGCAAGCAACAAGATGCAGTCCTATAAGGACTTGTAGTTTTCATATACGGTTGAACCAGACCAGCAAAGAGTCGCATGTGGACATGCTGCACTTGAGTTGATGAGCATTTTGAAATTTGGAATCAGATGCTTGACAAACCTCAAGCGCATGCCTGGACTGTCGACCCGCAGCCTTAATTTAAGCCCTGAAGCACTTAACCCCCGAATCAAGCTTCCAAACCACCCAAAACCAACCAAGAATCTTCAAATCCCTCACCCCTAAACCCTAAACCCTAAACCCTAAACCCTAAACCCTAAACCCTAAACCCTAAACCCCCTAAGCCCCGAAAGCCTCTTAATCCTAAATTCTAAACCCCTGTAAACCGTGAGCCCCATGACCCGACCCGCCGGAAAGAAAAGTCGAAACCGTGACAATCCTAGGTGGTATTAGGGAGACCCCTTAAAGGAAACTCTTCTTAATCGTCTTAACCGTATTTATGGAACTCTCAAAAGGGGCTTTTCTGAGAGGGTCCATATCCCCAACGGTCCCCATATAATCCTTATTCCTAAACCCTGAAAATCTAAACCGCAAACCCTAAACCTCATGTAGACCCTAAACCCCCATAAACCCTACTTCTGGCTCAAATGCTGAAACCGTGACAAGGCTCGAGCATCTCCCTTCGCCACATCACCTTTCGGCCAGGCAGGGCCCTAGAAGATCGGTTGCGGGTTTCGAGGGTATTGGGGTTTTAGGGGTTAAGGGGTTTATGGGTTTCGGGGTTTGGGGGTTTAGGGGTTTAGAGGTTTAGGGAGGGTTTATCCGGGCTTAGGGTTATTGTAGGGGCTTAGGGCTTTATTCATTGTGTATTGGGGTTTATGAAATTTGAGATTAGATTTTGGGATTCAGGGTTTGTAAGGGCTTACGGCTTCAAGGTTTATCGGGCTTTATGAAGTTTTAGATTTTAGGGATTGTAGGGGCTTAGGGCTTTAACGTTTATCGGGGTTTAGGAGGGGTTTGAGATTAGGTGTTGGGGTTAAGGTGTTGGGTGATGATTTGATGAATGTAGGATTTCCTGTCCAGAAACCCGGAACGCTCCCCAACGTTCTGCGCATCGAACAGCACATGTAGTCCAGGGCGAATGCTGGGTTCTTTTTCCGAGAGTCGTCGGAATTGTCCCTTTAGAGAAACATGGGCTTAGCTTCAGGAGGACGCAAGCACTGTGTAAAGTCTCAGATTTTGAAGTGAGGGGCCCTGTGGTGCTTTGTTGCGGGCAGCCTGTGTCACACACGGTATGGTTGGTGTGGTAAGTGTTGTTTGGCGACCACTTGCAAGAATAACGGAAGAATGGAACTGTTGCACCTACTAGGTTCTCCCACTTCCAGCGCTTCGAGTCCTGTCCAGTTCTTCAGGTTACGTGATCTTTGTACACCTATACTAAGGAGCTTCAATTAATACGATATCAGTAACCATAAAGGACTCTATATTGCTGACCTTATGTCGACATTGAAAGCAACAGGAAGACCGCCAGGACTAGCTATATAGTAGAATTTACACCAAGCCGAATCGGAACCCCTAGGCTTCATGCACATGAAAATCCATGATCTTTACACCAAGCAACGACAATGAGCAAAAACATGGTGAACTGCGACCATGAGGTAAATCCGACAATTCTAGACGCCTCCTCCTTGAACCTCATTGAATATTAAACTCCCATTCCTGCGCCACGAACATTCACGGCTCAGAATTTTACAGTAGCGAATCAAGATACATATATATATATGTATGTATGTATGTATGTATGTATATATATATATATATATACATATCTACACCAGCATATGTCAATTACTCTATAGCTTAAACGCTGTGGCACCTCGACTAGGCACCTGCACCCATCGCAGACCCTGAGGGTGATCCAGAGGGCGCCGGCGAGGCAAGTTCACAGCACGCATTCTGATTGGCGGCCCAGGTGTCTCAAGAGTGTATGGGGTAGGTCCTAAACAGTGTGAAACCGCAGCAGTAGTCTTCGAGGGTTGTTGTCCTTGTTGTGCGGTTGTGGGTTAGGGCTTGTCGGGCTTAGGGTGTTTGCTGCATATGAATGCCGCACGCGAAAGAAAGTCATGGTGCCTTTCGGTTCTGAAGTTAGATATGGGATTTTCCGAAAATGAGGGGTACCTTGTTTTGGGGTCCTTATAATAAGGATCCTCCTATTTAGGGTACTATTTTAGGGTCCCTTACTTTCGGAGACTCCCATATCTGCCATACTTGAAGAGCTGCCTGTCGTCTCAGGCAGGATTCAGAACCGGCTTGCAATACTCTGACCTGGTCCTGCAAGAAGCTAGCCCAACAATGAGCCGCAGCTAAAGCAAAGCTCGAAAATAAAGCCTTAAACCCTCCAACGCTGAACTCCAACCCGAGACCACAACATCTCGGAATTCCAACGCAGAGTTGCGCCCTAAACCTTAAACCCCAAACCCTAAGAGTTGCGCCCTTTGTTGGGTGATGTTGGCTTCAAGAGCCGGGGAGCCTGTTGGCCCCAAACCTCGGCCATACAGTTTAGGGTTTAGGGTTTAGGGTTTAGGGTTTAGGGTTTAGGGTTTAGGGCTTAGGGTTTAGGGTTTAGGGTAATCCTACCCAGACCCCCGGGAGGATCTATGAAACTAATGTACTTACAGTTTCCATCGTAGTTCATATTTTTCGGTGGCCAAAATCTATATTATAGGATCCTAACCATAGAACTGGTTAGCCAAAAAAGGAACTACAATGGAGACTCTAGGTAGGAACCTGATTAAGAAGAAGGAACCCTAATAAAGACCCAAGGTTTCTTAATCAGGTTCCTACCATTAGATCCCGTGGGTTGGGACCCTAACTACCAAAGAGTACTTTACAGGAACCTCCTTAAGGGATCTCCTTTCAAATTTTAGGAGCCTGACTGTTTGAGCTTTAGGAATTCAGGTGTTTAGGAGTTTAGGGCTTGCGGCGGAGAGCTCAGGATTGGGTTTGGGGTTGAAGTAGGAGTGCAGGGCCCGGTTGGGAGTGAGGTTTTTTGAGGGTTGAGGCTTTGAGGTTAATGTAAGGGCCTAAATAATTACCAATACTATTGTGGGGTTCCTTTTTATAATTTAGAGAAATGGGCCCCCACACCCTATTCATTAACAAGGTAAGCTGAAGCCGGAGTAACTAGACGCACAAGAGGCCCCTAGGCTTCGTTTCAGCCATGGACCTTAAACGAATCTTACGGGCTAAGCAGGTAACCTTTAACCTCTTGTGGCTGATATACAACTACTACAATTTGAAAACGTGTTCCTTCCTTTGGCTAGGGTACTCAGCCTCTAATACTGAAGAAGAAATGCAGTTTCAAAGGATCCTTCATTCGTTTAGGTTTCACGGTTTAGAACCTCATAAGCCCTGATCCCTAAACCCACAGCTCCGGTTTCAAGGGAAAGCCGCCAGCTTTGGGAGAGCAAGGCAGAGCCGACTTTGGACGTTCCGGGGTTTCTAGGAGGTTCAGGATGGTTTTGGGCTTGGGGGGTTTAGGGTTTTTCGAGATTTAGGGATTAGGGATTAGGGGTTAGGGTTAGGGCTTAGGGGGTTTAGGGGCTTATATAGATGTTCAAGGTTCAGGGTTTAGGTTTGAGGCTTCTAGAATCGAGGTCTGGAGCTAAGGGCACTCTTCTGGCTCGGAAGACAACGGCCACCTAGCAGTTCATCCTACGATAGGGGTCGCAGTAGTCAGTATAGGTTAGATGAAAGGGCATACTATTGTGGCAACTGAAAAACCTGGACGATTGGACTACAATGTAGGGTCAGAATAATTCTCATAGTAATACAGGGAACTCCAGAAAGTTGGAAGATGGTTTCAGGGTAGGATACCTTATAATTTACCATAAAGGGCTTAGGATAATCATATTCCAACTTTCTGGCTTTTACCTTATTGTCTCGGGTCTGGGTTTCATATTTGAATGTTCGGGGTTTTGCGGTTTGTGTTCCAATCGGCTTGCGCGACTTTGCAGTGAGTGGGTTTTGGGGTGTCGGATCCTGCATTTACACCCTAAGCCGTAAATCGTCATCGCAAAATTGAAACCCTAAGCCATGAACTCACAGTCCGAAACTGCGCTATAACGGACAGCGAGGCAGTGATTGTCGCTCCGTGTTCGTCATTATTAGGGCCCTTGGACTAAGACTATCAGTCAGTAGCTGAGACCTAGCGGCTCTTTCTTCTGGTCCCCTATAGAAGAGTCCGTGACAGTGACGCTTCCCATGTTCTGTTTCCCACGCCAACGCAACCCTAGACCCTGAAAACCCACTACGCTGTAACCTTTAAACCCCAAACCGCATGACATTGCATGGTTGAGCTCTTTCTGAGGGGCCTTGGCAAGCTCTGCAGACCCCTTCACCTCTTTATGTCTTTTCCCTCGAAGATCTCGAGCGTTTGTGGGTCTGGGGACTAGGTTGGAAGGATTCGGTGTTTTAGGAGTTAAAAGTTAAAATGTTGAGATCCTAGAAGTTAGCCTTTCAGCCTTTTGAGAGCACTCAGCATTGGAACAGATGACAGGCGAAGAGGATCATGCACCGCCAGCTGCCGTTCCACCATCGCCGTCGCTTGGTCGAAGACAAATTGGCACGGTTCGAAGTCGTAGATAAGTGCTATTATAGGGATTGAATATAGGGGCTTAAATAAATACCAACACTATTTTGGGGGCTCCTCACTATAGTTATAGTACAAAGGGCCCCAAAACCCTATTGTAATTGGTGCGTCCCCTATATTGAGTCAGAGTCACATCTTTGTTGTTAGACTGTTGAGATGTCGGCTTCTTGCTGCTGCGGGCATTTGGGGTTACCCATCACCGGCCGCAGACTACAAGTGGCTCAATCTCCCAATTGATTTGAGGCTGCTCAACCCCGTCTAGAACCCAGAGGGTCCAAGTACCCAAATAGTAGGGTTTCAAGGTCCCAAAACCATCTAGAGTATGGGTTTTGGAACCTGAAACCCTGCTATTTGGGTACTTGGACCCTGTGGGGAAGACTTGAAAAGAGCATTGGATGTGATTACCACTACTTGAAGGATCAGTGTCTGCAGTACTGCCGGAATGTTAGAAGTAGGGTTTAAGCGTAGACCGCCTTGCTGAGTTTGCTCTTCCTTCCTCCGAAGATAAGTCGCAGGACTGCTGCTGCACTTCTGCTGCTACTCCCACCCTTCAAGGGTTGTAAGGATTTAAGCCTAAACCGTAAACCCTAAACCCCAAATCCCTAAACCCTAAACCCAGGGCTTAGGCCCTGGCCGACACCCTGAACCCTACATTAACTTGTGGGTTCAACCATGCACGGTTCTACTTTGGATGACCGACGTTTAGGGTTTGGGGGTTCAGCGGTTTAGGGTTTAGGGGTTTAGGGTTTAGGGTAACCATGCGCAGTTCTACTTTGGATGACCGACTGTGAGTGGCAAGAAGTTAGATCCCTAGCAAGAGGTTTTGACAGCGGGAGGTCGATGTAGCCCCGAAGCCCAAACTGAACCCGAAGCATCCATGCATCCTCTGCCCGGTTTGGGGTTTTAGGGTTTAGGGTGTAGGGTTAAAGGCTTCAAAACTTAAGCTCTAAACTTTACCTAAACCCTCCACACGATGTGTTTCAATCTAGTTTCAATCTTTACGAACATCAACCCGACGACACCACCGTAAAACCCGAAATTCCCGAAACCCCATAGAAACCCCGAAGCCCTAAACCCTAAACCCCGGAAGCTAGACACCTTTGGGGGGCAAGGCTGCGCGCCAGCCTGCCGGCATATTCTCCCTTCGCTCAGCCGTCATGGCCTGAGTTTTTGGGATGCCAAGCCTTCTAAGGTGTTGGCTTTCCTAGACCCGCGAAATACTCTGTATAATAGTCCCCGATTACCTCTTCATGATAAATATGAGAGCCCTTTAAAGGGTACTTGAGCGGTCGTGGGTGGGGTTGAGGGCTTGGAGGTTCAGGCTTTGGTGTTTTTCGGCTTCGTGCTTTAGGGCTAAGGGTTTGGGCGGGGAGCTCGGTGATGACAGGTTTAGGGTTTAGGATTTATGGTTTAGGGTTTAGGGTTTGGGTTTAGGGTTTAGGGCGGGTTTAGGGTTCGTTGAAAGTTGTTCGTGGGTAGGCTAGGCCAGGCTCACTGAACCCGAAAACCCTGCACGCTAAACGGTTTCAACCCTAAGGGAAACCCTCTAAACCATGAACCGCACTAGTAACATCTGGATTTGCTCAGACGAAGGCCAGGGTCTTCGCAGTTACAGACTTCTTGGCTTTAGGCCTCGCAACACTGAGCACCAGGCTCTACTTGGAGGATGATGGGACTGAGCAAGTAGGGTTATAAGTATCCTTACTTGGGGTTATATCTAATTCTAAGTAAAACTACCTTAACTGTAACCCTAGTTACTAAGTCCCATGACCCTTTAAGTAAGCTGGTGTCAGAGTTTCAGGCTGGGAGCTCTGCGCCTTAAACCGTAAGCCCTCTAAGATTTTACAGGCATCCTGAAGGGAATCTTTCACAGGAACTCTTCAACGTTTGCGTTGAAGCTTCCTTTTTAATCAAAGGGGTAAAGGAGGGACCCTTAATGGGGACCCTACCCTATAATGGGCTATAGAATGGGTACATAATAGCCACGCTAAGGGTATATACCTGGCGGTCCTTATTAAGGGTCCCTTTACCTTTGGATGAAAGGGTTTATCGAGGCGTCCTGCTAAAGGAACCCTTAAATCGAACCGACATGAGCCGCGGAGGCAGATCCCTCGGGGTTATGGCGGCCGTGAAGAGGCCGGGGGACAAGTGGTTTGGGGAAAGGGTTCAGGGGTGTAGGGTTTTAGCTTTACGGTGGTGGGTTCAGAATTACAGGTTTTGTTCCGAGTAGTACTATCTCCTTATGTTCCCTCCAGACATGGATGCCATTTTTCCGACCCAAAGCCCTTAGTCAGGTTTAGGGTTCCAGGATGTTTTGGGGTTTAGTGTGCGTCAGACTTTTGTTCACTGCCAATAATAGACTCTGCAAGAGCTCTATTGCTTGAGACCGCTTTGGGTATGAGTGCCTCGAAGAGAGTCCCGTGTTGAGCTTCGTGGCTGGTGTAAGGTGTAAAGTTTGTACGGCAACCGCAGCATTCTTCAGCAGTTACTTTTCATTCTTGAAGGTGTTTCCTTTTGCGTTGCTTCTGTGCATTTTTGACCGCTTCCCCTACTTTGTGGCACTCCAAGCCCGACCAGCGACAAGCAAAACGAAACACGATCGTCGCAGCGTACTCTGGCTGAAGAAAGTAGACGCAAAAGTATCCTTTTTTGGGTTTTGATACTTATAAGTTTTTCAATAGATAGTGTCCGGAATAAACGTCCCCCCCCGCCGCAGACACCCAGAGACAGCGAAAGCGATACTTGGACTGCAGGAAGCAGTACTGCCAGAGCCTGCTCCCACAACGGAGGCGGAGAGTGCGTGTTTGTCTTGATATGTTTGGGTGTATGTATGTATGTATGTATATATATATATATGTAGATATATATACATATGTATATATGTATATATAGCTGTTCTCATAGGTGTGGTGCTGGCGGTATCCAGCTTTTCTCACGATGCATTCCAGGACACGTGCCCAAAACCTTACATGTTCAGCGATGTGATCATTTCGTGCCCTTTTCCGCGATCCTCTATGGAATGGTAGAAGTCTTGGTGCGCGGGAGGCCTCTGTAATTGGTGCTGTCTGTTCGGAGTTCAGGATTCCTCTCCCTCTCTCTCTCTCTCTCTTTTTGTCCGTCTGTTTCTTTCAGTCTCAGAGCAAGAGCAAGGGCTGATGGTTTGCAAAGTTCTGCGCCAGCCTCGAACAGATTCGTAGACTCTTGTAATTAGACCTTTTGTATTGCCACACGTTCCCCGATTTGATGTCGACGGTTAAACAGATTTACCGTCGAAACGGGTGCCGGTGACCAACCCTTGTTGATTTCTAGGCAGTCCCGGACGGAGAGTTCCAGGACGCTGCTGTCGTCTGTCAGTTTGCATGAGACACACGGCAGCCATGGGCCATAGCTTCTCTGCGCAGTTTCCCTTTTGGTTTCCGGGTTACTAGATGCCAGACAATTTCTGCTTTAACCGGCGCACCTTGTTTGGACCAGCCATGCTTCGGAGAGAATCATGTGTTGAGTTGCCCGCCGACAGTTCTCGTCGATGGTTGGGTTGCTGTCTTGCAGCTGCTCTTCGTTCTCGAGCCTTCTTTGTGCATATGTTCTGAGCACGTTTGATTGGCTCCTTTGTTGAGAAGAACTACAAACCCTACGGTACGGCCCTTCACTCAGATTTTGATCCAGTGACGCCATTCGTGCCCGTATTGGCTGGCAAGCCTGGCAATGGAAGTTTCCGGTGTTTTCCACCAAGCATCTTACGAGCATGTGCAACCAGCTGCACAACAACCACGGCCAGACGCACATGCGCAGAGCGAGAGCGAGAGAGAGAGAGAGAGATGGATGGATCGAGAAAGATGGCGAAACAGACACCTCGACAGCAGGAGGCAGCTGTGCCAGCGGTTGCTGCAACTGCAGAGGCGCAGAGTGTTCGCGTTTCTTGACAGCAGCTAGCCACAAGAAGGTTCCTCAACAGATCCTTAGCTACGGTTCTGAATACTAAGCAAACAATCTTGAAGCTTCTCTTTCAAGTAGTTCCACGGTCACTTACCATCGAGCCACGTAACTGCAGCCTAAATCCCTGCGTCCCTTTTGCTCCCCGAACCAACCCTTGTTGATTTCCAGGCAGTCCCGGATGCGGAGTTCCAGGCCGCTGCGGTCACCACTCCATTTGCATGAGACACATTGCAGTCATGGTACAGCTTCTCTGTGCAGTTTACGTTTTGATATTGAGTTCACTAGACTCGGAGAAACTAGCTCTCAGCGCGTGCGTGCAAGAAGTTTTTGTCTTTGAACGGTGCACCTTGCTTGAGGTATGAGTGCCTCGAAGAGAAAGCTGAGGGAGAGAGCGAGAGAGAGAGAGAGAGCTCCCGCTCCAAGCCCCGAGCAAAGCAGGGAGAGAAAGGGAGAGAGAGAGCGAGACAGAGAGAGAGGGGGGAGGGGGCAACAAAGGCTCCAACATAGCCCTGGCGAAACAAAGAGAGAGAGAGAGAGAGAGAGAGAGAGGAGAGAGAGAGAGAGAGAGAGAGAGAGAGGGAGGAACAGGGATTGAGATTGTCGAAACAGACACCTGGACGGCAGGAAGCAGCTATGCCAGAGATTGCTGCGACTGCACAGGCGCACAGTGTTCGTTTGTCTTGAAATCTTTTGCGGCTTGATGTGCCACCGGTTGACAGGAGCCAGCCATGAGGAGGTTCCTTAACCAGTGCTGAGCCATGGTTTTGAGTACTGTACTAAACATCAAATACTTGACTTAACTATTCAGTTAGTGCTGACGATTACCTATCTTTGAACCAAGTTCCCTGCGACCTAAATCCCTGCGGCCCTTCTGCACCCCGAACCAAACATTGTTGATTTTCAGGCAGTTCCGGACGAGGAGTTCCAGGCCACTGCAGTCATCATTCCATTTGCAAGACACATTGCAGTCATAGCTTGTCTTTGTGGGTTTGATTCGGGCACGTGTGATAGGTTCCTGAATGAGATGCACTCCTAAGCCCACGGCCTTGCACTTGTACTGTGATCCAGTGACACGCGTGTCAAACGAAGCACGATCGTCAGAGCCTGTACTGAGTGGCAAGCCTGGCAGTGGAAGATTCCTGTGTTTTCCACCACGAGCATGTGCAGTCAGCCGCCCGACCACAGATAGACACGCATGCGCAGATAATGTTAGAGAGAGAGAGAGAGAGAGAGAGACAGAGAGAGAGAGAGAGAGAGATAGAGAGAGGGAGGGGTTGAGAAAGTCGAAACAGACACTTGGACGACAGGAAGCAGCTGTGCCAGAGGTTGCTGCGACTGCAGAGGCGCAGAGTGTTCGTGTGACTTGAAATTTGCTGCGGCTTGATGTGCCCACCGGTTGACGGGAGCTCGCAACAAGTCACAGCTAGCTTCCTTATAAGGCGGTGCTTAGCTATGGTTTGGTGTACGTAACTAAACACACATTGACTGCACTAGCTGTTCAACTAGTGCTGACGGCTACCTACCATCGAACCAGGTTCCCTCCGACATACATCCTTACGGCCTTGCTGCTCCCCGAACCAACCCTTGTTGATTTCCAGGCAGTTCCGGACGCGGAGTTCCAGGCCGCTGCGGCCATCATTGCATTTGCATGAGACACGTTGCAGTCATGGTATAGCTTCTCTGCGCAGTTTACGTTTTGAATCGAGTTCACTAGACTACGAGAAAGTAGGGCTGACGTGTGTGCAGGAAGGTTTTGGCTTTGAACGGTGCACCTTGCTTGAGGTATATGAGTGCCTCGAAGAGCAAGCTGTGCTCAGTTACATGCCATCGATCGCTGATTGTAGTCTTGCTTTCTTGCCCGCCCCACCCGAATTCGAACAGTTGCTCCACGTTCCTGAGTTGTTTCTTTGTGTATTTGTCTCGGGCACGTGTGGTAGGTTTCTGGTTGAGATGCACGCCAAGCCCACGGCCGTTTGCTTGTATTGTGATCCATTGACACCGGTGTCTCATAAAGTCATAAAGCACGATCGTCAGAGCCCGTACTGACTGGCAAGCCTGACAATGCAAGATTCCGGTGTTCCACCACGAGCATGTGCACTCAGCCGCCCCACCACAGATAGACACGCATGCGCAGAGAATGTGTGAGAGAGAGAGAGAGAGGGAGACAGAGAGGGATTGAGAAGTCGACACAGAAACTTCAACGCCAGGAAGCAGCTGTGGCAGAGATTGCTGCGACTGCAGAGGCGCAACCAAGTTCCCTGCGACCTAAATCCCTGCGGCCCTTCTGCACCCCGAACCAAACGTTGTTGATTTTCAGGCAGTTCCGGACGAGCAGTTCCAGGCCACTGCAGTCATCTTTCCATTTGCATGAGACACATTGCAGTCATAGCTTCTCTTTGTGGGTTTGGTTCGGGCATGTTTGATAGGTTCCTGAATGAGATGCAGATGCACTCCTAAGCCCACGGCCTTGCACTTGTACTGCGAACCAGCGACACGCATGTCAAACGAAGCACGATCGTCAGAGCCTGTACTGAGTGGCAAGCCTGGCAGTGGAAGATTCCGGTGTTTTCCACTTCGAGCATGTGCAGTCAGCCGCCCGACCACAGATAGACACGCATGCGCAGAGAATGAAAGAGAGAGAGAGAGAGAGAGAGAGAGAGAGAGAGAGAGAGACAGAGAGAGAGAGAGAGAGAGAGAGAGAGAGAGAGAGAGATAGAGAGAGGGAGGGGTTGAGAAAGTCGAAACAGACACTTGGACGACAGGAAGCAGCTGTGCCAGAGGTTGCTGCGACTGCAGAGGCGCAGAGTGTTCGTGTGTCTTGAAATTTGCTGTGGCTTGATGTGCCCACCGGTTGACGGGAGCTCGCAACAAGTCACAGCTAGCTTCCTTATAAGCCGGTGCTTAGCTATGGTTTGGTGTACGTAACTAAACACACATTGACTGCACTAGTTGTTCAACTAGTGAAGTGCTGACGGTTACCTACCATCGAACCAGGTTCCCTCCGACATACATATCCTTACGGCCTTGCTGCTCCCCGAACCAACCCTTGTTGATTTCCAGGCAGTTCCGGACGCAGAGTTCCAGGCCGCTGCGGCCATCATTGCATTTGCATGAGACACGTTGCAGTCATGGTATAGCTTCTTTGCGCAGGTTACGTTTTGCATCCAGCTCACTAGACTCCGAGAAAGTAGGGCTGACGTGTGTGCAGGAAGGTTTTGGCTTTGAACGGTGCACCTTGCTTGAGGTATATGAGTGCCTCGAAGAGCAAGCTGTGCTCAGTTACATGCCATCGATCGCTGATTGTAGTCTTGCTTTCTTGCGCGCCCCACCCGAATTCGAACAGTTGCTCCACGTTCCTGAGTTGTTTCTTTGTGTATTTGTCTCGGGCACGTGTGGTAGGTTTCTGGTTGAGATGCACGCCCAAGCCCATGGCCGTTCGCTTGTATTGTGATCCATAGACACCTGTGTCTCATAAAGTCATAAAGCACGATCGTCAGAGCCCGTACTGACTGGCAAGCCTGGCAATGGAAGGTTCCGGTGTTCCACCACGAGCATGTGCACTCAGCCGCCCCACCACAGATAGAACCTCATGCGCAGAGAATGTGAGAGAGAGAGAGGGAGACAGAGAGGGATTGAGAAGTCGAAACAGAAACTTCAACGCCAGGAAGCAGCTGTGCCAGAGATTGCTGCGACTGCAGAGGCGCAGAGCGTTCGTTTGTCTTGAAATTGTCTGCGGCTTGAAGTGCCACCAGTTGACAGGAGCTAGCCATATGCAGGTTCCCTAACCGGTGCTGAGCCATGGCTTTGAGTACTGTACTGAACATGCACTACAAGTACTTGCCTTAACTGTTCAATTAGTGCTGACGGTTACCTATCTTTGAACCAAGTTCCCTGCGACCTAAATCCCTGCGGCCCTTCTGCACCCCGAACCAAACGTTGTTGATTTGCAGGCAGTTCCGGGCGAGGAGTTCCAGGCCACTGCAGTCATCTTTCCGTTTGCATGAGACACATTGCAGTCATAGCTTCTCTTTGTGGCTTTGTTTCGGGCATGTTTGATAGGTTCCTGAATGAGATGCAGATGCACTCCTAAGCCCACGGCCTTGCACTTGTACTGTGAACCAGCGACACGCATGTCAAACGAAGCACGATCGTCAGAGCCCGTACTGAGTGGCAAGCCTGGCAGTGGAAGATTCCGGTGTTTTCCACCACGAGCATGTGCAGTCAGCCGCCCGACCACAGATAGACACGCATGCGCAGAGAATGAGAGAGAGAGAGAGAGAGAGAGAGAGGGATTGAGAAAGTCGAAACAGACACTTGGACGGCAGGAAGCAGCTGTGCCAGAGGTTGCTGCGACTGCAGAGGCCCAGAGTGTTCGTGTGTCTTGCAATTTGCTGCGGCTTGATGTGCCCACCGTTTGACGGGAGCTCGCAGCAAGTCACAGCTAGCTTCCTTATAAGCCGGTGCTTAGCTATGGTTTGGTGTACGTAACTATAATCACACATTGATTGCACTAGCTGTTCAACTCGTGCTGACGGTTCCCTACCATCGAACCAGGTTCCCTCCGACATACATCCTTACGGCCTTGCTGCTCCCCAGGCAGTTCCGGACGCGGAGTTCCAGGCCGCTGCGGCCATCATTGCATTTGCATGAGACACGTTGCAGTCATGGTATAGCTTCTCTGCGCAGTTTACGTTTTGAATCGAGTTCACTCGAATCAGAGAAGTAGGGCTGACGTGTGTGCAGCAAGGTTTTGGCTTTGAACGGTGCACCTTGCTTGAGGTTTGAGTGCCTCGAAGAGAAAGCCGTGCTCAGTTACATGACATCGATCGCTGATTGTAGTCTTGCTTTCTTGCCCGCCCGACCCGAATTCGATCAGTTGCTTCCGGTGTTTTCCACCACGAGCATGCGCAGAGATAGACAGATAGAGAGGGCCACAAACCCTCCACCATAACCCTGGCGAAAGAGAGAGAGAGAGAGAGAGAGAGAGAGAGAGAGAGAGAGAGAGAGAGAGAGAGAGAAAGAGAGAGAGAGAGAGAGAAAGAGAGGGAGGGACTGAGACAAGCGAAACAGACACTTGGACGGCAGGAAGCAGCTGCGCCAGAGGTTGCTGCGACTGCAGAGGTGCAGAGTGTTCGTGTGTCTTGAAATCCTCTGCGGCTTGATGTGCCCACCGGTTGACGGGAGCTCGCAACAAGTCACAGCTAGCTTCCTTATAAGCCGGTGCTTAGCTATGGTGTGGTGTACGTAACTAAACACACATTGATCGCACTAGCTGTTCAACTAGTGCTGACGGTTACCTATCATCGAACCAGGTTCCCTCCGACATACATATCCTTACGGCCGTGCTGCTCCCCGAACCAACCCTTGTTGATTTCCAGGCAGTTCCGGACGCGGAGTTCCAGGCCGCTGCGGCCATCATTGCATTTGCATGAGACACCTTGCAGTCGTGGTATAGCTTCTCTGCGCAGTTTACGTTTTGATTCGAGTTCACTAGACTACGAGAAAGTAGGCCTGACGTGTGTGCAGGAAGGTTTTGGCTTTGAACGGTGCACCTTGCTTGAGGTATATGAGTGGCTCGAAGAGCAAGCTGTGCTCAGTTACATGCCATCGATCGCTGATTGTAGTCTTGCTTTCTTGCCCGCCCCACCCGAATTCGAACAGTTGCTCCACGTTCCTGAGTTGTTTCTTTGTGTGTTTGTCTCCGGCACGTGTGGTAGGTTTCTGGTTGAGATGCACGCCCAAGCCCACGGCCGTTCGCTTGTATTGTGATCCATAGACACCTGTGTCTCATAAAGTCATAAAGGACGATCGTCAGAGCCCGTACTGACTGGCAAGCCTGGCAATGGAAGATTCCGGTGTTCCACCACGAGCATGTGCACTCAGCCGCCCCACCACAGATAGAACCTCATGCGCAGAGAATGTGAGAGAGAGAGAGGGAGACAGAGAGGGATTGAGAAGTCGAAACAGAAACTTCAACGCCAGGAAGCAGCTGTGCCAGAGATTGCTGCGACTGCAGAGGCGCAGAGCGTTCTTTTTGTCTTGAAATTGTCTGCGGCTTGATGTGCCACCGGTTGACAGGAGCTAGCCATATGCAGGTTCCCTAACCGGTGCTGAACCATGGTTTTGAGCACTGTACTGAACATGCACTACAAGTACTTGCCTTAACTGTTCAATTAGTGCTGACGGTTACCTATCTTTGAACCAAGTTCCCTGCGACCTAAATCCCTGCGGCCCTTCTGCACCCCGAACCAAACGTTGTTGATTTGCAGGCAGTTCCGGACGAGGAGTTCCAGGCCACTGCAGTCATCTTTCCATTTGCATGAGACACATTGCAGTCATAGCTTCTCTTTGTGGCTTTGTTTCGGGCATGTTTGATAGGTTCCTGAATGAGATGCAGATGCACTCCTAAGCCCACGGCCAACCAGCGACACGCATGTCAAACGAAGCACGATCGTAAGAGCCCGTACTGAGTGGCAAGCCTGGCAGTGGAAGATTCCGGTGTTTTCCACCACGAGCATGTGCAGTCAGCCGCCCGACCACAGATAGACACGCACGCGCAGAGAATGAGAGAGAGAGAGAGAGAGAGGGATTGAGAAAGTCGAAACAGACACTTGGACGGCAGGCAGCAGCTGTGCCAGAGGTTGCTGCGACTGCAGAGGCGCAGAGTGTTCGTGTGTCTTGAAATCCTCTGCGGCTTGATGTACCCACCGGTTGACGGGAGCTCGCAACAAGTCACAGCTAGCTTCCTTATAAGCCGGTGCTTAGCTATGGTTTGGTGTACGTAACTATAATCACACATTGATTGCACTAGCTGTTCAACTAGTGCTGACGGTTACCTACCATCGAACCAGGTTCCCTCCGACATACATCCTTACGGCCTTGCTGCTCCCCGAACCAACCCTTGTTGATTTCCAGGCAGTTCCGGACGCGGATTTCCAGGCCGCTGCGACCATCATTCCATTCGCACGAGACACGTTGCAGTCATGGTATAGCTTCTCTGCGCAGTTTACGTTTTGCATCGAGTTCACTAGACTCAGAGAACGTAGGGCTGACGTGCGTGCAGGAACGTTTTGGCTTTGAACGGTGCACCTAGCTTGAGGTATATGAGTGCCTCGAAGAGCAAGCTGTGCTCAATTACATGCCATCGATCGCTGATTGTAGTCTTGCTTTCTTGCGTGCCCCACCCGAATTCGAACAGTTGCTCCACGTTCCTGAGTTGTTTCTTTGTGTATTTGTCTCGGGCACGTGTGATAGGTTCCTGGTTGAGATGCACGCCTAAGCCCACGGCCGTTCGCTTGTATTGTGATCCATTGACACCTGTGTCAAATAAAGCACGATCGTCAGAGCCCGTACTGACTGGCAAGCCTGGCAATGGAAGATTCCGGCGTTTTCCACCACGAGCATGTGCACTCAGCCGCCCGACCACAGATAGACACGCATGCGCAGAGAATGAGAGAGACAGAGAGAGGGATTGAGAAGTCGAAACAGAAACTTCAACGCCAGGAAGCAGCTGTGCCAGAGGTTGCCGCGACTGCAGAGGCGCAGAGTGTTCGTGTGTCTTGAAATCGTCTGCGGCTTGATGTACCACCGGTTGACAGGAGCTAGCCGCAAGCAGGTTGATTAACAACAGGTGCTTACAGCGATACATTTCTGCGTACTATAAACTATAAACATACATTGATTGCAGTTGCTGTTCAATTATTGCCGACCGTTGCTATATGTTGCTATGATTCTGGAACTAGGTGCTCTGCGGCCCTTCTGCACCCTGAACCAAACGTTGTTGATTTGCAGGCAGTTCCGGACGCGGAGTTCCAGGCCGCTGCGGTCATCATTCCGTTAATTGCATGAGACACATTGCAATCATGGTATAGCTTCTCTGCGCAGTTTACGCTTTGCTGCTGCGAGTTCACTAGACTGCGAGTTCACTAGACTCGGAGCGTGTGTGCAAGAAGGTTTTTGCTTTGAACGGTGCCCCCTGCTTGAGGTATGAGTGCCTGCAAGAGAAAGCTGTGCTCAGTTACATGCCACCGGTCGCTGATTGTTGTCTTGCTTTCTTGCTCTGCCCCCCCAAACCCCCACCCGCCCGAACAACCGCTCCTCGTTCCTGAGTTGTTTCTTTGTGCATTTGCCTCGGGCACGTGTTCTTATACTGTGATCCGATCCAGTGACATCCGTGTCAAATGAAGCACGATCGTCAGAGCACGTTCTGACAAGCAAACTTGGCAATGGAAGACCACGGTGTTTCCCACCAAGAATCTTACGAGCATGTGCATCCAGCCGCCCGACCACAGATAGACACGCATGCGCAGACAGAGAGAGAGAGAGAGAGAGAGTGAGAGAGACAGACAGGGGGATTGAGAAAAGCGAGACGCACACTTGGATGGCAGGAAGCACCTGTGCCAGAAGTTGCTGCAACTGCAGAGGCGCAGAGTGTTTGTCTGTCTTGAAATCTTCTGCGGTTTCACTACCAGCTGACAGCAGCTAGCCGCGAATAGGTTTTTTAACAGGTGCTCAGCATTGCTGAGTATTGAACGTACAAAATCCAAGCGGCCCTGTTGCTTCCCGAACGAACGATTTCCATAGTCTCCTTAGTTCGTTCATATACAAGCCATGACACGTTGGACACCATCATTTTTATTATGATGGTTCTAAGGGGGGTACAGATTTCCACCTGAACCCTAAACCCTAAACCGAACGATTTTCAGGCAGAGCCGGGCGAGATCCTGGAGGCCGTTTCGGTCAGCATTCGGTTTGTTTTGGGGACCCCAACAGCGCAGTAGCATTAGCTTAAGCATGTTACAAGGATATCCCTACCTCATTAAGCTCCTCTGTATTGGGATTGATATGGGATATCCCTATCCTCACCACCCGTGTCAAGTGAAGCACGATCGTCGAGCCCGAGTGCTGACTGGCAACTGGAGGATTCCGATGTATGCCACCCAGAATCAAATGAGCTGTGCCAGAGGTTGCTGCAACTGCAGAGTTTTGAAGATTTTCGAAGTATTCTGCGGCTTGATAGCCGCAAATAGGTTGTTCATTCCGCACTTATAGGTTATGAGGACAAAGCATTTGATCTTGGCACTAATCTCTCAATTCGTGCCGAGTTTCGCTTACCGTCGATCCAGGTGCCTGCGACCTAAATCCCTGCAACCCTTCTGGGTGCCTGCGATTTGGATCCGTGCGGCCCGTCTGCTCCCGGCACAACCGTTGTTGATTTGCAGGCAGTTCCGGACGATGAGCTCCAGGCCACTGCGGTCATCATTCAGTTTACATGAGACAAGCAGCTTCTTGCGCGATTTGCAGTTTAGTTGCCATTTCACTAAGCTTAGAGAAACTAGGGGTGAACCTGTGTGCAGCACATGTACTGCTCCACGCAGTGCACCCTGCTTGGGGTGTGAGTGCCTTGTAGAAAGAAGATGCGTTGAGTTGCATACCGCCGGTCGTCGAGTTGTCTTCCTTTCTTGCAGCTGCTTGGGGTTCGTGGTGGGCACCTTTGACAGGTTCCCTGGTTGAGAAGCATTCGAAAGCCCACAGCCGTTCTTTTTTAATTACTGTGTTCCAGTGAGACGTCAGAGCCCATAGTGACTGGCGAACTCGGCAATGGAGGATTCCGATGTTGTCCACCAGGAATCAGAATCAACCGAGCATGTGCGGCCAGCCGCCCAACCACAGACGGAAGGCGTCCAGAGAAAGAGAGAGAGAGAGAGAGATATATATATATATATAGAGAGAGAGAGAGAATGAATAAGAGAGAGTGAGAGAGAGAAGAAAAGAAAGAAAGAGAGAGAGAGGGGGGGCGAGACAGCTAATTGGATGGCAGGAGGCAGCTGTGCCAGAGGTTGCTGCAAGTGCAGAGGCGCAGATGTTTGTCTTGTTTTCATCTGCGGTTGGTTGCACCACCAGCTGACAGCAGCTAGCCACAAATAGGTTTTTTAAACGGGTGCTGAGTATTGCCGGGTACTGAACGTACAATCTTGGAGCTAAGCCTTCATTTTCTGCCCACGGTGACTTAGTGCCCGCGGCCCAAAATCCCAGCGGCCCTGTTGCTTCCCGAACGAACGATTTCCATAGTCTCCTTAGGTTGTTCAGATACAAGCCATGGGACGTTTGACACCATCTTTTTTAATAATGATGGTTCTCAGGGGGGTATAGATTTCCACCTGAACCCTAAACCCTAAACCGAACGATTTTCAGGCAGAGCCGGGCGAGATCCTGGAGGCCGTTTCGGTCAGCATTCGGTTTGTTTTGGGGACCCCAAAAGCGCACTAGCATTAGCATAAGCATGCTACAGGGATATCCCCACCTTATTCGGCTCCTCTGTATTGGGATTGATATGGGATATCCCTGTCCTCAGTTTTGCTTATCTGCTTCTTGGGGGGCCTCACACTTGCATGATACACATCGCTAGCTTCTCTGCGCAGTTTCCAATCTCGCTCGCACTGCATTAAACTCGGAGAAAGTAGGCTTAACGGGTGCGCAAGAAGAATGTGGCTTTAAACGGTGCAGTGTCTTGCAGAGAAAGATGTGTTGAGTCAGATGCCTTGCCTTCCTGCGGCTGCTCCTCGTTTTTGAGTTTGCTTCTTTGTGCGGTTGTTCTTGGCACGTTTGACTGGCTTTCCCGTTCACTCATAGTGTGATCCAGCGTGATCAGCGACACCCGTGTCAAGTGAAGCACGATCGTCGAGCACTCGTGCTGACTTGCAACTGGAAGATTCCGATGTATTCCAAGAATCAGATGAGCATCGGCAGCCAGAAGCCCAACCACGGAGAGAGAGACCGAGAAAGAGAGAGAGAGAGAGAGAGAGAGAGACCGAGAAAGCGAGAGAGAGAGAGAGAGACAGACAATTGGACGGCAGGAAGCAGCTGTGCCAGAGGTTGCTGCAAGTGAAGAGGCGCAGATTGCTTGTTGTCTTGTTTTCATCTGCGGCTGGTTTCACCACCAGCTGACAGCAGCTAGCCACAAACAGGTTTGTTTTAACAAGTGCTTATTATTGCTGAGTACTGTTCGTACAATCTTGGAGCTAACCCTTCATTTTCTATCGATGGTGACTTAGTGCCCGCGGTCCAAATTCCGTGCGGCCCTGTAGACGTTTGACACCATCATTTTTATAATGATGGTTCTGATTTCCACCTGAACCCTAAACCCTAAAACGAACGATTTGCAGGCAGAGCCGGGCGAAATCCTGGAGGCCGTTGCGGTCAGCATTCGGTTTTTTTGGGGACCCCAAAAGCGCACTAGCATTAGCATAAGCATGCTACAGGGATATGCCCACCTTATTAGGCTCCTCTGTACTGGGATTGATATGGGATATCCCTGTCCTCAGTTTTGCTTATCTGCTTCTTGGGGGGGCCTCACACTTGAAAGATACACATCGCTAGCTTCTCTGCGCAGTTTCGTGTGTTGCAGAGAAAGATGTGTTGAGTCAGATGCCTTGCCTTCCTGCGGCTGCTCCTCGTTCTTGAGTTTGCTTCTTTGTGCGGTTGTTCTTGGCACGTTTGACTGGCTTGCCCGTTCAATCATAGTGTGATCCAGCGTGATTAGTGACACCCGTGTCAAGTGAAGCACGATCGTCGAGCACGCGTGCTGACTTGCAACTGGAAGATTCCGATGTATTCCAAAAATCAGATGAGCATCGGCAGCCAGAAGCCCAACCGCGGAGAGAGAGGCCGAGAAAGAGAGAGAGAGTCAGAGAGAGAGGGAGAGAGAGAAAGGGAGCGAGACAGACAATTGGACGGCAGGAAGCAGCTGTGCCAGAGGTTGCTGCAAGTGCAGAGGCGCAGATTGCTTGTTGTCTTGTTTTCATCTCGGGCTGGTTTCACCACCGGCTGACAGCAGCTAGCCACAAATAGGTTTGTTTTAACAAGTGCTTATTATTGCTGAGTACTGTTCGTACAATCTTGGAGCTAACCCTTCATTTTCTATCGATGGTGACTTAGTGCCCGCGGTCCAAAATCCGTGCGGCCCTGTAGCCTTAGGACACCATCATTTTTATAATGATGGTTCTGATTTCCACCTGAACCCTAAACCCTAAAACGAACGATTTGCAGGCAGAGCCGGGCGAAATCCTGGAGGCCGTTGCGGTCAGCATTCGGTTATTTTTGGGGACCCCAAATCTGTACTTGGATTGATATGGGATATCCCTGTCCTCAGTTTTGGTTATCTGCTTCTTGGGGGGCCTCACACTTGCATGATACACATCGCCAGCTTCTCTGCGTAGTTTCCAATCTCGCTCGCACTGCATTAAACTCGGAGAAAGTAGGCTTAACGGGTGCGCAAGAAGAATGTGGCTTTAAACGGTGCAGTGTCTTGCAGAGAAAGATGTGTTGAGTCAGATGCCTTGCCTTCCTGCGGCTGCTCCTCGTTTTTGAGTTTGCTTCTTTGTGCGGTTGTTCTTGGCACGTTTGACTGGCTTGCCCGTTCACTCATAGTGTGATCCAGCGTGATCAGCGACACCCGTGTCAAGTGAAGCACGATCGTCGAGCACTCGTGCTGACTTGCAACTGGAAGATTCCGATGTATTCCAAAAATCAGATGAGCATCGGCAGCCAGAAGCCCAACCACGGAGAGAGAGACCGAGAAAGAGAGAGAGAGAGAGAGACCGAGAAAGCGAGAGAGAGAGAGAGAGAGAGACAGACAATTGGACGGCAGGAAGCAGCTGTGCCAGAGGTTGCTGCAAGTGCAGAGGTGCAGATTGCTTGTTGTCTTGTTTTCATCTCGGGCTGGTTTCACCACCGGCTGACAGCAGCCAGCCACAAATAGGTTTGTTTTAACAAGTGCTTATTATTGCTGAGTACTGTTCGTACAATCTTGGAGCTAACCCTTCATTTTCTATCGATGGTGACTTAGTGCCCGCGGTCCAAAATCCGTGCGGCCCTGTAGCCTTAGGACACCATCATTTTTATAATGATGGTTCTGATTTCCACCTGAACCCTAAACCCTAAAACGAACGATTTGCAGGCAGAGCCGGGCGAAATCCTGGAGGCCGTTGCGGTCAGCATTCGGTTATTTTTGGGGACCCCAAATCTGTACTTGGATTGATATGGGATATCCCTGTCCTCAGTTTTGGTTATCTGCTTCTTGGGGGGCCTCACACTTGCATGATACACATCGCCAGCTTCTCTGCGTAGTTTCCAATCTCGCTCGCACTGCATTAAACTCGGAGAAAGTAGGCTTAACGGGTGCGCAAGAAGAATGTGGCTTTAAACGGTGCAGTGTCTTGCAGAGAAAGATGTGTTGAGTCAGATGCCTTGCCTTCCTGCGGCTGCTCCTCGTTCTTGAGTTTGCTTCTTTGTGCGGTTGTTCTTGGCACGTTTGACTGGCTTTCCCGCTCATTCATAGTGTGATCCAGCGTGATCAGTGACACCCGTG